>JBAMCG010000070.1:600000-965000 GCA_037075325.1 Drosophila mayaguana | reverse complement strand
CATTTTCCTCATTCTCATTCCCGTTCTCCTCTGCACTCTCCAGTTCGTCCTTGTCCAGACTCCACCCACTCCTTCATTCCCTACCCTGCTCATCTGCATTGTCCTTCATTTTCATTTCGAACGAAGTTAAAAAAAAAATATATATGCTTTTTGCGGGCGCAAAGTGAAGCGTTTAAATTTTAATAAACCACTCATTTTAATTTTGATTGTCACGGGGCAACAAAGTGGAGCTTGGTCTGTGGGTGGTCTGCTGGACTGGTGGGGTTGGCGTTGAGGCTGGATCAGTCAGGGGCTGCTATGTCCAGCTGCCGCTTATCCATGTGAATTTGCGCTTAAATGAATTGGGTCCACGTTTGAATAAAGCCGAGTCTGAACAGTTATGAACTGGTTCAGAGAAGAAAATGGCCATGAGTTCTATTGCTAGATCATGGAGAGCTAAAGAAGCCAAAAGCCTGAACTCATATTAAGTATGCTGACATTAAATGTTGCCAGACTGCAGGCATGAAACACAGTGGCAACACTGCTAGCAAACTTTTGCCAATTGTAAATAAGTGCATTTCAAGGCGCAACTCAACTGCTGCAAAAGTCGGACGGTAAACAAGTCAGAGCGTAGTGCTCGAGACTGCTCGAATAGGAGATACCCTAAGCCCTGCGAATATTCGAATGTTCGGCTGATATTCCAATGAATTTTATATATTTATTTGTATGTGTGCATTAGCCGAAATACAAGACTCTCTGTGGGGACTGTCACGCCTCCTGCTCCTGCATTTTCACATAACCAGCATACCCCGATTTCCCATTTCGAATTCAGGGTATAAAAAGGCACTTAAGTCGATTTGTCGTTGATCAATTATCGAATAACTGTGAATTGATTCAGCTGCTGCGCGAAAAAGTAGGCAATGAAATAAAGTGTTGCCTAGTTTTTTGCGCGGCAGCAACGAAAAGGCCAATTAAATTGATGGAGCGCCCCAACGTGTTGGCGAGGCGTGGCGCGGCATGGCGTGAGGCGTGGCGTGAGGCTTGGCGCTCAATCAAAATGCAATTATAAATTGCAAAATAAATAGAATTGCAAAATAAATATTTAATATTAATAACAGCAAAAACAATTAAATAATCAGGAAAAAATAAAGCCAAGTAAATGAATGAAAATGCAACTGAAATTGCAATGCAACAATAACAGCAGCAACATCAACAGCAACAGCAGCTGTAGCAGCAGCTCAAATAAATTAATTAATAAAAAGCCAATTGGTCGTATGCCACCCATTGAGGCACGTCGCTTGGCAGCTGCCATCTGGCGGCTGGTGGCGGGAGGCGTGGCATGTGCCGTGCGTCATTCTGCGCCTCGTTTTTGTCTTGATTTTTATTATTTAATTTTTAATTTTTAAAAATTTATGTAAATATTTAATTCACTTTGCTTCATTCCAACTTCCCTGCCTACGCCCACGCCCACGCCGACGCTCACGCCACTCCCACTCGCACTCCTTCCTCTCATCCACTTCCTTCCGCTGTGCCCCCAACGACAAAAAAAGCACACAGCAGCGGTCAACAGTTCAGGCGCATTTTTTTTCTCTTCTTCTTTTTTGGGTATCAGCAAATTGTGGAAAAAAAATGTATGAAAATAAATAAAACTGACGCGAATATCAGCAAAATTGTTTTCTTGCTTAATGTGCATTTTGTGACAACCCGACAAAGTTTTAACTATACGCAGGCCAGAAGAAGAAGACACCATACAAATACTCATATTTATCAGGGAGAATTCAAATGTGCTCAGCTAATTAACATGATTGATTGTATGTGCGACAAATGAAGTGAAGTGTTCAAGCGTCTAGCGATAACAATAACGTTTTCGACGCATATGTCACCTGGCCACAAACAGAACAAAAATTAATACGTTTACATGTCACTCAATGAACACACACACACATACGAGAGAGAGTATATATATATATATATATATATAAAGGGAAAAAGCCAGCAATGCAATTAGCCAGCCTTTTATTGTTGTTGCATCAATTACCTAAAAATTAAGTCAACTGTAATTGATATATATTAATGGAAAATTGTGTTAATTAAATGCTGCCTCATTCCGAAACGCATGAATATATTTATACATATATGTATGTGTGTGTGTTCGTTTCTCTTTCGCTAAGTGACCAATCGTAAGAAGCTTTCATAGCAGCGACATCAAATACTCTCACTCAAAATCGACAACAATAAGAACCACAACAACTACAACTTATAGGCCCTCTCTCGCTCTCTTAGCTCGGCCCATAAGCTTTAAAGTACTTAATTCAATCAACATTATTTCTGTTGACCAGCGGCGGCTGCAGCGACGTCGCCTCTCTTTGCATTTCGATCAATTTTATTAATAATTCAATCAGTCAAAAATTATTTGAAACGCCCCAAAGGAAAACAAAAAAGTTTTCCGTTTTCTCTTTTTTTTTTTTTAATTTTTTTTTTTTCTTGCTCGTTTTAGCGGCTGCTGCGCCGACCGCAACGTCAACAGCGACGCTTATATTGTATGCTTTGCTTTGATTTTGCAGTCGACATAGTCGCTTAGAGAACGGGAGAGTGTGAGAGCGAGCGAGAGCGAAACGCAAGATGAAACGCCAAGGAGCAGCAGCAGCAGCAGCGGCGACGGGTCGAACCTCGAACGTCGAACATTGAGTTATTTGCACAGCATGCTCGTAAGAAACAGAGGCAAAAAAGAAAAAAAAATAATCATAAAAAAAAACCAAAAACAAACCAAAACGAAAGCAAATCAAAACGACAAACAAAACAAAACGAAATGCGACGTGGAGCAGCGCAATATGGTAAGGAAAGCAAAAAGAAAAGGAAAACATGAAATAATTCCATTAGTACAATTTCTTTTGCAAGTACAAAGAGTAAATATGGCTGTTCGGGCAGCAGAGCGAAGTGGGAGAGCCGCATATGCTGTGCGTAAGTATTGAGAGGATGAGAACGGTAAAGGAAGTGAGGGAGCGAGTGAGTGTGTTGAATAAATGTGTTGAGTAAGTGTGTTGAGTGTGTTGAGTGACTTGACTCATGGGCCTATATTGCCTGCATACTTTTGTTGACCTACTGGCCGCATCCTTTGCTAAATCATATTTGCAATTAGACTTGAGCAAATGCAAATAGTTGTTGGCACCCAAACAGAAATTAACTATTGGACCGAGGGCGGGGGCGGGGGCTCCAACTAACTCTGCTGCAGCAGCACAAAATTGTGCACAAGCTACCAAAAATGTATTTAACATTCAATTAGACAATTGAAAATAACAACAAAACAGTCAAAGGGTTATTGCCAAAGAAGAAGAAGAAGAATAAGAAGCAACAGCAACCAGTGCAGCCATTTGATGGGAGGCAAGTGTACAAATGAACTAGTTCCGATAACTATTTGCTAAGCTTAAGACAGACAATTAAATACAATTAATTAGGTAATTAAATAAACTAGTTCAAATGAATCTGATTCGTTATTAGCCAGCACTGAACTGGTTCCCACTTAAAAACTGGCTACGTATGCAGAAGCTCTCGCCCGCCCCCAAACAACTACAATCAAAAACAAATTCAATCAAATTTACAAACCGCATTTAGCTAACGAGTACAGCAATAACAACAACAAAAGCAACCTCAAAACAAACGAGCAACAGCCACAGCAGCAGCAGCACCACCAGCAACAACAACAGCGGCGGCGGCCAATTAAAAAATATACGACGCGCGCACAAAAGTATGCAACGAAGGCGGACGTCAACAGCGACGGCCGCTAATTAGCACCATTGGGAATTTGCGCTGGCAGAGAACTTGCGTAAGCGAAAGACAGCGACAGCAGAAGCAGTAGCTAGCAGAAGGAAGTTGCCAGCGAACTTGTGAAAACATCAAAGAGCAGCAGCAGCAGCACCGGGAGTAGCAACGCCGACGTCAACAGCTAGCAAAAGGAATTATGTGCATAAATGCCGACTATGACACTGACGAGCACACACACACACACACATAGAGTTATATGCATGCATAACTCTCTTAAACACGTGTTCGAGAGGACGTGAGTGCAAGTGAAAACGGAAGGAAGAGAGAAAGAAGACAGCTGAACAGCAGAAGTTATACCTACAAACATATAATTGTAAATACAGTTAATATGAACGTAGCGTCGATACTGGCTGCGCTGTTTCCACTGCTGCTACTGCTGCCGCTTCCGCTGCTGCTACTGCTGTAGTCGTCGCTTCGCTGGGCCACTTTTAATTTACGAAATGGTGTTGATTTAACGGCAGTCGTCGTCCTGACAGAGCGCGCGCCTTTGCTCGCGCCCAGCTAGCGTAGGCGTCTGCACTGTAGGCATGTGTAGCTACTAGCTAGAGTGAGAGCGAACCATCAAAAAGAGCGGGGAAGGGCAATGGAGGGACAGCGAGAACAGAAGGGAAAGAGAGAGAGAGTGCCGCAAGTCCAGCGTGGGCAGCACAAAAGAAACTTGTAAAATTCTGGGCAATTGTGTGGCGGGCCAAGCAAGAGACAACATTATTAATACTTGTATGATCATCATCTGCATCATGATGATTTTCATCATTGTCATGCCTATCGCTGGCTTTGGTTTTCACTGAGCTTTAGCTACAGTTGCTGTTTGTTGTTGCTGCTACTGCTGTTGCTGCTCTTTCATTTTTTGGTAAACGATTTTTACTGATTAATAAAAGTTACCGCCACACACACACACACAAGCACACGCACGAGTCAAACACTGCGCCAGCGATAATCAAAAGGGTGTGCAATTTTAATTGAGCAATTTAATTACATATGTAAGCAAAAGCCAAACGACGACAAGAGCCAGTGCCAAAGTGAGTAACAGACAGAGAAGGAGAACAAGCAGGAGGAGCAAAAGAAGAGTACGAGTACAAGAACGAGAACGAGAATGAGAACGAGAGTGAGACCGAGAGCGAGTCAGTGAGTAAGTGCAGAAGTGGTTTTGCGCTGGCTTACAGACGCTCGCTCACATAATTAGCAAGCAGAGCAGAGAGAAGAGAAGCCGCCGTTTGCTTGCATGTCCGTACGTACGTGCGTGTATATATATATATATATATATGTGTGTGTGTATGTGTAGGTGCGCACTTTTTGTTTGTGTTGCTAGAGCTTTCATTTTCGGTATTTAGGTTTAAGTTTGCAATTAGTTTGTCAGCGCCTGCGAGCGCAGAGGCAACAGTTATCCTTCTCTTCCCCTCCCTATTTTACGTTCTTTCTTTAGATGGAATATGTGAACTATGAAAAAGCTTTTTAATAGCCTTTTTGTTTATCATAATTGAAGCATTATCGGTTGTTACATATTAAGTTGGGCTAACGCTCTTGAACAACTACAGAAATAAGCCAAAATACTGTTTGTCAATCATGTAAAGCATTTTTTTTATTTTTGTTTCATGCAAATCCTTCAGCTGCCGGCATTTGGCTCTATGTATATTTGGACTATAAGAGGAGTAGCGTGTACACTGGGAATCGGGTAAATAAGCGAATGAGAGTTGAGTAATTATGATTTACTAATTAGCAAACACACAACATACACCTACACACCTACACCCATAGACGCACACACACAGCTGACAAACTTTGGCAGCACGAAAACTGGACGCGAAAATCAAAACGCGTCTGCCAATTGCAATGCACAGCCTCCCCACAGAAGCATAGAAGGAGCAGGCGGAGTAGGAGGGCCGAGGAGGCGAGCACAGGCGCTTTGTATAAAGGGGGCGTAGCTAGAGGAGGGCAATTCGGGGATGTAGGTGTACACAGATGTCCCAGCGACTAGCGCGTAAGTCTATTAATTAGCTATAACTGCAATGGCTGTTACTGCAGCAACTGCAAATGCAACTGCAACTGTAACTGCGATTGCGATTGCGATTGCTGTAGCATACACCTGCCGCTGCCATGCCCGCCCCCTTTTTAGTTCCGCCCCTGAGCAACCGTTAGATTTGTAACGAGGATTTGCGCATCAAATTCGCTAATTGTTTTTGCCTTTTGGGGTGTGTGAGCGCGCGCGCGAGTGTGTTCAAATGTGTGCGAGTACTCATGTGTGTGTATGTGTGTGTGTGAGAGATAGCGAAGCAAGTGTTGGCTATAGGTTGCACACTCACGCACACACACTCCGATTGTTGTTGCCGTTTGTTGTTGTTTTGGGGCAGCACAAACAATTAGCGTAATTTCAATTTCGTTCAAAATTTTATAAGCAACTGCCGCTGTCTGTATGTGACATACAGCCCTTACTTTATCAGCCCTTGGTGCAGCCCTTGCTCCCCTCCCCCTTTGGTTGCTGTTGGTTTTTGGGGACATTTAAGCCGCTGGCAACAATTTTGTGCGCACTTTTGACAGCCCAAAGCCCCAAAAACACAGCACGCACATTCAAACTCATACACACACGCACCCACACACACCAACACCCACCAATTGGCCTTTAAAAAAAAATAGCTACAATTTATAGTACAGATACGCAGCAGCCCTTTGCCCTTCGCCCCTCTCTGCACTGATTACGCATCGCGTTCATCAATCAACTTTAAATGCGAATTAATAAACAAAACAAAACAATAAACCAAAAGCTATTGCCATATCGGGTTACATGCAACCCAAATGGCCTGTAGTACGCATATGTAAATATGAGGTATTTACACACAAGATATACTCTGGATCTCTTCAACAGCTAGTCGATATGAGCATGGAGGAAATTTGTGGTTTATTTCTGTATGTAATTCTCTGCACAGCTATGTTTATCTCGCTGTATTTTTCAGTCGCCCTGTATCTCTTACTCTCCCTGTGTCCTTTCCCGTCTCCTGCCATGTGTCGCTATATACCATTACATATCGTTTTCCCTTTCCTCTCTCTCTGTGTATATTTCTATATGTGTATCTTCCTCTCTTTATATATTTCTCACTGTGTATTTTCTTCTCTACATCCATCTGTATATCTTTTTACCTCTTTTGATTTGCATATATCTTTCTATCTACAACTCTCCCTGTCTCTCTTGCGTGTTTTCTTTCACTCTCTCTCTCTCTCTCTCTCTCTCTCTCTCTCTCTCTCTCTCTCTCTCTCTCTCTCTCTCTCTCTCTCTCTCTCTCTCTCTGCATATTTATTTTTCTTTATCCCAATAACTTTCCCTATTTCTTCTCTCTGTCTCTATATACATATATTCCTTCTCCCTTCACCTCAAACTGCCTTTACTCTTTCTATTACCCACTCTCTCCATTCGCCTCTCTCTCATTCTCTTGGCATATTTGCAGTATCCTTTACCGAGGGCAACCTGTAACAGTTTACTGTTAAATAGAGACTGTAGATCAGCGAAACAACCAAAATCTTTCACACCTGAACACCCCCCCCCCCCCCTGCCAAACTCGATTTGCGAAAGTGTAACAGAAATTTTCATTTGCCAATTGGCCAGGTGGGGGCAGGGGCGGGGGCATGGCCTTGTGTTTGGAGCAGACTCGTATTGCTGCGGAATTGTTTTTAGTTTTTGAGCGCATTTTCCCTGTTTGTTGTTTTTTTTGCTAGCTGTTTCTTTCGGCTGTATGTGTCTGTGTGTGTGTGCTGGTTGTGCACAAAAAGAATTTTTAACTAACACAAAATGGCTCGCTGATTTGAGTAAAATGGCTAAAGCGAAAGAGAGCGGGAATGAGAGAGAGAGAGAGAGAGAGCGAGCGAGCAGGAGGTGTGCGGCTTACGGCTGTCTGACATTAGCTAGGCAATCCCGCCCCACCCACGACCGCTGCGTCCACATGCTTGCCCAAAAGTTCAATTGCAATCTTGTTAGCTGCACACCTGGCTGCGTCCGTATGTGTGTGTGTGCGGTTGTGTATGTGTGTGTGTGTTGTGTATGTGTGTGTGTATGAATGCCTGTTGCCTGGTTTATTAATGTTGACCGTCAATTATGTTTTAATTGTCATAAAAGGTTTCCTCTCTGCACACAGAGACAGAGCAAGACTGAGCACGAGAGAAAGAGAGGGAGAAAGGGAGAGCGAGCGGGAAAGAGAGAGAAACACATGCAAATGTCAGTGGACAGGTGGCAACACGTGCGTATGAGCAGCTGCTTCCCCTCTCTCTCTCTCTCGCTCACGCTCTCTCTCTGTCCCGCTCTCGCTCGCTCTCTCTCTCTCTCTCTGCCTTCTGCCACGACTCCGGCAACTGTGTACAAACAATAAAACTCAACTGGGATAAGCTATTGCAAAAAGCGACAACAGAAGCGTAAACTGCACAAGACCAGAGGCTGCAAGGGCTGGGCGGAGCGAGAGGGGTGGGCGGGTTTGTGTAAATGGATTTGCAGAGCAACAGAGAGCGAGGAAGAGAGAGAGGGAGAGCGAGAAGGGCGAGGGCGCACGAGACGTGGGGTAGGGAGGAAGGCGAGCGAGCGAGCGGTCTGCTTGTCAACATGACCAAAAGGCTCAGCAGCAGTTTTACAGTCAATGTGCACACACACACATACACGAGTGTATTTTCGTGTGTGTGTGCGTAAGACAAAAGCCAACAGTTGACAGCTCTGCGCGCGTGTGTGTGTGTGTGTGTGTGTGCGTGTGTTGGTTGCAGTCGCTCGATTGGCTGGCAGGCAATTTGCCAACTTACTGCAAAGATCAGCAAAAATGTTTTTAAGCCCCCGGCCCCCTCGCTCCCCCGCCCAACCGCTTAGCCATTTGCCTGCCACGCCTCGCCCGCCTGGCCCACGCGCTGCAACGTGTAACAAGAATAAAGCTAATTGCGCAGAGCTTTTAACCGTCGCGTTAATTGAATTGAATTGCAGCAGGTGATTGCAGGTGATGGCTGTTGTCCTTGCTTCGTCCCACTGTCGCACAGTGGAGCAAGCGCATTAAGAACACCCACAAATGTCATATCAAAGCAAAATGGGATTTAATTTGGTATACGAGCAGACTCTGAAGAATCGATAGTTATCGATAAAAAAAAGTTTAGTTAGATAAGTCCAGTAAAGTTGCGACTTTTACTGCTTTCAATCGATGTGAGTGAGTAAAGTAAAAAAATGCTCTATTAACATATTTAATCGGTAATTTGCGCTATCGATAAATGCAAATACTGCTGAACAGGAAAGGAAATAACTGTAACGAAGTTAGATTGAAAGCAGAGTTATCAATAACACGCGAAAATGTTATATCAACATTAACAAACTCATATCGATAACTAATCGATAGCATTTTCAAAGAACATCAAGTGAAGCGCGACAAATGAAATGTAAAACTATGGAGTTTAATTATAATTAGAGAATGAATCGTGGAATGAGCAGCATGCAGGATGCAGTAAGCAGAATGCAGAATGCAGAATGAAGGATGAAAGATGAAAAATGAGGGACAGGATGCGCACGCATCAGGATAATAATAGGTGCACACTGGACAGGGCAGGTTGACGCGCTTGGGGGATTAATTGTAGCATTTGACAAATGTGACAGATTGACGATGACGACAACAGCAGCAGCAGGAGCAGAACATGAGCAGGACATGAGCAGCCGTTGGTCCTGACAGACATATTTACGCTTTATTTTTTTTTTTATTATTATTATTTTTTTTTTTTTTGTTGCTTCTGTTGCTGGCAATTTATGAAATTCATTTTTTGCCTACGTTGTGATTATTTATTCAAAATGTAAAAACAATCGGAGCCAACTGCAGCTGAGGCGCTCAGCGGGGAGGCTAAGGGGGAGCCGTTGAGGGGTTGACGGGGGCGTATGTTCAGCACAGAGTTATTTATTAAATAAATGAAAAACACAATTTATGCATGACGAACATTTATAATTGCATTTCGAAATAATTTAATTAAAATTGTTAACGCTTGATTGAAGCTTAATCGCAATGGACAGGTGAATGCAGCAACAGCAACAGCAACAACTTAATTAAATTAGCCTATCAATGCGACAACAACAACAACAGCAACCGGAGTCAACCAACCAATCGACTCGTATCTATGAAAATGCATCTATCGCCACGCCCCTCGCAACTACCAAATGTCAAACAATTTTTTGACAAATTTGTCGCACGACATATAAAAGAAAAGCGAAGGCAAACGTTCCGAGTGGGCGGAGAAAGCGGGCGTGGCGCGGTGGCTCGCTACCAACGGACTACCATGTGGCAAGGCCCTTGCCAAAGGCAAAGCGGGCGAGAGGCGTTCAACAAACAAAACTGATCAGCAGCAACAGCGGTAATTAAAAGCCAACCAAATGTCCAAATACCAAAGCCACACAAATAAAAACCCAACCAAATACACACACACACGCACATACACACACACACACAGATATGGAGCACCTTGCCACACAAACAAAATAAAAAACGTGCAAAAGAAAATGTTGAGCAAATTGGTACAAGACACTATACAAATCTCGAAGAGTTAAACAAGCTAGCAAATACCCTGTCAAATGTAAACTTCGTAGAAGCAGACCTGCTACAGTTACAGCTTTAACTGAAGGGATATATGTAAATATATAAATATAAATATATGTACTTAAGGTAAGGGTATATAATCAGGATAAATAAGATTTCTAATACTGGGAGCAGAATTTCTTAGAGATAGTAGAAAATAAACCCTCAACTAGGCTCTACTCCCTATGAACTGCTCTGCAGGACCAACTATCGCCACAGCAGCCACAAAGTCAGACTGAAAAAAATAGAAATATAGATATAGAAATGGATATAGAAAAAATATGTACATATATAATAAGTACATATAGAAAAGGCTGCTATGGAAAGTAGAAAAACAATCAATCGATGAACTATTTGAGAACAAGTTCAAAAAACAACTCGGATCTATTAGATATAGAAATGGTATATAATATTGGATATACAAAAATATATATACATATATAATAAATACATATAGAAAAGACTGAAGTAATACTTAGATATATAAATAATTCTGTTGTAGAACTTTTTGAGAACTATATAGAAGTAGTAAATAATATTAGATATTGAAAAAATATATACATATGTGTATAATGTATTACGTACAAATATATAAATAATTCTATGCTAGAATTTTTTGAGAACTAGTTCCAAAGGAAACTCAGATCAATTAGATGTAGAAAGTATATATATATAGTATAATATATTTAGAAAAGTCTTAAGCAAATCGTTTAAATATAGAAATAATCAGATAATCTGCTATGGAAAGTGAACCAATTGATGCACTATTTGTGAACTAGTTCGCAGAGAAAAGATATTCAGATCGATGTATATATGTTATATATAACTAAAATCTAGAGCGATATCTCAAAGCCAAGGACTTGATGTCCTGTTTAGAGTATCTCTAAATAGTAAGCTAATAGCCAAACGCACACAGCTAGATAAAGCAAGCAAGTAGCCGCACACCCGCCCACACACACGGCCCACAACGCCCACACACTTGCACACAAAATCAACACACACACACACACATTAGCTATATCGTATGTAAATATGTATTGGTTATGCCCACAAATCAATTAAGTCGATTGAGGCGCCATAGACATGAGCAGGCCAAAAGGGGCTGTACGTACGCTTGAGTGGGCGTGGCAATGGATTGACGCAAAGCCAAAAGGCAAACGAACGATTTTCGAACAGTTTCCAAAAATTGAGGAAATGTGAACAAAGCTAGAGCCCAAACCAAAGCAAAGCAAAGCAAAGCAAAAGGTGCGCGGTTTACAGCATTTCCTTTCTTTCTTTGTGATCTGCTAATGCATAAAGGACATCAAGAATCAAATGGGACAATTGCAGAAAGCCTTGCAAATGCTTCCAAGCTCAGAAGAACTAACATTCATATGGAATTTTATTTATCTGGCCGCGAGAGACTAGAATCCAGGTACAGTAGTCCAAAGATCTGCTAGAACTAGGAGAGGACTCCAGACTCAGGCATTACTGGACCTTAAATCTATCAGTTAGTTTCCTTATATAACTCTTTCTTCTCCTATCCTATATACTTTGTGTTTGTTATCTAACATAGCCTTAACAAATATATTTAAATAATTTAGATTAATATGAAAAATTGTTGGGGATTCTTCTTAATTTTTTACTGCGAATAATTTAGATTGTTTATCTAAGGCAATCAACTAAAAGATTAAAGATATTTCAGCACAGACTTCCAATTCAGTTTTTTTTAAACCTAATTTTAATTATGAAATCTTGATTTTCTATATTCAAGTTAAAAGAATGTTAATCAGCAAAATTCTGTGACTGTCAAATCTGATGCTGAAAAGTAGGCAAACATTTTCTTGTCATCGAGTGAATGTATTCAAAAAGCCAAGCAGGCTGTGCAATTATATTATATATATATTATATATATGAAAATTATTTTTCATTAAAAACGAATGTAATTTAAAAATGAAATTATATTAAGTTGAAAATAATTTAAAACCCAGATTAGATGCTAAGAGCCTTCAGCAAACCATCTTTAGTAACTATCTAAGTTTTTTCTTCTATTACAAGGCATTAATTAGTCGTGTCAGCAGTTCTATAGGGAGTAGCTCTATGGATCAATGAAACAAATTGATTCCAGCTGGTTCCAGTTTCTGTTCTAAACAATGAATACAATGAGCACAGCTCTCGATTAGAATACAGAGAAACCCAAAATGGATATGAAGAAAGAGGTAAGTTAGTTAAAGTTTATGGTTAGGCAATATATAGTAGGGCACTATATAGTAAGGCACTATATAGAAGACACAAATTTGCACCTGAACAAGTTTACTTTAAACAACGCTCATAAGTAGGCAACATTTTTATACCAACTCTGAGGGTTTTCCAATTGTTTAATGAGCATAAATATATCATGAAATATACTAACTAACTAGTGAACTGTTATTGTATTAGTTTAGTTTATTTATAAATATATTTATTTATATTGTAATACTTTTATTATTATTATTATTTTTATGTTATTATTATTATTATTATTATTTATTTATTATTATTTATTTAAAAATATAGAAATTCAGTATAATAATAAATATAATAAAATTATTATTAATTAATTATTTGTTTCCTTATTCATTGTATTATTTTTATTTATTAATAAATATATTATTATAAGTGTATAATATATGTAATGTACAATAAATAAATTGAATAAAATATAAATGTATATTTATTATTTATATTTTATTCAATTTATTTATTGTACATTTATTGCATTTGTTTTATTTTGTATTTATTTATAAATGTAAAAAACATATATACACTTTTTTTTTTTATTTGTATAATATATAGTTGTTTTCTATTTATTGTATTATTTGTATTTATTTATTTAATTGAATTAAGTTCACCGTTTTACACTTGCCACAAAGTGAACAACGCATTTAGTTCGAATCTTAATTTTGGCCATGAATTTGTAAAATATGCTGCAACAGCAACAGCAACAACCAATTAAACAGACCTAGCCGACAACAAACAAAACGCTAGCAGCAGCAGCAGGAGCAGCAGCAACAGCAGCAGCAACAAATCGTCAAACAGCCGAAGTCGAGAGCCAAAGCCGAACAACGCAGCAGCCGAAGGACTCACACAGCTGACGCTAGCCTGCTATCTGTGTGTGTGTGTGTGGGTGTGCGAGTGCCTTCTCGTGTTGGCTATAAAATACGCCGTGCAGCACGAGGCGTTCATCAGTTCACATTTGTGCTGCACACGTGACGGATCGCAGCTACATTTTTTTTCCATTCAAACAAACCAACAACAACAACAACACAAACTCTTAAACGTCGCAACTCGTCGCGTTTGTTGTTTGTTGATTTCTCCTCTCGTACATTTTTTTTTTTTTTTTTTTTTTTTTTTTTGTGATTGGCTAAATATTTGTTTTTTCATGTTTACAAATTGGTTAACTGGCAGCAGCACCGGCAGCAATGCCAACAACAGCAGCAACAGTCGCCTGCCGGCCCCTGCCAGCAACAACATGTCCATGGTTGGCGTTGGCGGCGTTATGTCCACACCGCCGGATGTTATCCTGGAAGTGGGTCCGGCGCCAAACAGCGTCCGCTTCGTGGCGCACGCCCTAGTCCTGGGCATGCACAGCGGCTACTTGCGCTCGGCCATTCGCATGGACGAGGCAACGGCAACGGCGGCAGCAGCTGCTGCCGCAGCGGCCACAGCCAATGCCAATACGGCAGCAACTGTTGCTGCTGCGGCGGCAGCAGCAGCGGCGGCTGTTGCCGCTGCCGCAGCAGGCGGCGAACTGCTGCTCTACTTAAACAACGTCACGGCCGAGCAGTTCGCCCCGCTGCTCACCTACATGTACACGGGCTACTTGGATCTCAACGTGGACAACATATTCGCCGTGCTGCTGGCCACGCACGTGCTGCACATGCCCCGCGCCCTGGAGATCTGTCGGTAGGCATTCGCATCGACTCACCTCACTTTGTTTTGCAATGATGTTGGTTTGTTGTTTTTTTTGTTTTGTTTTGATCGTTCCATTCTTTCGTTTTTGCACCACTCAGTTCGTTCTTGGCACGCGCCCAAACGGAGGGCTATCTGAGCGGCAGCCCGGCCAATCCACATCAGCTGCAGCTGGCGGCTGCCTCTGCTGCTGCCGGCGGTGGCGCCTGCAAGATCATTCGACCCATTGCCAGCAAAGCGACTTTGCCGAATTTTGGATTTCTGCCGGCGCCAGCGTTGCCGCCACCGCCGCCGCCACCGCCGCCGCCGCCAGCGCCAACAATTGCTGCCGCAGCCAGCTACTTGCAACAGCCAGTGGAGACGGAACCAATGCAGCTGCAACTGCAGCTAGCCGAGCCCTTGACGCTGCAGCAGCCCGAAGAGGACGAGGAGGAGGATGTCGAGGTGTTCATCGATAGCAACACGGCCACCGACAATGAGCTCGACACGGAGGACTGCAACGTGTCGGTGGTGAGCAGCTTGGCCAGCAGCAGCGCGGCCAGCAGCCTGAACATAGAGCGTGTCGATACCAGAACAAAGCAGCCGACGCCGACGCCCACGCCCACGCCCACGCCCACGCCAACGTCACCACCGCCGCCACCAGTAACAGCAGCAGCAGCAGCAACAACAATTGCTGCTGCAACAGGCGCGCACAAGCAGCGACGCGGCAACAATAACACCAGCAACAACTCACGCAAAAGTCAAAGCAAACGCAACAGCAGCAGCAGCAGCAACTGCAACAACAACAACAGCAGCAGCAACAGCAACAATCGATTGCCGACAGCCAAGGTAGCTTTGCCTGCATCCGTGCAGCTGGAGACGGCAACACAGGCATCAAAGTTCATCATCGACGTGGCCAGCTGTGATGGGCCCGTGCGCTTTCGGCGCATACTGAATACGGCGTACGGCCACAAGCCGGACAGCAGCTTCGTGGCGGGCGAGCAGCAGCGGACGCAGCAGAGCGTCAGCTACTCGTTTCATCAGCAAATGGCGCGCGCCATAAGCAGCCAGCAGCGACAGCAGCAACAGGAGGAGAACGAGAACAGCAGCGATGCAACAGCAGCAACAACCATCGCAGCAACAGCAACTGCCACAGCAACAGCAACGGGAACAACTGCTGCTGCCACTAATCAGCGCAAGCAAACGCATGCAGAGCTCTTCGTCTGCGTCTACTGCAAACACACATTCAAGTCGCAATATTGCTATCAGAAGCATGCCAAGCGCCACTTGAATCCGCTCAGCTTGGACAAGAAGCTAGCGGAGACGCCGGACAGCGGCAGCGGCAGCGAATTGCTTTGCCTAACAGCAGCAGCAACAACTGCTACGGCAGCAGCAGCAGCAGCAGCGGCAGCAACACCCACAGCTACAGCTGCAACGGCAACAGTTGCTGATGGCAATCTGGCTGCAGCTGCGCTCCTGCGTCGTGAGGTTCGTCCCTTGGATATGAATGTGCAGTATTATCCGTGCAAGACGTGCGGCAGCAAGTTTCCAAGCTATTATTTTGTACACAAGCATCGCAAGCTGTGCCATGCCGATGAGCTCGAAAACAACAGCGCCAACACTAGCACCAACAACCATAATAACAGCAACACCAACAACAACAACAATTTGACTAGCAGCAACACCAGCAGCAACAGCAACAGCAACAGCAGCAGCAGCAACAGCAGCGGCAACACCAAACGTGAACCAGCATCAGTTGCTGGCTCCTTGGAGGCAGCGAACTAATCTAATCCAAACGCATATCGATAACTTATCGAATTTAGCACGCGCATACACACACACGCACATAATATTTTTTTTTTGTGAATTGCTCTAAAGTTTAAATAAATAAAAGTTAAATATACAAAAAGCTGTGAACAATTTGCAACTCTATCGATCGATAACTGACTCAATGGCCTATCGATAAATAGCATGCAGCCATCATATCAAGTGTAGCCCATAAATATTCAGTGCTTTCAACACTTTCACTAAAAACTAAATTAACCGTGTTATCGATATTGCAATTTATCGATAAATCTATAAACGTTTAAACTAGTGCAAAAAATTGCAACAAATCAATTGTATTGAGGAGAACTGTAGAGAATAATCACTATGACATTGTTATTATTATCGATAAGTGCAATTATCGATAGTCCTTGGTATCGAGCGCAACAATTGTGATTACCTATAATCAAAATCATATAATCAAATGAAATATCTATCAATATACCCAGAAATATATACTAGCTGACGAAAATACTTATCGATAAAGCCAATCGATTGTTGTCAATCAAACTGATTAACGAACATTTGGCTCTATATTCGGTCCGCTGCTCGTCAGTTGGCAGTTGAGCACAGTTCGGAAGCTTCGTCTCCCTCTCTGAATGCCAGCACCCCTCGGGCAAGTGGCAACCCTTCTGCTTGCCTCATACTTCTTGCTTCTCGCTCTTTTGTGGCAAAGATGGCGTCGGTTAACGCAAACACAAACGTTGCGGCAATTTAATAATTAAATTAAATCACTTGCATAATAAAAAAGACGTTTACAAAAATTTTAATTTAATTGCGTTTAATTAACTCGCCAGGGAGATGACAGACAACAAACGTTCATGTGGAGGCAACGGAAAGAGATAGAGAGGGAGAGCGAGAGAGCGAGAGAGAGAGAGAGAGGAGTGAGGGGGAAGAGACTGGAGAGAAGGTAAAGCGGTCGAGCTGGAGCTGAAAGCAAACCGAAATGCGTCGAACTGAATGACAGACGGACAGATGGCTAGAGGCCCATCCCACTCTCACACCCCACCTTCCCACTGCTCAACCACCCCACGAACCACCCACTTGGACTATGGCGAAAACGTAGCAGGCACCAATCAAGCATCCACAGGCTGACCTGAGCTGAGCTGAGCTCAGCAGCAGTTGGACTTGAGGCGTATGCAGATGCATCAACTATTCATCGGGGACAGTCGAAAGAAGTCAAACAAAAGAGAATAGAGCAGGAGCAGGAGGAGGGACGCACGCGAGCTGGGGTAAACACTTCATATTCAGATTCCACACAAAGGGCAGAGAGCACGATAATTGGGAAAGCACGAGATGCATTTTTGATGAGCCACAAAGGACGTACGAAAGTCCAGCAGCAAATGCAGTTCAATTGCAGCAGCAACCGGGAAAAGAAAAACAAGCAGAGCTCTAAAAGCTCAGTGCAAGCTGGAAGCTTTCAGGTCTACTGCAAAGGCTCTAACAAGCTTTAAACTTGCAAATAACTGCAATCAGAGCTTAAAGCAGTGAAGCTTCAAGCTTCAAGCTTTAGCTGCAATGGTAAATGGACGAAATAAAAACGCTTTCAAGCTTTGAAAGTCCAGCAGACAGTTGTAAAAACAAACAACAAAAGTTGTCGAGGCTAAAGCGTGCCTGAAGAATGCTAAAACTTTCAATACCTGGAAGCTTTAAAGCTGTGCAAGTCTTTTCAAAGAGACCATGTTGCACTAAGTTACAAAATAGCAGGGAGCAATGCACATTCTGAAAGCTTTCGGCATAAGCTAAGAGAGCTTTTAGGGAGAAATCCGGGACTTTCTAGTTTGGGCCCGTAGAATTCATAGAACATGACATGTTACATGGCAAATTTTCCAGATCCAATCGAGCTGTTAGCTATATTAAGCTCGGCCTAAAATAGGTAAACAAAAGTTGTGGCACTTACCTTTGGCATCCAATGCCAGAACTTCGGAGGTGCTCAACAAATTGCCCGCTCGATCTGTGACCATTGGCGTAGACGTTGACGTTGTCGTTGGCCTCGTTCCGGTTCCCGTTGCCGTCGTCAGCGGCGACGATGCTGTCGATATCAGCGATGCGGCGCTAATGAACATCATCGATGAGGACGACGACGAGGAGGTTGAGGACGAGGAGGCGGGCGCTAAGCCAGAGCCGGCGCCGGCGCCTTTGCCAATGGACGAGATTTGATTGGATGCATCGCTGGCGTTCAGCTTGATGTTGCTGTTGTTGTTGTTGTTATTATTATTGTTATTGTTGTTGACGTTGGACTCGCCAGGCGCCAGCTCGAAGCGTTTCTTCTTAGCATCGCTGTGAGAAAGAAGAAAATGAATTTAATTAATAATGAATCAAGCAGTTATATAATTATATATATGCTTTAGACAGCTCATTTATCGATATATTCGAACATCATTGCAAATCGCCTTCTATCTGTTCTTATTTAAGGATATACCAATCCAGCGATACATTGCTCTCTTTCTAATTCATTGTCAACTCATCGATATCGTTTGATTGACGTTTGTTTCGATAACTTTCATTTCTCTTTGATCTATCTATACTTTATTTATGATATCAATTTATTTATCAATCTCTTACACAGCTATATATCGACAGCCTCATCGACTTAGCATCAATATATTTAGGTAGAGCCATTTCCTATCGATAGTTTTACTTTCTCTAACTTTTTCCGATAGATTAGCTTTGATCATATTATTTATCGATAGATAGCACTCTGCTATCGATACGTATTTGATAATTATTATTGTTTTGTATCAGTAACTTGATTTTCTCTCAAGCATTTCTATTTAAAAGTCAACTTTTCAATATATCGACTGCACATATTTGATCACTGTTGCATTTATCGATATCTTTCTCTTCACCAAACTTGTATCGATTCGCAAACTGCAGCTGAAGTAGATGTCATATTTGTGCCATTTAAGCGCTAGCAATTCGATCCCTGCCCGATCGATTACTCACCTAACGTCCGCATGCAGCTCATTGCCGGCGCCAAGTCCTTCCACTTGTGCCGCCTTCAGCTTCTGGCCCAAATAGTTGCCGGCAGTGGTGGCCGTGGTAAGCGTTGCCACGCCGCTCACCGGCTCCGTGGCTGCAGCAGCCGCATTGGGCACAGTAAAGCCAGCAGCAGCTGCTGCTGATGCGGAAGATGCTCCTGTTGCTGCTGCTGCAGTCGACGTCGTCTTCACGATTTTATCGCCAGTTGCATTTGTCGACGTTGCAGCGGCAGCCGTTGCAGCAGCGCCCGTTGCAGCATCATCCATGCCAGAGGGGGGCGCAGGCGCCTTTACATTGGCCATGACGACGCTCTGATATCCAGGCTTAAAGCCATTAATGGCCACGCTAACCGCTGGCGCTGCATTTGCTGTTGCCGTGGCACTGCCGGATGTGGCACCAGTTGCTGCAAAGAGAAATTTAATGAGATTCGCGAATCCCGGAATGGAATGGAGTCCACTGCCACTGTAGCCACTTACCACTGTAGCCATCGGCAGCCATTGCCTTGCTCTTGTTGGCCAGCTGCTCATCCGTCTCGGCCGGCTGCTCCGCTGTCTTGGCGGCATTGGCTGCCTTGCCATCGCCTGACTGGGGTTTGGATGCTTTGGACGTGGGCGCAGCAGCCGCAGCGGCAGCAACAGTCACACCAGCAGCAGCAACAGCAGCTGCTGCCTCGCCAGCAGCACTCGCTGACGCATTTGTTGCGGCTGTTGTTGCCGTTGCTCCTGTCGCTCCTGCTGCTGCTGCTGTTGCAGCTGCTGTTGCTGTTGCTGGCGCTTCCTCCTCAGCGGTTTTGGCTTTGGCGTCGCTGCTGCTGCCCGTTGAGATCTCCGTTTTAGCTGCTGCTGCTGCAGCTGTTGCATTCTTATTCGGTCCAGCGTGCGCCTTGCTCGCATCCGCCTTATCCGCAGCTGCTGCTGCTGCTGCTGCTGCTGCTGCTGCTGTTGCTGTTGCTGACGACGACGACGACGACGACGACGCTGACGATGACGATGCCGTCGCTGCAGCTGCGGCTGCTGCTGCTGCTGCTGCTGCTGCAATGCTAGCATTTTTGGCCACCTTTACACTGCCGGCCGCCGCTTCGGCAGCTTTGCTGACGGCGCTCGCCTTCTCGGCAGCACACTCAGCCGCCTTGGCGGCGTCAGCGGCTGCCTTCTCTGCGACGCGCTCCCGCTCGGCGGCACGCTCGGCCCGTTCGCGTTCCGCAACGGCACTGGACCGATTGCCGGACTTTTGTTGCTGTTCGCGCTGCAGGCGCGTCGTGACGCCCGTTGTCAGCGAATCGATGATGCACTGCGGCAGCTGGGCCTGCGCCTTGGCCGGATTCCGGCTGCTGCGTGTGCGTTGGCGGGATTTACGCAGCAGCTGCTTGTAGTTCTCCGTCTTTTTGCTGAGGTAGTAATAGCGTACGCAATCCTGCGGCGACTTGCGATCCAAGCTGGCGGCGATCGCGCCAAAGTTCTTCGGATGCTGTAAGTATTTCTCTTTGAACGTTTCCTTCTCGCCGGCCGTCCACAGATTGAGTGCCTTGCGCTCCTCATGGACGACAATCATGTTCTCGATGCGGCCGTTCTCGTTGTGGTAGGCGCAACGACGCTGCCGGGCATCGTGCATCAGGGGCGGTATCACGGCATAGGAGCGCATCTTTTTGTCCTCCAGTGCCTGCTCCTGCAGTCCGTCCATGATCTCCTCGAGATCCGCCTCGGATTTGATGCGCGAGCCGACACGATTGAAGCGCTCCTTGTCCTCGCGCTGCTTGCGCAGCTCCGTGAACACCTTCTCGAAGAACTCGCGATTTTTGGCCTCGCGCGCCTTACGCTTCGCGCTGCCCTCGGCCCGTTCGCAGCGACGCTGCCAATCGGCCTGGTCCTTTGCATACTTCTCCACCAGCCCCTGGTTGTACTCCCAGCGATCGGCCTTCATCTTGCGTATGTGCACGAGCAGCGGCGCCCGCACCAATGTCTGATGCCGTTTGATCAAGAGCGACAGCGCCTCCACGTCCAGCGGCTGATTGTAGAGCGGCAGCCAGGGGCGTGTCATGCTCTTCACGCCGCCCGCCTCGCTCACCGCGGAATGTTGTGCGGCGGCCGTCTTGCGGTTCGCCTCGTAAACGCGCTGGGCCAGCAACTGGGTGCGCCAGCCCAGCTCCATATACCGCTCATTGCCGCTCTCAGCTGCCGCCTGCTCGGCGGCCACCTTCTGCTGCTTAACGCTCGCCGCCGTCGCCGCCGCCTCGTCCAGCAGCGTCTTCTCCTTCTTGCGCAGCGTTACCATTGCCGTTTCGGCGTACTTGATCTCATCGTCCACGCGCTGGATTTGCAAAAGCAGATCCTCCTTGGCGCCGATGTTGCAGCTGCTGCTGATGCTGCTGCTGTTACCGCCGCCTGTGCTGCTGCTGCTGCTGCTATTATTATTGGCATTGCTGCTGCTGTTGTTGTTGCTGCCGCTGCTGCTGCTGCTGCGTCCACGCTCCTCTGCATTGTCGCTGGGCAGCGTTGGTGAAATGGCCTCCACCTGCCGTAAGGAAGGATAACATTAATATGAGAACATTTCATAAGATTGTTGTGCAATGACATTAGCTGAACGCAATGCGATTAATCACAGAATTTATCGATATTTTACTATACTATTTCAGCTGTCTGCTGCTGACTAGTTTGAATTTCTACTAAATCTTAATCTTACATTTCAATTAAAGGTGAGCTTTCATTAATCTGAGAGAATTTAGATGGATCTAGATCTAGATCAAGAAAGTTAAATTAGATACATGACCAAATAGATAACCCTAAATTACTTGTTATATGCCATATAGGTCGTATTGTCATATAGCTATGCCATTCAGCTAGTTGAAATTACTTACAAAAGCACATTAAAGCTTTCACATACAAATTAAATTGCTGGCAAAAGCTATTTGAATCTCAGTTAGCTCTTTGAATCATTGAATCAATATATTTTGTGCGACAATTGATCAACTGTAGCAGAGTAAAGCTTTTAGAAAGTGCATTCAAGATCTAATAAAGTATATTCAAGATTTTATCCAGCACATTAAAGCAAGACACAACATTATAAAGCTATATTGAGCTACTTGATATAACTGTAATCATTATCCACGAAGCGATATTACTTTATATAGATATTTTGGGCGTATTATAAGCTTTAATTGCTGGAATACCAGAGGATATATTACATTTTACATTTAATACATTTCATATACTCTGTACTCTGCTCTTTGAATATACTTCATATAGAATATTAATTGGGTTAAGATGAGAAGTGGCTCTATTTGTGTATATTCTCTCTATTAGAGATAGATCTCTGATATGGATTTGCTCCAATTTCTGAGAACTATCTACCTACTTTGATTAATCTGAGTTCTATAATTAGGATGATTAGTGTAAGCGCTCTCTATCAAGAATAGATCTTATCTGATATATGATTAATGATTAATGTAGTATATTCTCTCTATTATTAGAAAGAGCTATTTCTCGGTATCGAAGTGAGTTTATTTGCGTATATCCTCTCAATTAGAGATATATCTCTGATATGGATAGATTTTTTCAAATTTCTCCTTTGCTTAATCTTAATTCTATGATTATTCCAGATTATTCAGCTAATGTCATTCACTCGCTGCAGTCTCAACGACTCTTCACCTGTGGATGGTATGCTTCAGTGCTACTTGCTGCGGCTGCTGCTGCCGCCGCCGCTGCAGCTGCTGCTACTGCCGCTTGGGCACTGCTGCTGCTGCTGGCGCTGTTGTTGTTGCTGCTGCTCGTGGAGAAGCTGATCAGCTGTGCATTGGACGCTGACACCGTTGATGGCGGCACCATGCCACGTGCCGCATGCACCTGCGACGTCAGCTGTTGCTGCTGCTGTTGTTGCTGCTGTGGCAGCGTTTCCACCTTGAGCTGCTGCATGGTCAACGGCGTCAGCACTGACCCAGCGGACATGTGCAGCACGCGCCGCGACTGCTCCGCCTCATGATTGCTCTGCCTACTGTTGTGTTGCTGAGCTGGCGAAGAGCGTTGCTGCTGCTGCTGTTGCTGCTGTTGCTGCTGGTGCTGCTGCTGCTGTTGCTGGTGTGGCAGGTGATTCATGTTGCTGACATTGGCATCGCTCAGGCGCTGCTTCTTATAGGGCTGACCCACGCTGCCCGGCGGCTCAGACAGCGACGGATGTTGCTGCTGTTGTTGCTGCTGCTGCTGCTGCTGTTGCTGTTGCTGTTGCTGCTGGCGCTGTCCAGCCGCTGCCAAGGCTGCGGCATTGGTCAGGTATTCGTTGTTGTAATGCAACGGGTAATGCGATATGGCCTCCATGACAAGGACGCCGCCGGGCTGAGTGCCCGGCGGTGCCATGCTGCCGGCCACTTGGACGACGCCGCCGCCGCTGCCACTGCCTGGGCCAGCGGCTGAGGAGACGACGCCAATGCTGCCGCCCCCGCTGCTGCTGCCCGGTCCGCCTTTGCCGCCGCCAACGGCAGCAGAAGCGACCGCCACCGTCGCTGCACGCGCCGCCCGCTGAAACTCCGGAGATATCCGCATATATGGACTCTCCCGATGATAGTTGGCCACCGGCGCAATCCCAATGCTGTACGCCGGTGGCTGTATAAAATGTTGCGGCGCATCTGCAAACTTGGCATAGCTATTCGCCGCAGCTGCGGCCGCTGCGCTGCCCGGTCCAGGACGTGGAGGCGACAGCGGACTAGCTGCCGATCTCGAAGATTGCTGCTGTTGCTGCTGTTGTTGTTGTTGCTGCTGCTGCTGCTGCTGCTGCACCTGCTGTTGCTGCTGTTGTTGCTGATGCTGTTGATGCTGCTGCTGCTGCTGCTGGTGGTGGTGGTGATGCATATGCTGTTGTTGCTGCTGCTGCTGCTGTTGTTGCTGCTGCTGTTGCTGCTGCTGATGGGATTGCAAGTGTCCGAGGCTCTTGACATACGGCTGCTGCTCCATTGTCCTGTACGACCAGTGGGGGAGAAAGAACAACAGATTATTAGATTTGTGTGTAGGCATGCGATATGTCTAACGAACGATATATCTGACGATATATATCTAAATTTAGCTAACAGCCTTTGCAACTCAAACATTTCTCTCTATATTTATATTATCTGATCCTAATGTACGTTTACGATATGTATTATATTCTGATGTTCTTATATTTACAGTTCACTGCATAAATATCGATCAATATCGATTCAAGTTAAGCACAATATCGATATTTTCCTAATGAACAAGTTGCAATTAACTGTAGAATTTAGCTAGATATGAACTAGACTAGTTCAGCTGTCAATATAACCAATGTCTAAAGAACCAATTGTTCATGAGCTGTTAAATAAACTGCTGTTAAATAAACTGTCAATATAACCAATGGGTAAAGAACCAATGGTTCATGAGCTGTTAAATAAACTGTTCATGGACATTTGAACAAATTTGCATACAATGCACTGCACTAGTTCACTCTACAGCAAATGCCAATGGAATGAATAGTTCAAGAACTATTGATAGCATTGGGAATTGAGCCTAGATTTAAACTAAATCAAGTGAACAATGGTGAACTACATATAATGAACAGCATTAGTTCACTCTACAGCACGAATACTTCATGAACTATTGATAATTTGGCCTAACCCATCAAGTGAACAATGAATTAGTTTTGTGGTTCACACAGTTCGGACTGAATGAGTGAGCTAGTTCAAAATAACTTGGTTATGAACGGTTCAACACAATTCTGGCTAAACATACTTAATATTAATACAATCAAAGTGCAGATGAATCCACACACAAAAATGTTTTACAATTTTGTCATACATTTTATCTTCTTTTTTTTTTTTTTTTTTTTTTTTGGACGTGTATTTGTATCTGTATCTGTATCTGTATCTGTATCTGTATCTGTATCTTAAGTCAGCAGGTGCATTCAGTAATCGTTTGAAGGCCAGCTCAAGATGATGATGGCTTTATCAAGTGGCTAAACAGGTTTGACCCCATTGTGCGCGCTTGGACCAATCTAAGCTAATCCGAGTGCAGCGCGCATCAATTTGCATAGAATGTAAAATTTATTAGTTGGATTTGAGCGATGCGCCTTAATGTTAGCTCTTCATATTTATTGAGGACACGAACCCGGCCGGCCGGCCGAACGACCGACAGCTTCACACATGTTGCACACGTTGCGGTGCGAATGTGAGCGAGCGCGCATGAAGTGACCAGAATGAGCGAGAGAGCGAGTATATAGCTGAGCTGCTCGTTTTCGTGGACTGTGCGCGCCTGTGTGTGTGAGTGTGTGTGTGTGTGTGTGCGAACGAGTGAGTGAGTGCGACAAAGCAGCATGGCATTGCGACATGCTCGAGCGACATGTATGAGCCAAACGGCAACATCGAGCATGCTGCGGCAACATGTTGCCGCAACATGTGCACAACGAACATGTCAAGCAACAACATCAGCAATTCTGCTGCAGCCTCTGTTCGTCGCTGCTGCTTCTGCTGCTGCTGCTGTTCGTCGCTGCTGCTGCTGCTGCTCCTGCTGCTGCTGCTGCCTATGCCATAATCCACCCCAAGTCAGCCGTCATTATTAACATTTTCTTTAAACGGTTGCGTTGCAGCTGGTGACGCTTGAGCCGTTGCGTTTGAGTTGTGATTAACGTGCGACGCGTTTGACCCGACAAAGCGAACGTCACACACGTCAGGCAAATGTTGTCGCCAGTGGGAGGGGCAGTCATGGGAAACAGACACCCGCATACACAGCTCGGTCGGTTATTAATTCATTAAATAATAATGACACATAGACAGAGAGATAGAGAGAGAGAGACACAGCGAGCGAGAGCGAGAAACAGAGGTTAGCGACGCTGCGCAGAGCAGCGGAATGCAAACTGCAACGTTGCCAAACTTCAGTGATAGCTATTTTTAAAGAATGAAGCAAGCGAGACAACAGCACGCTTTAAAGCTGCGCTACCACCCCCCTCTTCAAACTCATACATACACACACATATACATTCAAACGAAGACATATTTATGTATGTATATGCTGCCCACCACCAGACGACGGCGGCTTGGCTTCTGTCTGGCTCATTCAGCTTTAAAATCAAACGACGACGACGACGTCGACGCTGCTGCTGCTGCTAGCTGCCATTTCTCATCAATCATATCGACCTACAGCAATACAAACACACACATCTGTACATACAGTGTTTGCATGCAAACGAGAACTCTACACACACACAGATTCCCTTTCCTCTGCAATCACACCACGATGTTGCTGCCCCTGGGCCTGTGCCCACGTTGCCAACGATTGCCAATTTGTGAGCTCCTTTGAATTCGAGTTGCAAGTTTCGAGTTGCCAGCTTCGAGTTTCTTTCGTTTAGATGGCTTACCTAAAACGAGAGAGAGAGAGAAAGATAGCAAATTAGTATGCGTGTGCGTTTATTATTGATTGCATAAGGCTTTAATTATAAAATAGCTTTCTATTTGTCATTTAATATTCCATTTCATGCCATTCCATTCCCTGCCATGACGTTCCTTTCTATGCCATTCGAGTTTCTGGCTTGTCTCTTATCAAATTTCATTTGTATTTTCTAAGGCAAATTTAATTAACTCTAGGAGCCATTTAATATGCCATTTCATTGATTATTATTTTCTACTTTGACATTAGATATAGATATTGTATATATGTATGTATATATATATATGCATATACGTATAAATATTTATTTTAACATGTATATCTCAATTTTCTCTTTTGTTTTCAAAGACTTCCACACTTTATTTACTTGCTTTAATTACTTCGACGTGTTTTTGTTTTCTTTCGTCCAGTTTCAAGCACATGAAAAGCTTTTCGACGCATTAGCTGAAGAAAAAACAACAACAAATTGCAAAAAGAACTTTCTTTCTGTTGCTGTCAGTTATCGCTTGTTCTCTGTTCTCTCAATTTGATTTTAATCTATTTTCACTTGCCCCGTCCCCAGTTGCAAATGCAACTTAAATGCACAGCAAAAAAAAAAAAAAAAAAAAAAAACAACGAAGAAAAAAAACTCAAAACAAAACAAAAACAACGAAAAGAGCTTTGCTCTTAATAAGCTCTGCTGCTGACGCTCTTCAAGTCTGCTCTCTCGCTTGCTCCCGCTCTCGCTCTCTGTTAACATCTCTGTTTTGCGTGGGCTTTAAGGTTGCGCCAGAAACAACGGAGACAACAACTACAAAAACATCAACAAATAATTAATATTTGCAGCTTGAATAAGGTTTTTTTTTTTGGTTTGTTTTGTTTTCTGTTTTTGTTTTGCATTTCTGTTTCAAAGTGGCTGCGCAGCAGCTGCGACGCTGGCAACGCCACTGAGACAGGCCACATGTGCCGTTATGTGCCTGTGCAAGTGCATGTGCATGTGCATGTGCATGTGTTTACCAATGGATATATGTATATATTAATGCATGTGTATGTGCCTCGACTGGCAGCATCCTTGCGAGTAGAGCCACCCAATGCGGCCCATTCAGCAGCCACGCCTGTGAGCCACATTGCATGTGCTATATACATATACATATATTCATGTATATATGCGTGTATGCGTGTGCGTGTGCAAGTATATATGTATGCCTGTTAGTCTGTGTGTGTGTGTGAGTGGCATATATAAAATAAAAGTCGCCATACAAGAAAAACTAACAGTGAGGGCAGCCAAAGGGCAGGCACACGTACACACACACACACACACACACACATATATATATATATATATATATATATATATATATATATATATATATATATATATATAAAACGAGCCAAACAGTGTGCAGAGGCGAATGCGAAAAGAGAAGAAGCAGCAGCAGCAGCAACAACAACAACAACCGTTAAGTTGTCCTGAAGGCAAATGCCGCTACAACGCAGTAAAAGCAGCATAAGCTTGAGGCAACAACGCTCTCCACATTCAACCCTGCTTTCCCTTTGCCACGCTCCCTCTCCTGCTCTCTCTCACTCTCCCTCCATCTTTCACTCTCTGCCTGCCCCACCCATCGCCCACAGTCCATGCCCAGGCGTCTGCTCTTTGGCAAGTGCAAAAATTTATCGATTTTCTGTGTGTGTTTTTGCAGAGTTTTTAACGGTTACGTATGGCCCCGCGTGTATGCAGCAGCGGGAGGGGCGGGAGAACGAAGGGAGCGAAGGGACGGGACACACACAAGGAAGGGCGACAACGGACATGCCTTGTTATGAATGTAGAAAACCAACCACCCCAACCCCCCACCACACTCGTTCGCCGCACAACCGAGTCAGGGGCGTGGACACCAGCTGGTAAGGTAGACAGCCAGGTAGCTAGATGAGTTGGTTGAGTTAGGTAGGTGCACTTTGTATGCCGACATGGCTGATTATTATCCTGGGCAACTCTTGATGCCAGGGAGAGAGAGAGAGGAGAGGGAATAGGAGAGACGTAGAGAGCAAAGGATGGGAGTTAACTGCGGCGACGAGAAAACAACTTTAAAAACAAACTTTCATTCTAGCTGTGTGTTCTCTCTCTCTCTCTCTCTCTGTGTGTGTGTGTGCGCGTTACACCCTGTGTCATGTGCCCTGTGCGCCCATGTGCCCATGTGTCACCCTGTGTGCCATTAAATTTCTGTTGAACTGGAAATTTAATTTGCGGCTGAGACTACCAACAGCTTAAGAGGCTTAAACGCAATAGAAGAGAATGAGAGAGCGCGGATAAATCAGATAAATGAGACATAGAGGAAGCAGCCAAGAGAGAGACAGTCAAACAGAGAGAGAGAGAGAGAGAGAGAGAGAGAGAGAGAGAGAGAGAGCGCTATAGAGCAGTTTGGGTCAGCTGCAGCAGAGCGCAGCCAAGCATAAAATTGACCACCCCGCCTCCTCCCCCTTCTGCTAACTGCCTTTATTTTTGTTACATTTTTGGTTGCCAGCACTTTAAGAAAACTTTATGCCATGGCTTCAACTCAATGGAATTGACAGTGTTGTAAAACGTATTCTGATTGAAGTCGGAGGCGGGATTTTTAAGCAAGTGGACGAACCGCATGAGTTCCTTAGCCGAACTGAATGAGCACTTTGTGGGCAACTTAAGCAGCTTTCCAACACTGGTCACAGTTTAAAACTCTATTGCCGCTAGTGTTAGTTAGTTAGTCAGGCCTTATACATAGGAAAATTTAACAACTCAGACTAATGCATATTGTAATGCTCCCATTGGCAGTACACTGGCAAAATTACTGCACAAATCATTAGCCAACACTGAAACAAAGTGAGTGCATTTTAATCAACATTCTAGCAATTCTTTTAGCAGTATTTACAGACATATGCTATATATTTATATTTGCTGAGCCAAATGCCTTTTTAGATAGATTAACCAACACTGGAAATGCCATTAATTACCTAATTCTTCAACTAATATTCTATATTCCCAGCACTTTCTACTGACTACAGCCTGTACAATAACAAACAAATTTATTTGAACGTTATGCAACACTACAACTGCGTAACACTTTAAATGTAAATCCAGCATTCAAAACTTAAATAAAAGAACGGCTTTTAGCACATAAGCTTTATTCACTCCCAAGTAGATATATGTAAGTAGACACATGTGGGTATATCCAGCACCCCTCCACTCCGCATCTACCCCTCCCGCTTAGCGCCGACTAAAAGAAAATACTATAATTTAGTATTCAAAGCCTCGTCGTGGGCATTCATATGTTATCTCATCTGGCGCGCCCAAATGGGAAGCTTCATTCATGGAACTGCACATGGGGCTAAGGGTAGGGGCGATGTTGCCTTTACATTTGGTAATTTGAAAGGTTTCAAAGAAGCACAGAGACATAGAGCGACAATCGACATGGGGAGAGACATGGAGAAAGAGAGATGGCGTAAGAGATGTATATATATATATATGTATGTAGCTACATGCGACACAACACAAAGCACACGTAAATCCCATTCAATTCTATTGAGAAATCAGCTTTTGTTTCGCACAATACTAGAGGATTGAGATAGAATAGAATAGGATTATATTATCTTTATACTAAGCAATTCAATAATATATTATGTACACACACACACACACACACACACACACACAGAGATACGCTGTCTGCCCCTATCATCATTACTCTCTCTCTCCCTCTCGCTCTTTAGCTGCTGCTGTCTTCTTCGCGCAATTGATTGGGCTTCACAAACAATTCGCTATTAACTGGCGTTGCATGCGCCGAAGAAGAGACCAAAGCAACTAAAAGAGGCAAAGTTGAGACAGAGAGCGAGAGAGTGAGAGAGAGAGAGACAGCTTTAGCAACTTTAAACATAGTTGTCTTGTAATTTTTCCATTGCATTGTTTCGCTTCGTTTTGTTTTGCTAGCGTTTCGCTGTCGCAATAATTTAAATTTTTCTACAACAATAAATTGTTTATTTCAACTTACAGTTGCTAAATTGTTGCTGTTTCATTTGTGTTTTTTTTTTTTTTTGTTTAATCTTTTGTTTTGTTCTGTTTCTTTTGTTGCTTTTCACCAGCAACAGCTGAGAGATTTGCTGATATTAGTCAACACTAGAGATGCCAAAAGCCCTTTCTGCATGAGCCAAGTACGCTAATAAACGTTAGCCAACACTGGAGATACGGTATCTGGCCTGCTTCGATCGCAAACCATGCAGAAATACGCTTTAGGTAAGAGTGGGCGTTAGCCAACACTGTATATGACTTGGCGAACTATGGAGATGCAGAATTTAGCCTTACGCAACACTGGAGACACCAAACCCAATACTAGATATGTAGATGTAAGGTCTAGCCAACACTATAGAAGCAGAAGCTGGCCTTAACCAACACTTTAGATACCTAATTTAACCTTAGCCAACACTGGATACGTAAAAACAACTCTAAGCTAACACTGTAGGCTTTAACCAACACTGCTGGCAGCCAATAACACAGCCGAGTGCACACGTTTATATTACATGATGTAATTTACATCAATCCATAGCCATAACAGCCAACAAGCACCAGATTTTCCAACACTACAAATGCACAATTCGCATGCACAATTTCCATTGCAATCAAATGCAACTGTTTTTAGCGGTCAGTCAACTGTGCATAACAGTGTTGGTTAATTGCATTAGCTGCCTCGCCGGGCACTAATCAACACTGCAGTTGAACTAATTACACAATGTGTATAATATAACAGTATAACTCTTAATTAAGCTCGCTGCACTCACTCGATGCAGCTCATTGACTTTCATCGGAACAACATCTATTTACATATTATTATTGTAGTAAATTATATACATATGTATGATATTATAAAGTATATTATTTTCTTTTATTTTATTTGATATTATTTTGGATAATTTTATTAGGATAATTATTATTATTCATCTCAACTCATTCGTGGCAGCCCCGCACCTCCTCTTTGCCATCTGTTTAACCCGCAACATTTCAATTTGATGTCTAAAACTTCAGCATTTGATTACACCTGCACATTCCAAAGTTTATGTGCATGTGTGTGTGTGTGTGTGTAAATTTCTCTATTTAGCCACAGCATAACCACAACATTCCATAGGGCATATGCAGAGCATTTCAGATTCATATTGGCTCAACTTCAATTCAATTAATTTCAATTTACTTTACCTTTAAGGTAATCAATCTAATGTATCATAGCAATCAGCCTTTGTCAAGCACAACAAGCTGTTTATTTAGTGAAAGGACTCGCTGGAGTTACGAGTGTAAAACTGAGCAAACAGGAGACTATATATAGCCATATAGAACAAGATGAACAAGAAGGAGAGGAAGAAGAATGAAGCGTAAGCAAAATGTAAAGAAAATTTAAATATAACATCAATCGCATGAGAAGATAAATGGAAAGTAGAAACGCGAAAAGAGAAAAATAAATAGACAAACAGAAGCCAAGTATGAGAATTGCATAGAGAGACCAAGGATAAAAACACAAGGATAGGGACATGCAATACGTAAAAGAAAGTTAGAGGAAAGGCAGAAGGAGGAAGGAAGGAAAAAGTAGAAACAGAAAGATAAGCTGAAGGAGTTGTAAGTGGGAAAAGAAGAAGAAACGAAAAAGCAAAAGCCAGACTAAAGAAGAAAAAAAAGAAGGAAAAGAAACGCAAAAGAGTTTTGTTTAAGTAATTTTAATATTGAGTAATTTTTATATATTTTGTATATGGAATAAACACTATATTAAAATTAGCATAGATTATCTAAATATATATATATATATATATATATATATATATATTATATAAATATATATATTGGATACAAATGTTATTTTATATACAATACAATTATGGCATTATAGATAGGCACCTTGTCTAGGAATTTTGCATTTAGCTTTATAAATCAGTTAATCAATTAATAATACTAAATAGCATACATACATATATGAACGTATGTATGTATGCTTAACTATGTTGTGTATTCCAAATAAAATACACTGTATATATTATATAATAATTATATATACATACATATATGTACATACATATATTAAATATGCATATAATTTTTTAATTCGTGCTGCAATTGCGTAAATGCTTTATAAATATTCCAATTGAAAGGCTGCAGCCAAGCATTTGATATATGTACATATGTATGTATGTACATGCATGTATACATACATATATACACATACTAGCATAACATGTACATATACGTGGTATATATATTATATACTCGTACATATACTAGCATATATTCCAAATACTTCATTTAATTTCTGTTTTTCTTTGTCTCCCTCCATTCCTATTTTATTTGCTTTTGCTTTATTTCCTCTTGCAGCTGTTTTTACAGCTGTTTCGATGGAAGTCAGCAATTCACTTGTTGTCGTTGTTGTTGTTGTTGTTATTGTATTTCGCGTATTTGTGTTTGCGCATCGTCAGCTTGAAAATTAAAAATGTGCAATAAATTGCAGCAACAACAAAATAAATAATAATAAATTAAACAAATTATTCCAATTACGAGGCATCAGCGTAATTCAAAACGAATGAGATGCCAGAGAGAGAGAGGGAGAAGGAGAGTGTGTGTGTGTGTGTGTGTGTGTGTGACTAAGAGAGCGAGGCATGTGCTGAACTTGGTCAGCAAACTGATAAATGAGCTTTCATATGTGCACACACATACACACACACTCGTGATTACTTCTGCATGTGTATAACAGTTATGCTCATATACGAGCTTCGATTGCCGCTGCAAGCTTCTGGCAAATCCATATGCAAGTTTTCACATAACAGTGCGAAATTTCAGCGCAAGACGAGGAGTGAGAGTTGTGTAGGGAGGGGGGAGGTGTGAGGGGGTAGATTCTGGCATGTGCTGCATTAGACAGCGGCACAAAACAAGCGAGAGGGGAAAAGAGAACAGGAGAGGAATGTAATCGCTCTCGCTCTCTCTTTCTCTCTCTCTCTGTCTCTCTGTCTCTGTCTCCCTCTTCTCTTGTACATTGAACTTTTGACAGCAGCTGGCCTGCATTATGGCCTTACCCGATTCACAATTCCCGTTACCCGTTTCCCATTTCCCATGCCTTGCCGCTCCCACTTTTCGATTCTATTTTTGTGCGATTTATGGCCGCGTTTTCGTTTGAAATTAACTGCTTTGAACACAATCGAAAAGGCAGACGATAAAAAAGTGAAGAACGAAAAATTGAAACGAGAGAGAGATGGAAAACAGCGCAGCTGCAAGGCAACCAGAGGCGTGCTAAGAGTGGGGGTGGCAGCGGTGGGGCATCGTATCTAATCTGGGTCGTAAAAACGCTATTCATGCCAAACAAACCCTACCCTCACACTATACCCCCACCCCTACTCCTACCCCCTACCCCTACCCCCTACCCCTACCCCCTACCCCTACCCCAACACCTCCACCCATGGACGCAGTTTTCCAACCGCAAAGACTTTGATCAACCTCGTGCGAATTATAAAACGGGTTGAGTCCACTTTTTTGTATATATATTTAACTTTATTTCTTTATTCCTTTTGCTTTTGCCTCAGCTATTGACACTGTTATTCAAAAGCCTTATCTAATCAAGACACAGAGTTTATAATAGAATATAAATAGAAAGAGGGTCGGGAAACATAGGTGGAAATTACTTGAATTGCGCTCAACTTAGAGATACTCTACAATAGCGAAGAGAGTGTATTAAAAGTTGATGCAATTATGACAGATCATCTAGATCACTAGAGTATATAACAGATTGCATAGCAGATATAGCAGATAAATTATAAAACTGGTATACCAGATAGACCATATAGATCGTATGCAGATATAGCTGTCATATCAGATAGAACGTATAAAAGATAGATCATATAGAACGTATAACAGATAGATGATACAGATCGTCTAGCAGATATATCATATAGATCGTACAGATCGTGATATAATTCTATATATATTATATAGACCGTATAGCAGATATAAATGTCATATCATATAGAACGTATGGCAGATAGGTGATATAGATCGTATAGCCAGTATAGATATACCACCATGTAGATCGTTCAGATCATGATATAGTACTAGATATATCATATAGAACGTATAGCATATAGGTACCTCATATAGATGTTATACAAGACAGATCGTAGAGCAGATAGAACATATGGATCACATATCAAGTTGTAGTTATTTATTTATTTAATTGTAACAGAGAATGAATTCTAAATAACAATTTAGAGCAACAAAGGTCTTCAGGCAGACTTACATATCAAGAAATCATATAGAGAAACGATATAAATCGTATATATCTTGAGGATTCCATGTATGTATATTTGTAAGTTCTCGATTACTTAAGACTCTTACTACAAGAAATCATAAACCTCCCTTCAACTTCTAAATATAGCTAGTGATATAAGCAACGTAGTATTTCAGTTATATGCACAGATAATGTCATCTAGTTTAGCACTATCTAAAGAAAATTCTATTATCTTAAGCACTTCACTATCTATACAGAAATTATCTTAAGCACTTTATACGGACAACGTTTGACATTGATAGAAGAAATGAGAATGCGACTACGAATAAGAATGCGATTGGGGATCAGAAATGACGCAGACAGATCGCAGACGGAACATGCGAAAGAGTCGGACACTGCAGTTGAGGTGAAGACGTCAACGCTGATTAGGATTATATATATATGTATACATATATATATATATATATATATAATAATAATAATAATCGTAATAGAATGGCAATGATTGATTCATAGATGGGTCTCGAGATACCGCTTATCGAAAGCAAACAAAGACGAACACAAACACAAAAAAAAAAGGTTATCGATTACGATTACACGGATTACAAATAATATTTATGAAGTGCTGCGACTTTTAATCAATAGATTGTCGGGCGGAATTTTCATGAAATATGATTATATAATATGATATTGTAACTGAGTCAACTGAATCAACTGATTGCGCAATTAGTATTATTCCAATTTCAGTATGAGTATAGCCCGTGTCTTGATGCTTACTGAGTATATGAGCGTATCGATTGTCGATACGATTGTCGATATGACATATAAGTTATAGTTGTATAACATTAGATACATTTGGTATTCGAATATCATGTTTGATATACCTACATATATACCTACATATATAATAATCAAAAGATAGTTTACACTACATAAGCTAATCTTATCAATATTAATCGTCCATTCGATAGCAAGTGATAAAACTAGTCGCAAGTCTTTGACCTAATCAACTTGCCAAATCAATTGATTGCTGAGCAATAAGTCAACAACTGCATCTGCTTAAATTTATGGAATATGAATATAAACAGAGACTAAAACGAAACCGAGTGCCTTACATATATGTCGTGCACTACGTATTCCCGATTATCTAAATTGCAGTAATATATCAAAGCAACAACAACAACAACAACAGCAACTAAAACGACAGCCACGATTGATGACAAAGTCTGTTAATTACTACAATTTGTGGGCTGGTCATACCCCAAATACGACACACGCACACTCACATTGACTCACTCGCACACTCACACGCACACTCACACTGACTCACGCACACATGTATTGCTATTTATAGACCTCGATAAAACATTCAATGGGACCAAAAACTTATCGAGAATTGTAATTGATGTGAGCCTATCAAAAATGTGTAAATGTTTGGGAACTTGAACAAATGTTCAGTTATTGTTGTTGTTGTTGTTGTTGTGATTGTCAGTTGCGATGACAAACCGTAAACTAGTGAGCGAAAGAGCACAAAGCAGAAGCAAAAACAATAGTAATTGTAGAACTCTAGACGTTTACATTGGAGCGTCCAGTGCATGGGCAGTGGAACACGCAAGCCTCAACTGAAAGTAATGCAAAAATAACGGAACTTGAAGAAGATCACAGCCTGACTATAGCAAATACCCTGTAGACTTTAGTTGCCCTGCATTCATATGAGGAAATGTATTAAGCATGCTGAATATATATCGATATTTATCGATTTTGGCTTGGAATGCGCGCACATTCAATAAAAATATCCTTTAGTACCCATTTTGCACTCGCATTGATACCAATATTACTATTATTATACATACTGGCACATCGATATTTATCAATTGTTTGCTTTTGGGTATACAGCATCATATCTAAAATAATAGTGTACAGCACTTGAATATAGGTGTAAGTGTATATCCACTGCAATAGCTGAGCTCACTTAATGCATTACACGTGGTTTGAGCATCGATTAGTATCGATTAACAAAACATGTGCCAATTAAAGAAACAATAGATGTAATAAAATGCTCGTAAATCTGCTCGACAGCTTACTGAATTATAATAGTTATAATATTTAACTGTATTTGATTTAGGTTTGCTATCGATTTTCACGGCAAAATGTATCGGTAGGCGAAAAAAATTATGCTTATGCTATTTTTCAGGGAAATACTACAATTGAATTTACTGCTCACATATTTGATTGTTGGATTTGATGGCACAGCAGCTATTGAGCATTCGATATTTATCGATTTCAAGCCCAAATTACTTGAAATCGAATATAAAGAGTAAAACTTGCATATCAATGTTTCTCTCTCTCTCTCTCTCTCTCTCTCTCTTTCTATCTTCTTCTATTTATGTACAACACATGTATACAACTATATATCTACATATATGTATATTTGGAACACTCAACATGATCGACGCGTCGCACATTGTCAAGCAATTGTTTCTATGCCCGTCTCTCTAGCATCTGTATCTGCATCTGCATCCGTCCGTCCGTCTATCAATTTCAAGTATCTGACAGTTTTGTCAGCTTTTGTTAGGCATCAATGCAACTGGGCGTCGCTGCTGGCGTCGCTGTCGCCAGGTCGTTGCAGTGCAAGCTGCAGTTGAAGGTGATTTAATAATGAGTGCGAACAATGCGCAAACCGACGACCCGACGACACCCAATCCGACAATCCCCCAAGTCCCCCAATCCCCCAACCCCCTCACTGCCCCACCATATCCATTACCATCTCTGTCGCCAACTATGTCTTCACCTCCGTTTTTGCCGCCCTTTTGCATGCTCTGCCTTGCCCTCTCGTCTCTCTTTGTCTCTCTCTCTCTCTCTCTCTCTCTCGTCCCGTCTGTCTCGCTCATCTCTCTTTCATCTGTCTTGCCGTCTACGTCCCACGTTATTTTTGCAGTTTTCTATTGCACGTTGCATTTTATTTGTTTTGCTGCTCCTGCTGCTTCTTCTTCTTTCTCTTGTTCATCATCATCATCTTGTCTCTCATTATTTTTATTGCTGTCGCTGCGCTTATAAATAGACATCGTTGCCGTTGCCGTTGCCGTTGCCGTTAATTGCTTCGACAGTCGCTTTTCGTTTTTTCTTTTTCTTTTTTTGTTTCATCTTTTTGTTGCTTTTGTTTTCGCTGCAGCCTGTTTTCGTTTTCTTTAATTATAATTCATTACGTATCTACATTTTGTTTATTGGCTGCAGCATTGCTGCTGCTTTTGTTATTGTTGCTTTTTTGCTGTTTTATGCCTTTTAGCGCCCCCTAGCGGCGATGTTGCGCATTATTGCTGCTATTTTGTATTTTATTATTATTGTTATTATTATTATTGCTGTTGTTGTTGGAGCTTGCATTTGGCATAGGGGTAGGTCGGGGGCAGCACTGCAATATATTCATATACAGTGGACCCTCGATTTCATTCATATATACAGGGTTCTCCATATTCGAGTGACCCATCTGGCAGCCCTAAACCTTTTGACAGAGACGGGCACTGTACGCCGTAGATTCTCCAGCCGGCCATTTGAGATATATCATATTCAAAGAGAGATGTCAACAAGTCTACTTGATCCAAATAATATGATTATTATCGACAAGATCAAGAAAATTGGATTTTTCATTGATTTAAAAAAAGAAACATGGGTCCGTCGAATATGGGCAGCCCTGTAGAGTTGCCAGATGGGTCACTCGAATATGGAGAATCCTGTATAAACATAATTCAAATTTATTAAAGATTCTTGTATATATTTTAATTTTTTTCAGCATATCTTAGTCTTTCTTTGATATACTCTGAACCCACTGAAAATGGGCGAAAATATATGTAACATGCAGAACCAAGCGTGACAGAGAAGCTGAGTGAACTTAGCCCTGCCTCAGAGTCTCAGAACCTATAGGAGCTAGAGACTTAAAATTTTTCATTGTAGGTTCGAGTATACGACAGCTATTTCAGTTTCAATTTGATCAATTAAATAAATTTATAGAAAATCTGTTGGAAAATTATATCTCGTGCATCTACAGAGCTATAGTCTTCCAATATATAAATAAAAGTCTCCAAATATATATACATATATATATGTATATATATATATATATATATATACATATATATATATATATATATATATATATATATATATATATATATATATATATATATATATATATATATATATATATATATATATAAATGCATGTACTTTAGAAATTTGCAAATTTTAACTATTAGAGACTTGTGCTTTAGCAAATGCCAACATTTGAATCCTGATATCATTTTCCAAAAGTTTTATAACGAGAGTCCATCTACAATAGGATTATTTATTTAACAAATAAGCTCCCATATTTTCTATTTTCTCATATAATATTTAAGCATAATCATATCAATATATACTATACCAATATAGAGTAAATATTTCTACGTCGATTTGAATCCTGATATCATTTCCGAAAAAGTTTTATAACGAGAGTCCATCTACAAAAGGATTATTTATCTAGCAAATAAGTTCCCATAATTATATCAATTTTGTAGAGTAAATATTTCCACGTCGTCTGTCGTCATTCAAATTGAATGCTAAGCACTTGTTGTTCTATTTATCTCTATCGTAGAATCAACTTCATCTGCGGGTTTTCATTGTATTTACTTTTTTACTTTTTCTATTTTTTTTTTTTTGTTTGTGTTTTCTTTGTAAATTGAAAAGTAAGGTGCGAGCTGTTCCGTGCGACGGGGTTTACCCCAAAACCACATAAAAAGCACATTCATTGTCTTATGCAATTCTGGGAAGGGCGGGACGGGGCGTGGCATGGCATGGCAATTTGATTGGTTTGAGCAATAGAAATGAAACACCAGAACACCATTTGAAATATTTAATGCTAATTGAATTCAGAATTGAATAGAGGAGCTCCTAGACGGCTGGGAAAAATTATAAAAACACAAACTCAATAACAGGGAATTTATATATGTGCATATAGGGAGATGGAACATTGCAATCAAATTGCATAATACTTTAGATATATGAGTAAATTAATTGTATGATATACGACTTATACTACAATGAAGAGAGCTACTCGACTAAGAACTACCCTGTGCCGATTGTTTTTATAAAGTGAATCTCAAATGTTTGTTGGGGCAGAGGAAGGCTTGACGTATCCCCTCTTGCGTATATATTCCTGATCCGACTGGCGATCCAGCCTAGTCTAGTGACTTGCAACTCCTACTAAATATTATACGCTGTACGAGCTTATCAGTTTTTTGTTCTTTTTCCTTTTAGCGATAGCTCGTATCATTTCCATATTATCGATAAAAATCGATAATTGGCATCAGGGCCTATATGTGCACATACCTATATCTAAATGCTCAAGATTTCAAGATTATGATTATAAGCAAAGATATCAAAATCGAAACTTACAAATCAAATTGATATAGTAGAGAAAATGAAGCATTTGAGCTAAACCCAAAAAGCGATTCAAGGGCAACGTAACGTAACTTTATTAATGAATAATTAAGAAAGACTTTGCTTGATACCGGAATAATGCAGTTTTAGTGGAGCTGAAGCACAGGCGGGAGAGAGAGCGAGAGAGAAAGAGAGAGAAAGAGAGAGAGAGAGAAAGAGAGAGCGAGAGAGAGAGAGAGAGAGAGAGAGAGAGAGAGAGAAGGAGCGGGAGAGAGAGAGATAACATTGCTATGTATAAACATGTAAATTGATGCTGATGTGAGATATGAGCTGCAGCTAATTACCACTGTTACTATATTATTATATATTAGTAAAATAATAATAGTATATATGGCAGTACAGTATAGCTGTATATATAGTAGTATATATAATAGTTATTTAATAGTTAATTATATATTAGTAAAATAGTAGTAGTATGTATGGTATAGTTGTATAGTAGAGTAGTATATATGGTAGTATAGTATTATATATTAGTAAAATAATAATAGTATATATGGTAGTATGGTATAGTAGTATAGTATAATAGTATATATAGTAGTATAGTATTATATATTAGTAGAATAATAGTAGTATGTATAGTATAGTAGTATACATAGTAGTATAGTATAGCATTTTATATAGTAGTATACATAGTTGTTATAGTAGTTGTATAGTATATATTATTATTACTCTACAGTTATTATTGTTACTTATTATTATTATCATTAATATTATTGTTATTTTATCCTATGCCCATTCATTTTGGTCTGCTTCTTCTTCTTGTTTAGCCGGCAGCAACAGCAACAAATGCGCATAATGAAATGAACTACAAAACAAGCTGCAGCTGGGTTGGGTCGGGGCGGTGCGGCGCTGAGGGGTAGAAGTGAACGGAGCGTCAACGACACCCAAAGCTGCGGCGAGCAAGAGAGAGACCGAGCGAAAGAGAGAGAGAGAGCGAGAGCGAGAGAGAGATAGCAGTTGCAGCGGGCGCAGTGCACATAACTGTTTTTTGCATGTGTGCACATCTCCCTCTATTATGTGTATATGCACATGTGTGTGTGCGTGTGTGTGTATGCATGTGTGTGTGTGTGTGTGTGCCGGTCGATAAACAAAAATGACAACAGCAACAACAACAACAACAACTGGAAGACTGCGCAGCTAGCAGCAGATAGCGGATAGCGAGCGCAGGCAGTCATCGACGCTGACGTTGACGTTGATGTTGACGTTGACGTTGACGTTGACGTCGCTGCTGGCGTCGCTGTCGTCGTCGCGCTTGACTCATTAAATATTTTGCAACCTTGACCGTTCGAGAGCGATTAAAATGTATGCCTGTATGCGTATGTGTGTCTCGCTCTCTGAGTGTGTGTGTGTGTGTGTGTGCGTTGTTATTGTTGCTGTCTCAGCTTAATTTAAACTGCATGACAAGTGGGTATAACACAAAACTGTATAACAGCTATGAATTATAACTGTCCAAATAGTTTGGACTCAATAGCAAAGCAAAGCGAGGCTGCTTAAATACCCTGCAATACAATAGTTGGCAATGTTTACTGATATATGTATATGTATGTATGTGCATACCTACTATATGTTTAGTAATTCGATTAGATACGGTTAAGCTGAATAGCTGAATGAAAGACGTAATACCTGAAACAATTTGCGAATAACGTACATACATACATACATACATACATACATACATATGTATATACATATGTATATATGTGTGTATATATATAGAAGATGAAATGGAAGAATAGCAAACAAAGTCGGGGAATTTTGTTTGTTTTTATATTGCGTTAATTTCGGTTTACATACATATATAGATATATACATACATATATAAAGGTATCTATGTACATTTGACTCTGATTTGTTGTTGTTTTTGGGCTTTTTTTATCGCCGACTCAAGTTGAATGCAAATGTTTGGACAAGAGCAGGAAATGAGAATCGTAGAAGTCAACTCAAATAAATAAATTATAGAACCACAAAAACAGCAACAAACATAAGAAAGTCGAGCTGCACTTGCAAAAATTATATATATATATATATATATATATATATATATATATATATATATATATATATATATATGATTGTTTTGCAGCCAAAGGCTTTCTCTGCGATTCGCAATCCAATCAAATTTCATTCATCGCAATTCCATTCCATTTCTAATTCCAATTCCAATTCCGTTTCCCATTCCCATTCCCATTCCCATAGTCATTCTATGAAACAGCAGCAAAACAGACTGCGCAACATTTCTTATGACATTCGATTGAAGTCTAATTGCCCGTGCAATTACTATAACTTTTGCTGTACTCCCAGCCGCCCCCTGCCCCCACCATCCCCGTACCCTGAAAGCCCGTCAGTCGACTAGAGCGTATCATTAAATGTCCATTAAAAAGCCAAAACCCCGCTCAACGTTTAAACACAAATTGAAATGGGTAATTGACGAAGGAAACAAAACGCAAAAGGAAACAGAGAAGTAGATGTAGATGCAGAAGAGGAAGAGCCAGCGTTTAGCAGGAGGCGTAGAGGGTAGCGGGCAGTGTATAGCGGGTAGGGGGTTAACGGGTGGCTACTGCTAGGGACTGCGTCTATTGACATCAATCAATTGTCCAATGTCCGTTGTCCGTTGAAAGACGCACAAAAAATGTAATCAGAGCTATTTTTAAGAAATCAATATATCAATATATCCTCTTGCTAAATAAATGATAAAGTCATATATGTATATATATGTATCTATATAATATTATGTCATATAAATTATAGCAATAGTTCGAATTAGAATTTGATTTTTAGAAAACAAATAAATGTATATATATATATATATATATATATATATATATATATATATATATATATATATATATATATATATATATATATATATGTATATGTATATATATGCACTCTAAATACCCTATATCTAGTATTTATAATATACAAAATGAATATATGCATTCCAAATACCCTATATCTAGTATTTATGATATACAAAATGAATATATGCACTCTAAATACCCTATATCTAGTATTTATGATATACAAAATGAATATATGCACTCTAAATACCCTATATCTAGTATTTATGATATACAAAATGAATATATGCACTCTAAATACCCTATATCTAGTTTTTGTGATATACTTTATGTACATATATATCATTTATAGAAATAGATTGAATTCGCACTTATTTTTTTACATTTTAACAAAACTTTTTGCTCAATAAATTTTTTTATAATTTTTTTTTCTATCTAAAATTCATATTAAACATCAAAATTGGATTTCTTTAAGATTTAAAGGAATATAAAATTTATCAATTATAAATTGAATAACATTTTGCCTCTGTTGGTTGAGTTTTCTTCAATTTCAGGGTATTTACCAGTCGTAACCGGCCTTTCTTTGTTTTTCTGCTTAGCTTAGCTTAGCTAAATGACCTTTGCCAATTGCAAATTGAAACCCGTTTTTCCTCCGAGCCCTAACCGCTATGCTCTTTGCACTCACCACTCCCCCCTCTCTCTTTCCCCTCCCCACTCCACATTCTACATTCGGCTAACTGCATGCCATGACATTTCCCAGTCGTCGACTTCTTTTGCGGTCGTCCGTTGTGTGCGGCCATTTAGCTCTCTAATTGCTGTCATTCCAGCGGCAAAGAGAGGAGCGCGACCTCAGCTAGTAACTGTCCGTTAGCAGTTGCTGTTATTCGAATACCCTGCACGGCTGCTTCTCCATGTGGGGCATATTTTCTAGCCGACTCACTCTATGCGCCCAGCAATTGTATACAGGGTATCTGTGATGCGTTCAACTCTTTGGTTATTATCCCCTACTCTTCGCCTCGTTGCGGCAGGTCAAAAGTGTCAAATTACGTACAATTATTTTTAACTTAAGCAACGTGCGTGCTGTGTTTGGCCCCCGTTCCCCGCTCCCCGCCCCCGCCCACCTAAGTCATTCTTGACTCCATCCTCCCTTCCCTTCCCTTCCTCTTTGCTCACCCACACTCTCACACGCTTTTGGCATTGCTTTTAACTTCGCTTTGTTCGTTTTCAATCACTTGTTCTGTTCTCTTGCTCCTCCTCTTCTCTCTCTTCTACCTCACAGACACCTTCTTGTTCTTCCTCTTCTTCTGCGTTCGCTGCGCTGCCCACTCTCGCAGCACTTCAAGTTAAGTTCACTTCACTCGTCCGCTTAGTCATCTTCGGTTGTCTTTCTCTCTGTCTCGCTTATGTTCTCTCTCTCTCTCCCTCTGCCTTTTTGTCTTTTAAGCGCTTCCCACTTCTTCATTTGCCGTAACCGCAAAACTAGCAGCATCATTGAAAAAAAAAAAAAAAAAAAAACACATTTTGCGCCTTTTGTTTCGCTTTCCGGGTCGCACTCGATCTCACTCTTACTCTCTCGCTCTCTCGCTCTTGGCTTGTCTTAGTCTCTGTTTGTCTTTCAATTCTATTACCCATTTATCTGCTTCTCCGACTACCCCTCGCTCACTCGCACACCACCTCTCCTCTCCCTCTCTCCCTCTCTCTCTCTTGCTCTACTATGCAATACAATTTCCTTATTCGCATTTAAATAGTTTGCAGATATAATATTAATATACATATGTATACACATACATGCATTAACATTATATCGTACGTCTTTAGCTTTATTATATAATATTTCATTTTGTGAAGGTCGTCAAATTCTTGACTCGCAAACTTTTGATCGAATTCTACGTGAGTTTTTGTGCAATTTAGTTTTAGTTTTCTTATTCATTCAAAATGGGAAATTAGGGTATATTGGTTTTGTCGAAATGTATGTAACAGGCGGAAGGAGGCGTGGCAGAGCCCACAAAGTATAGATATTCTTGATCAGGGTGACGTGCGCGGATGGATATCGAGTTTATCTCCATAATTCTATAACTCATTCCGTTATATTGTTATCGATTAAAAACCTTATCGAAAATCAGTTATCAAATTACCTCTCCTACATCTTTAAAGCTAGAGTCTCCAAATTTTAAATGTAGATTCATATGTATTTTATGGAATTTAGATTTTTGTTATAATTCACATTAGGGGCGTGGCAAAACTGATCTGAATATATAATAATTTTTTCAGTTTTCACATATTTTGAGCACTATTGATGCTAGTAACCTGAAATTTGTTATGTGTACTCGGGTTGACTACCCAAGACCAAAAAACTATGGCGTATATATGTATCTACGCCCACAGGGGGCGTGGTAAACTGCAAAAGTTTATATCTTCTACAGTTTAAAAGCTAAAAAAATCAAATTTGGACTTGAGCCTCCTCTATCGATGACCCAAAAATGATTGTTATGCCTCTTTGAGATCACATCATTTGAGAGTAAGCATCCAAATTTTACAGTTATCTTACTTTTGGTCAAAAATTATGAGTCTACGCCCAGTGGATAGCAGCCTCTATAGAATTGCACAAAGAGAATATATATATATATACGTATATTTGCATGTGAATGAGCATTCTGAAGTCGGTAACGCCCGATGGCAACGTTCTTACTTGGTTTTTCTTCTTTTGTTCGATCATTAATTGCGCTGAAGAACAATGAAATGGAATTCGAAGGCTGACTGCGTGCAGTGAGTGCTCTATTAAAAGAGCTTTGCAATCTACAAATTCTACAAATACTAGGTATAGTCCATAAACAAGCTATTCCACTTTTAACAACTATGAATATATGTATGTATGTATGACTATTGTATTGTATGTACGCATTTATATTTGTTTATGGCGAATTCCTCGGTTAAATACATTTTAAATGCAAAGTGAATAATCGGGAAATGATTCCATTCTCACTCGTATACCTCTGTTTGTGTTCATTCGTTTCTTTGTCTTTATTTCTCACCCTATCTCTCTCTCTATCTATCTATCTATCTATCCATCTATCCCTCTGTCTATCCCTCTATCTCTCTCTCCATCTCTATCTATATCTCTATCTCTATCAATATATATATATATAATCTCTCTCTCTCTCTCTCTCTCTCTCTCTCTCTCTCTGTCTCTCTCTCTCTGTCTCCGTCTCTACTTCTCTCTATTTTTCAGACTTCTTCCTCTCATTCCTCATCTCTCTACCTCTCTTCACGCCACTACCGCAGCCTTCTCTATATAATGCCTTAGAAAAAAAATTGGATCAACTTGCCTTATCAGAATTATGCATATATGTATGTATATGTATATATGTATATATATATGTAGTAGTTCTTCCCTTCGGGCTTATCTCGCTCGGATTGCAACAATTTGGGTTGCGGATGATTCGCGTCGCCCCTTATCTACTAGGGGCGGGACTATTCCAAAAGACCCAAAACAGGAAATGAGATTCTATGTTTGTTGTATGAATCGGGGCATAGTACTTTACTATATATACCATATATAAGTGCACATACGTACACATATATTAACTGGGCATAGTACGTGAATATATACTATATATGCATATCAAATAATATATATATATATATATATATTATTTTATATTTTTAAATATATGTGCACTATCTCTCATTTCCTATATATGTATACATATATACATATATATATTAAGCCAAGTCTCCTCATCTGAACTCAAAATAAAAGCTTTCTACATACATATATATATATATATATATATAGATGTTATTCCCATACATATGTCCTTCATCATATTGTTCTCCCTCTCTCGCCCCCTCCCTCATATTTCCTATACATTTTCATTTCTCCAAATCATATATTATAGATCCGCTTCTAAAGATTTTTTGAGCTCGTGCGTTTAATTATTCAAGTTCCCAAGATATTCAGCAATATGTATGTACAGTAGAATCCGGTTATAACGGCGCTCAAGGAACCGTCGCTATAGCCGGAAGACGCTTTAACCATATAAGTTTGCTCATATAAGTTTGCCTGAGCACCAGAATTTTGATCACAATAGCCGTACGGAGTCGTTATAGCCGGATTCTACTGTCTATGCTTTTGCCCGTTGCCTCTTGCGATCTACCCTGCCATTATAATTACGCTATTACGTAGTACTGACATCCTGCTTTAAATAAATATAATTTCAGCTCGTTCATTTTCGGGATTGACTTCAAGCGATTTTGTTTTATTTGGCGAACTATCCAACTGTCATCATTGTCTATTAACTTCGTATCTGTCTGAACTCTGACTCTCTCTCTCCCTCTCTCTAGTCCTCCTTAGTTCTTTTTATGATACATATACGGAATGGTATTAAGTATTTGTTGACGATCCATGGCCAACTCGGAAGATTTGTGTTGCTTCAAGGCTTTGAAATGAAGCTTTTAAATTATATAAATATATCTAGTGCTTACTAGACACCTCCAATTACAATCTCAGCTATGCCCAATTGAAAAATTCTTGAAATTTCGCCGTACGATTTTCAGTGCCCTCACATTTTCGTACAATTCGGCGTATGGCCACATTTTGAGAAAAAATGGGAGTGGCAACACTGTTTGTAGGGGAAGGAAGCATCGCAGATCCCATAAAGCATATAAATTCCTGATCAGGGCGACGAGCTGAGTCGATATAACCCTGTCCGTCCGTTCGTCCGTCCGTATGAACGCTTAGATCTCAGAAGATATAAGAGCTAGGGACTAGAAATTTTGTATGCATTTATCATCATTTATCATTGTATGAATTTATCATCTTTTTTCATCCGATTTCTTTTTTTTTTTTATCGAGAATAATCGATAAATTGATATTGTTTATTCAGCGTAATTTTAATACTTTTAGACCTGGAGACTTCATATTTGGCGTGTACATACATCTGATCATTACGCAGATTTTGGTTACCACGCCCCCATCGCCCACAATTTGTACTAGAGTCTTGTGCTATGGAATGTATACCCATTTGCACATTATGATCACGTTCTGAAAGTTTCATGAACATCGTGTTACTACGAAAGAAATTATTCAGCAACAAAATTCTCATAGTATTGCACAGACTGCAGCGCAGCCCAAGCGCTGTCGCTGTTGACTGCGCAGTTAGCAGAGCGCGTGCTTATGCGTGCGTGAATATCAGCTCCTTGTAGGGATCGGGGTATCTCCTAGTCGAGCAGAAGAAGCTAAACTCGAAATTCATATTAGCTGTACGATTTTCAGTGACACTCGCTGTAGATTTATATATATACAGGGTTCTCCATATTCGAGTGACCCATCTGGCAGCCCTAAACCTTTTGACAGAGACGGGCACTGTACGCCGTAGAAGCTCAAGGCAGCCATTTGAAATATATCATATTCAAAGAGAGATGTCAACAAGTCTACTTGATCCAAATAATATGATTATTATCGACAAGATCAAGAAAATTGGATTTTTCATTGATTTAAACAAAAAAGAAACATGGGTCCGTCGAATATGGGCAACCCTGTAGAGTTGCCAGATGGGTCACTCGAATATGGAGAGCGCTGTATATACATATTTATATATAGCCTAGCCTATATACAGCCTAGATCGCAGCAGATATCAGCCAAAGCCGATTGCTGCTGCAGCCCTGACTAGACAATGTTGCTGATAGAGCAGCAGCAGTTGCACTTCTTAGACATTATATAATACTAATATTAATATTAACATTATTATATATAGACATCATAGTTATTTATATATAGACATGTTTAGGCCTCACCTTTGAATTTGTGTGCCACTCGAGATGCGCTGCGGATACGACATATTGGCAACTTGTTGCTGTTGCTGCTGCTGCTTCTGCTGCTGTTGCTGTTGCGCTGCTTTATTTTGCTGCTGCTGTTGATTAGTTGCTGCTGCCTGCTGCTGCTGCTGCTGCTGTTGCTGTTGCTGCTGATGATGATGTAGATGATGGGACGTTGGTCCATTATCATGCACTTGATGTGACGCAGCAGCGTTGCCTGCTGCTGCGTTATGTTGCTGCTGATTGCTGGCAATACGTTGCTGTTGCTGTTGTTGCTGCTGCTGCTGCTGCTGCTGCTGCTGATGATGATGGTGATGGTGATGAAGTTGTTGCTGATGTTGCAATTGCTGCTGCTGTTGATGCTGCTGCTGCTGCTGCTGTTGTTGTTGTTGCTGCTGTTGGTGTTGCTGATGTTGCTGGTGTTGCTGGTGTTGTTGCTGCTGCTGCTGCTGTTGTTGTCCACCGTTTGGGGCGTTGTTTGTGGGCGGCGGAGCACCGACCTGCACTGAAGAGGAGCGTATAGCTGCTTCCATTTCATGCCGAACTCTTTTGGCTTAAACACTTGTTGTTCCGCCCAGAAGTAGTTGTTGTTGCTGTTGTTGCTATTATTATTATTGTTGTTGTTGTTGCTGCTGCTGCTGCTTCTACTGTTTTAAATGTAATGTTGCTACTGCTACTGCTGCTGCCGTTGTTGTTGTTGTTGTTGTTGTTATTGATTTTATCACTGAGCTGCTCGCATGCAACAACATTGCACTGCAACATATTCACAACATGAGCAATTGTTTCAGTTTACTCGTTGCTTGTTGTTGTTATTATTAATGTTGTTGTTGTTGTTGTTGTTGTTGTTGCTGTCAATAAAACAGCAACAACATTTAGCTTGCGCGCTTTTGAGACGCCATGCAGCTGCTGCACTTGTATTTCGAGTTGTTGTTGTTTATTTTGTTATAAATAATTTGTTGTTGTTGTTGTTGTTGTTGTTGCTGCTGCTGCTGCTGCTGCTGTTGGATTACTATATTAAACATTTGCCTATTTACACACACACTGCGACTGCTGTAAGAAGATGAAAAAACCTCATTTAATTTTCACACACACGCACATACGCACACGCACGCTGCGAGAGCGATAGAGAGAGAGAGAGAGAGAGAGAGGGGAACAATGGGCGACGTGAAGTGTGGCAACATTGCACGCGCGTGCCCTGTTGCCAGTTTTCACTAAACACACGCGTTTCTTCTTGTTGTTGCACAAAGGCCAAACAGAAACAAAAACAAACACAGAAAAAAATTTATTTTGAAACTTAAAAAAAAAATACCTTTTGGAAACAATATATATATTATTTCATATTTATTTGACGCTAGCAAAAAAAAAAAAAAAAAACAAACAAACAAAACGCGCACGAAACATTTGAAAAAACTTTTCTCATTTTTCTTTTTTGCTTTCATTTATTTATACATTTGTTGTTGTTGTTGTTGTGTTGCGAAAAAAAAAACGGGTGACACATATTTGGTAGGCGTGGTGGGCGTGGCGTCACAGTGCTTGAGCTAGCCATATGCATATATAGGAATACAAACAACGTATCTGTATATATACATATTCGTGTGTACGTGTATATATATGTGTGTGTGTGTGTGTTGATTAACAATTTAATTAGTTAGTTTTTATTTTATTTTTATTTTTGTAGTTTTTTCCTCTTCTTTGTCGTCAGTTAAGTTAGGCAAAAAATTTCCATTAATTAACAACTTTAGCGCACACTTTTAATTTAATTCATTATTATTATTTCTTATTTGTATTTGTATTTGTATTTGTATTTGTATTTGTATTTGAATTTCTCTTTTACTTCGCTTCATTTTTGTTGCTTTTTTGCTGGCTTCTTATCAGCTGCTTTATCACTGGAAAACTTCAAAAAAATTTTATTTCAGCACAAAACAAAAATGTGTTCTTGATTATATTCGCCGTCCATAGAATCTGCAAAGAGACGAGAGAGAGGGGGAAAGGGAAGAGAATAAAGCAAAAAGTTTGATTAGTGGCCAAATTTGATCAAAATAAAAGACAAGATATAGATAAGATATAGCAAGACGTAATATAGTATATATATATATATATACACTCATGATGAAAATAATAGGTACACCCCTTAAAATTTTATTTTATTGAGTTTACTTCAGCATAACATTTTTTCTACTGCCCGAAACATCAAAATTTAAATGCACGTTTCTGTATTAGGTATATATTAATGAAAATACGAAAATTTGGAAGAAAATAAAAAGTTTTTCAAAAGTTACAAACAAAAAAGCGAAAATGCACTTCATTGTGCTTGACTAAAATAATAGGTACACTTTACTTTGGTAAGATGTATTTCATTTTTTGATTTTCAAATCATTCAAAATCTTTTGTTATTTTATTTTTGGATTAATATCCGGTATATCCCCCTTTATTTTTAACAACTTTTTCTATCCGGTTAGGCATAATCCTCATTAAGGCTTGGCAGGACCCAATCGGAATCTTCCTCCAAGTTTCTTGGACGAAGTCCCATAATTGGCGTTTGTTTTCACACTTTTGCTTCGCTATCTGCTTTTATTCTTCACTCCACAAGTTCTAAATTGGTTTCAGATCAGGAAACTGACTGGGCCAAGTGAGAGTGTCCACTTTATTATCCTTAAACCAAGTTTTTACTAATTTAAACGTGTGTTTCGGGTCGTTATCTTGTTGAAAAACCCAGCGCAGGGGCATGTTTTTCTCAGCACATTTTAGCATTATATTTCCGAGAATATGCCTGTAGCCAGCTGCTCTCAAAATTTCAGATATTAGGAAAATCGGACGTACTCCGTAGGAACAGCTTCAAGAGAAAGAGCCCCACACCCTAATGTTTCCACCGCTATGCTTAACTGCTTTTTTTGTGCAGCGAGGATCAAATTTTTTTCTTTTAGGGCGTCTTATAGGTCTAGAATAGTCATTTCCAAAAAGGAAAACTTTGGTTTTGTTGCTAAATAGGACATTACGCCACTTTTTTTGACCTTCAGATCCTGCCGATGTGATGTGATCTTTAGCAAAATTTTGCCTCATGTTTAAATATTTGGTGCGCATCAAAGTAACCCTTTTTGCGATATGACCTGGTAGTTTAGTCCTTCGTAGTCTTCTCCAAATTAAAGAACCGTTAAAAATATTTTCCATTTCGGTTTGCAACGACTCTTGATGATTTGAAAGGGTCGGATTTTGCAATTCTTATAATGCGTCGGTCCAATTTTGGTGTGGTTTTCGATCGACGTCCACGTGTTTCCTTTTTATTGTGCACCTTTAAAGCATTTTACACAATATTAAGAGATCTGTTCATCAGTTTCGCAATATTACGCGAAGATTTGCCACTCCTTCTAAGGTTTTTAGCAATTCTGCGTTCCTCACTCGAACAATGAATATTTCGACCCATCTTCATAGATATTGATAATAATTTTTCTACTCTTAATGTCTGTGTGAAGAATACTTACTATTTATAACAATAACAGAATCCTTTCGTATTCAAAAAAATTTTTTTTTAGGCAGTAGAAATCGAGTGTACCTATTATTTTCAGCAGGCTATTTACAAGGAATTGCAATTACTATAAATTTAGGGGGAAATACAAATTTTTTTTTTGTGTAGATCTCATTGCTAGATTGTGTTCTTAAAGTTACCATCAAGTTTTTTTTCAAAAATATCAAAAATTAATTAGTTATGACAAAAATTCCAAAATTATTTTGGTGTACCTATTATTTTCATCATGAGTGTATATATATATATATATATATATATAGATAGATATATTTATAGATATATATTTATATGTAGACCTATTGAATATTATAGGAGTGATAAGCATATCTAGGCAGATAAGTTATAACACAGCTGTACATATTCTATATATCCATAGGCATATACAGTGTATCAATAATACCTTCCTACACTAGCAACTTTTTTCATTGTGAACAAATAATATACAATATATGTCCCTATATATACACTCCATATGTTTAGTTCCAAAATTCCAAAAATACAGTCTTATTTTCTGTTTAATTGACTTTACTTTACAGAAGGAATTATATCTATAGATTGTTTAGTTTAAAAGTTACAACAGAAATATCATGAAAAACACGATTTTGGCTCCAGTAGTCTTCGTACACCTTTCATAGACCTTTAAACAGACAAAGGTCGTTTCTCTGGGATACAAATATATTGTACTATATGCATATACATTTATATACATCTCTATAAATAAATCAAGTTAATTTTGATATATATATATATATATATATATATATATATATATATATATATATATATATATATATATATATATATATATATATATATATATATATATATATATATATGTATGTATATATATATATATATATATATATATATATATATGTCGAGATACTATCATTTTCGCACCTTTTTAACATAGTATGATATTATATCTTATTATTACATTACACAAGGCTCTTGCGAGATCTCCTTGTTCATAAGGACGGACACACCGAGACATATGGCTCTATTAGCTCAGCTCGTCATTCTGATCAAGCGTATATAAACTTGATGGGGTCTGCCACGCCTCCTTTTGCCTGTTACATACATTTTCACAAAATTTTCATTTGCAATGGTTTCCGAGTATAGCATTCATGAATCATTTATGACGCAGAAAAGTTTAAGGTCTATAAATTATTCTTGTATATGATTTTTATTATCTGTTCAATTTTTTTTTTTTTTAATTTCAAACCAATTCAATTAGGCGGCACTGTAAACGTATACGCCTCAATATATATACACCTCAATATATATAAACACCTCAACATATATCAATCTTCATCAATGCAAAACTCTTAGTAAAGATATCACCGATATCGGAGTCTATTTTCAACACTAAAAGCACTATATGTATGCATATGGCAATATACAGTAACGAAACTCTACACTATATCCATCTATATACGTATATAATTAAGATCTGGGATAAACATTTAATAAATGCTTAAATTATGGTTCAACGAAATTGACATGGTAGGAATATAAACATATATTGTATATAGTATATAGTATTTAGTATAGTAGATATCTAAAAAAATATACACTCATGGTCAAATTAATAGGTGTAAAATTTATTTTTTATTTAAAATGTAATTCCGACTATATTTTCTCATGTAACTTAAAAAAACCACTTGTATTCGAAAATAGACATATCTTAGAATTGTAACAACAAAAAAAAAGTTTTAAAAATAATAATGTTTAGTTTCATTTTGGCATAATTCACAAAATACTCAAAATTTTGCTGGTCAAATTAATAGGTGTGCGCAGCAAATTAAAAAAAAAATTAAAATTTCTGAAATATTGTGGAATATTTAGATTATATTTAGATAAATGTGGGTCATACTCTGTATGGCCGCCTTTATTCGCAATGATTTTGCTGATGCTTTGGGGCATAGAGGATATTTACTTTCTACACATTTCCGCAGGAATATTGTACCATTCCTTCTGAATATTTTCCCATAATTAGGTTTTATTGAAGCAGGTAGTCTTGAAAATTTCCCTTTTCAGGCGTCCCCAACGGTTCTCGATTGGATTGACAACTGGAGACTGACTTGGCCACTCAATAACGTCAGTTCTATTTTCATGAAACCAATCCTTAACTACTCGGGAGCAATGTCTACGATCATTATCCTGTTGGAACTTCCATTTTAGAGGCATATTGTCGTCGGCATATGGTAGCATAATACTGCTTAATATTTCCTTATACAAGAATCTGTCCATCTTGCCGTCATTTCGATGATCCGGACCAACACCTTGCCATGAAAAGCAGCCTCAATGCCATTATGCCGCGTCCTCCGGGCCTAACCGTCTTCTTTTTATATCTAGTATCCAATTCTTTGCCTTTTGATCTTCGAACATGTCTATTTGAGTCATTCCCAACAAAATTTGTTTTCGTTTCATCACTTCAGAGAATTTTTCTCCATTTACGCTCTCCCTCTAAGCCACACCAGGCCTTGTGAGATTGAGCAAAATGTTTGCTCATCTCAAAATTTTGATCCACGCAGTAGAGGAACTCTGCGAACAGCTCTCCTAGGTAGATCCGAGCCTAATAAACGTCGACAAATAGTTCGTGCTGATACCACATTGCCCATTTCGCTGCCAATAGCTCTCGACGACTTAAAAGGGTCCGTTTTAGCCAAGGTGACTATACGGGAATCGTCTGTTACGCTGGTTTTCCGACGGACACCTGGATTCTGTTTAACTTTTTTTTATTTTGGGGCATTTGTGACGATGTTTTCTGGTCGTCCCATAAGTGATGCAATGCATTTATAAGTTTTACCCTCTTCACGAACCTCAAGAACGAGATTTCTCTCTTCAGCACTGCAGTGAACTCCATGACCCATCTATTTTTATTAAAATGTTGCAAATAAATATTTTTATGCTTCAATCTAATCATATTCAATAAAAATAGTACCTTTACATACTCAAAAACCTTTCAATATTTTTTTTTATTAAAACACACCTATTAATTTGACCAGCAAAATTTTGAGTATTTTGTGAATTATGCCAAAATGAAACTAAACATTATTATTTTTAAAACTTTTTTTTTGTTGTTACAATTCTAAGATATGTCTATTTTCGAATACAAGTGGTTTTTTTAAGTTACATGAGAAAATATAGTCGGAATTACACTTTAAATAAAAAAAAATTTTTTACACCTATTAATTTGACCATGAGTGTATATAAACATTCACATATATATACGTACACGTATCTGCCATAGAAAACATATATATTCTATATATAATCCTAAACACAAATATCTGTTTATGTTCTATTTAGCGAACGAACACTGTACAACATATTATCAAATTCTATTTATCTTCCGTATTTCGTAATTCGTAATTCGTAATTTATTGACACATTTGCCTTTAAAAATACTTTATGAAACACTTAACACGCTTTTTGCCAGTAGCAATTGAGCAAAAAAAAAAAAAAAAAAAAAAATAATATATATATATATATATATATATATATATATATATATATGTATATACATCAATATAGAAAAAAAAAAAGATTTTCTATGAATTTTATTTGCAATAAATGTATTTTATAGCCGTCAGGCGACACATGTATATTTCTATATACATATGTATGTATATCGAGGTAAATCTTTTTATATTCGAGTATTTCATTCATATTCATATCTGGCAAACACTAGTATACTTGTACATTATTTATAACTGTAATCGCTATCACATATCGCCATTTGCTATCGGCACTCGTGTATGATAAGCTCGCTTATCACTGCTTAAGTATTTTAGGTTCGCTTATCAGCGCTCTCGAATTAAGGTTCAACATATGAGAATAACAACAATTGCACTAACTCGATATCTGTCGGTCACTCTCTCACTCTCTCACTCTTGCTCGCTCTCACTCCTTCTATTTTGTTCACTCTCGTAGGCTAATTTTCGACGCATTTGCGGTATTCCCAGGTGCCCGCAGCAGCTTTACAGAGATATTTACGCGTGTGTTGCCTACGTGCAAAACAGAAAACAGAAAACAAAAATCAGAAGCAGTAGCGGCAGCAGAAAGCAGCCGAAGCAGAAACGGCAAAAAAAAAAACCCCTGGCAGTGTCGACAAACTGGAAACAGAATAAATGAAACTTGGCAACAACGCGCAGTCACATGTTTAGTTGGCGCTGCTAAGCGCTGATGCCGCTGAGCCACGGCAGCCGCTGTCGACGCTGCCGTCGCTGCTGCTAGTGCTGGTCAGCAACATTTTTGTTATTGTTGTTGCGTTTAATGGAAGCAATTAAACTGCACAGCCACAAATAAATAAAAACAATAACAATTAACAGCTGGCAGGCAGCAGCAGCAGCAACAACAACAACAACAGCAATAACAATTCGCAATGCACACACAGCGGCGCGTAGAGCTGAGCAACTTTTAGTAAATTAAATTCACACTATGAAAATTGCACAGAAATTAGATTGAATTTAAGCAAACGGCAAAAACACTCATGTACATACATACATACATACATACGCACTCATACACGCACACACTCATTCTCATACTCATGCACACTCACACTCATAAACAGATGAAAATTAAGCACAAATTCCACAAACAAGCAAAAAAAAAAATCAGTCAAGCGACTCAACGACCAAAAGCCACGCAAAAGCAGCGACGCCGACAGCAATAAAAATATATTCAGATCCAACAACAAACCATGCAGCGTTGCCGCACTTAACACAAAGCAAAAGACAGAAAATAAGCAGAAGAGCGACGCCAACGTCAACGGCGGTGCGACGCAAGCGTCGAGCAACCCAAATGCGCTGTTGACAATTTTCATCGGCCCCAGCGCAAACAAATTAATAAAAATAACAACACACGCACACAACCAACAGCAACAACAACAGCAACACCAACAACAAGCAGCAGCAGCAGCAGCAGTAGACGACAATATGAAAAGAGGCTTAAAACTATATGTAAAAAGAAACAAGCAAAGCAGCGCAGTCAGCATCGATGCCAACAGCGTTATAATAATAATAATAATAGCATAAAAAGAAATTATAAAAAAAAGCCAACTCGAAGCTAAAGCAAAACAACGAAGAAACAATGCTGCCTCTGCCGCTGCCGCAGCACAACATCTGCCTGTTATGTGCAAAAACGAGACAGAATGCGCCGTGCGCAAACAAACGTGGCAGAATATAAGAGAGACAGAGAGAAGAGCGCGAGCAAACGAACAAACGGTCGTTCGTTCAGATTGTCTGACAAGCAGTCGTTGCGTCGGTCGGTCGGCCGGTCGGTCGGTCGGTCGGTCGGTCGGTCGTTGTCGTCACAAAAGGGGAGGAAGCGGGCGAGCTATGGGCCACTGTTGAGGTTGAGCAAAAACAGAAAGCAACAACGCGGGAACTTGAACACGCACACACACAAATATATATGTACATATCCATATATAATATATATATATATATATATATATATATATATATATATATTGTGTGTGTGTATATAAACATTTATATATGCACATACATATGTACATACATTTATATATTTATATATAACCATACAACTGCAAAGAGCAGGCAGCTACGTTGCTGCGCAGCAAAGTTGTACAACGTTGTTCGTGTATTGGTTAAGCGGCGCGCGGGTGACGCAACAGCAAGTGTAAGGCGGCGGGCAGGCAGCGCCGTTGGCAACTGAATACGAGCATATACATGCACAAGCAAGTCACATACAGCAACACGAACGTAAATGGCAGGCACAAAACTCGCAACGTCATAACGAGACAATATGAAAGAGCGAGTAAGCACACGAACGACAGTACGAACGAATGAACGACCAACCGCCAGACAGGCAGCCAGACCGAAAGAGAGACAGACCGACCGACCGACCGACTGACAGCCCGAACGACAATCAGTCGGTGAGCCGTGCATAGTGACGTGCACAAAAATTCCCCGAGTAGCGGCGCAGCAAACCTATACTTGCCTGTGTGTGTGTGTGTGTGTGTGTGTGTGTAGCTGCATGCGTTTGTGTGTATATGTATGTGTATGAAAAATGATAGGAGACGTAAAAGCAAACGAGTCTAACGAGTAAAACGTAGCAATAAACACACGAAGAACGGTTGGCGGCAGCGACAGGGCAAGGGATGTGCGGGTGCGCAAGGTGAAACGAAAAAAAAACCGTGTGTAAGAAGCAGACAGGCACACACACACACATGGGCATATGCATGTATTTTTACACGGTGACCGTATAATAATAATAATTGTGGAGCATTGGCGCGCTGGCATAAAGTCCACACATATACATTTTTATATACATATAGATTTTCTCTGCCTCTGTATGTGTGATTTGTGTAGGCGTCAGCACAGGCGACGGCAGCAGCAGCAGCAGCCACAAATATGTATGTACAGTAAAATATTCACAACGCCAAAATCGAAAAGGCGAAGTGGAGGCAACGAAATGAAAAAAGTAAACGAAACAAAATGTAAAGAAAAAAAGCTAAACGAAACGAAAAAAAAAAAAAAAACAAAAAATCACGAGTAGGCCGAAAGCAATTTACTTGAGATAGCGCCTCTGCCAGCGCCGACGTTCTGCTTTGCCCGCTGTCCGCTGCCCCCTGCTGCAGCAGCCTGCTGCCTGCTGCTGCTATTTTTCGTTCGCTGCTCTGCTGTTGTGGTTTGGCTGCTTTTAGCTCGTCTCTACTGCTCTGCTGCTGCGCTGCTGCGCTGCTACCGTGGAGCAAAGTATTGATTTTTTGTTCAAGCTTTAATTTAGTACCTCAGCTTTTTTTTTTTATACATACATATACTTTTAGTGCTGCTGTATATATATATATATATATATATATATAGTGCGTATGTGTGCGTTGTTTTTGTTGCGTGTGTTTTTATCAGTTATTACACTAGTTGTTGTTGTTGCCGCTCTCGTACATATTTTATGATTTTTGTTGCTTTTGTTCAGAAATAAGCGCATGGAACGTGTTTTCAGCCAGAAAATGTGTCGTAGGTTTTGCCTGCGTTTCTGCCAGGGTTTACGTGTGCGTGCGTGTGTGTGTGTTGCATGTGCATGTGTTTTCTTAAGCTTTCACAACACAGCGCAAGATTCGCAGGGCTCCTCTCCCTCTCTCGCCCACTTTCGCTGCATCTCTTGCAGTACTTTAACATGTTCATCATCATCATCTTCTGCAGCAGCTGCAGCTGCTGCTGCTTCCTCTTGGAAAGCGCAACAGTAAGAAGCAGCGAAATCAACAACAACAACAACAATGGCCAAACGCATATGCCGCACACATGTGCAACTGCTGCGCGTAGGTGGGAGTAGCTGGAGCGTAGGGCGGATGGGCGGTGGGTGGGGCGCAGCATTTTAGTTGGGGTTGCTGCAACACAGCCTGGCAACATAAAGCCACTGTTCCCATGGTACGGCAGCAACAACAACAACAGCAAACATACATATGTATATAGATACATATAGAGTACAATATAGAGTCCGATATCTCTCGCATCTCATTTCGCTATACTGACATACACAAATCATTATCTTCGCACTTTACGAAATTGCACAATTATGAAGAATTTAATATGGCTAGAGTAAAGGGTTCCATTTACCGCAATATACACATGCCTCGTATGTCTAGAATCAACATATGGAGAACATAACGCTCATTCATCCATCCATCCATCCATCCATCATAATTATTGCATTTGACTCTTCTATACTCTATAAATACAGACATACATATATATACAAATTTATAGTCTTTCTCTCTCACTCTCTCTTTCTCTCTCTCTCTCTCTCTTTCTCTATCTTTCCATTCCCAACGAATTTCTATTATAAATCCAATAAAAACTTGGATTGCTAGAAAAACAAGGCAGAAATTCCAAATGTTATAGCAAAAAGTGCCAGCTGTAAAATGAGAAAATAAAAATAAATAAAAAGCTAACCTAAACTTAATGACATAACGTGCCTAAAAATACTAATAGTAAAAAAAAAATAAAAAATTCAAATGGAGTTTTTGCTAGTATTTTTAGACCTACAAAAGAAAAGCGAAAAAAAAAACTCGTTGAAAAGTTCTTGAGTCAAATGCATCCCTTAACAAAAAAAAAAGAAAGATAAATAAATAAAAATAAGACTACTAAATGAGGGTTAGCGTACTCTAGACTTTAACATTTTCTTCCTCTTATTTTCTCACGCCCTATAACGGTAGATATTGGACTCGTCTACCTGGGTTCATGACTGAACCCGAGTATTGACAACATCATTCAGTATTTGTTATAGGTAATATACATATGTATGTATGTATGTATGCATGTATGTATGTATATATATATGTATGTATATATGTATGTAGATGTACGTATATAGTGAAAATGAGCCTTATGTTGACTTTACTTCAAGCATACCCCATAATATTTGATAGTCTAAGCACATATGCTGTTGTATTCATGAGAATAGTAGTTCATATTGTTTGTAACCGATAGTTATATCGGCTCAACTATCTGTAACTTACAATATAAACTACTATAACTAGCAATAGAGATAGTGTATATATCCAGTCAATCTGTATTTGCTATATATCCAATGCCAAGGGATTACGCTTATCAAATTATCATTTCAACTCTTCTTCTTCTGTTTGATTTTCTTCTTTTTTTTTTTTGGCGTTCCTCTTCTCAGTCTGTTTAAATGCGATTCACAGGCGCATATTGATTTTCTCTGCTCTTGTTGAAAACAGTTAAGCAATTTGTTTTATTTCTTTTGCTTTTCTTTGCTGCTATTTTGGGGCATGACTGAAATTTGGCAACGTTGCATTTGATGTGCGGTGGTCGTTGTTGTTGTTGTTGCTGCTGCTGCTGCTGCTCCTTTGCCTTTGTTAGCTCATTCGTTATTTGCCTCTCTCGCACTCGCTCACTTTCGCTCTCTCCCTCCCTCTCTCTCTCTGTGCCTCTGCCTTCCTTTCGCACTCGTTTGCTCTCACGGCAACGCAACGTCCTTGTGACGTTTTTTGCCCCCTTGCGGCAATTGCGACGTCAAAAATTAACTGCAATTTGAGAGGCCTCTGCGCCCCGGCTCCTGCTCCGGCGTCGGCCCAGGCCCAACTCGCCTTACTCCCTCTACCTCTCTCACTCTCTCTCTCTACCATCCAGCCACCCACCCATTCGCCTACGGGCAAAGCCAGCTCCAACTCGCCCTAGAATAGATAATGCACACACACACACACACACACGCGAATGCCTCTGTCTGTCTGTCTCTCTCTCTGTGTGTGTGTGTGTGTGTGTGTGTGTGTGTGTGTGTGTGTATTGTTGTTGATTGGTCAACGCTTCGCGTAAAATATGCAAACTAAATTACAGCATTTTAAGCCGTTTGCCCATTTATTTATGGCATGCAAGGTGGCGCCCCCTGCCGGCCGGCGTGCGCTACAGTTCTACTACAGTTATTTCAGCGTTTATTTGCCATGTGCCACGCCCACCTGACAGCAGCCGCCCGTCGACTGCAAAAGCCGAGTAACCGAAAACCAAAAATAACACCAAAATAACGGCAAAATTGAATGAAACGTCATTATGGGAAAGGAAAGAGTAACAAGGCGTGAGATGCAATCGTGTGTGTGTGTGTGTGTGTGTGTGTGTGTGTGTGTGTGTGTGTGTGCGTGTGAGAGAGAGGGAGAGGCAGAGAGGGCAAAACGCAGCGAGAGAGCACTTGACATTTTAATGGAATTTTTATGTTTTTGTTACGACTGACAACAACAACAATAAAGAAGAATAAAAACAAGAGCGACAAAAATAAGAAACAAAAAAAAGAAAAAATACTGTAGCCAATTGACACTGTGAATGAATGATACGAATAGGAAATCAAGTGTTAATTACAATCATATGTCCATCAGATACAAGAATAAAACTCGAAAGTATAAATAATCAGAGGATATTCATTACGCATGAATTATATAGACGAACGAATGGATAGTTATATATGTAGATAGATACTTCCAATAAGACTCATATATATTTAAATATATTATTATTATATTATTACATCACATCATTACATACTGTTCCGCTTAAGAGCTGTACAATATGATCTACATATGTATGTAATGATACATAGCGTATATAACGATTAGTTATGCACTACAGAGTATTTATATATAGACAGATTAATAGTCAGTTATATATATACAGTTATATATAGACAGCCCAATAGTTAGTCCAGATAGCTGTCACATACGATATATGTATATACATACATATCATTCCAATCATCATATACTGGGTCTGTATAAGAGTTGTACAACATGATCTCTATATATACGATATATGTGTAATACAATAGGAAGCATAATGTACGGACTATAGATATATGTAGATAGTTTGATGCACTGCATTTCAGTCAAATTATATAGTCAGACGAACGGATAGTTAGAACCTGATGAACCTGATCCACCAGAGCATTTCTGGTTAAATTTACTGGCTAAAAAATAACGTGAATCATTGTAGAAGCTCAAAATCAAGAGATGAACAAATACGGTGAATTCCTTGAAAATACTCTTAAGAGTTCAAACAAACTTGAATTAGTGTCATTTTCTATAACTATTTAAAATACTCTTTCAAACAATATCAAATTTGACCTTTGAGAGTAGTTTTTAAGAATTCTGCTTAACTTTGCTTGTTTGTGCCTTTTGAACTCCTGATCAACATATGGATATTATTATTGGTATATTTCTTATACACTGAACCCATAGAAAATGGGAAATCAGGGTAGATTATTATTATTATATTATTATTTTTTCTTGAAAAGTCAGTGTTATTCATTTAAATTTACTGATTTACGAATCTAAACAAATATATCTAATACAATATAGTATAGTTCACATTTTACACATATATTATGTCAAATAATATATATATGTATATATGAAATAATATAGTTTATCCTGTATAATTAATTTGTCCATGACAATAATTTTAAATATATCAAAATAATTTATAGTTCCTACGTCAGTTATGTATGTACAGTTCCGATATATCTCTAGACATATACACACATATGATATATGTTTCTATATGTATATATACATTCTTAGAACTTCCTTAGTTTGCATCTCAAGTCAAATTTAAATGATTAATCTAATCAATAATCGATATGTTTTACTACGTCCGTAAGTTAGCTTACGGTTCCAGTTTTTTAAAATGGTAAACTATATAAAACTATAACTTAGAGTTATATAGTTCTTGGATGTTTGCAATATCATTTAAATATCTTTTCTATATAATTTTTTATTTTAGATAATGCTAATTTATTTGAGATATTTAAACATGTATTTTATATCTTATTTTATTTAGATAGTTATATGGGGTTTCATAAATCAGCTTGGCCGTCGATCAAGTTTAAATCGAACAGTCATACATAACGGGACATTCAGACTTGAAGAATTTAAATACACATTTCGCAGTTTCCTTTTTCTCTTCCGTTTATCCGCCGCATTATGTAGGGTATATTAGTTGCATAGGTAGCAACAACAAAATAATGTACAGCAAATGACAAACAGGTTGAACATGAAATTCGACATGAGTCGCTGACACAGGTAGAATATACGGAGAGTGATGAAAAGAGAGGGCGAGAGCGTTGGAGAAAGAGCGAAGAACAAGATAAAATGAATAGGCCACGTAGCTGTCTGTCCTCTGTCCATATAAATATATATATATATACTACTATATATATATATATATATATATATATATATATTTATATATATTTATATATATATGTATGTATAAGTATATATATACTATATGAATGCATGTAAAGTTCAGAAATTGAAAGAGAAAGAAAAAAAGAAAGAGACACAAGAAGAAGACAAACTAATATTTGCATAATTTAAATGCTAATTAGCAACTCGAAAAAGTAGAAAGAGCTATAAATAAACACACACACACACACACACACACACACACACACACATGTACATACATATGCTTAGCCACACACACTTGCGTGCATATTGATATGGAAATCAATAATTTCTACACATACTTATGTAGAACCTGAATCAAAACTCGTTTCTTGGCGCCTCATTAAAAATGAAGATGATGATGAAGAAGAAGATTACGATGAAGGCAAACAACAAAAACAAAAACAAAAACTTGAAGCCAAAAATCAAATCAAATCAAATCAAATCAAATCGAGTACAAATATTTCACAATAATTTCGTCAAATGCTTAACAAAGAAAATTTTGCAGTGAGATTATAAAGAAAGAGACAGAGAGAGAGAGAGAGAGAGAGAGAGAGAGAGAGAGAGAGAGAGAGAGAGATAGAGGGTATGTGAGAGGAATGACTCTAATATATACATACATATATAGATAATCTTGTATTCATCTCATAAAAGTCAATAATCCGTTATAGAACTGAATTTAAACATACTAAGATAGCTATAGATAATATCTAATATATCTAGATTGATCTAGCAGAGCTCAATAATCCGTTATCAACTGAATTTAAGTGTAATCAATGAACATTTATCACCGACCATTGATGACTGATCACAGAAATATCTATGATTGGATGAATCTACTAATCCAGCTGCAAATATCTGTTCAATAATATTGTACATTATTTCCATGTATTACTAGATTTTTACAATATATTATATATAATATATTAGCTAGAAGAATGTAGCCCACCGCAAAAACATTCTATATTTTATAATATATATTCTATATTCTATATTCTAGATTTTATATTCTATATTCTATAATATATATTCTATATTCTATATTCTATATTCTATATTCTATATTCTATATTCTATATTCTATATTCTATATTCTATATTCTATATTCTATATTCTATATTCTATATTCTATATTCTATATTCTATATTCTATATTCTATATTCTATATTCTATATTCTATAATATATATTCTATATATTCCACAAATTTTGACTGCTTATCCGGCAGCAGATTCCTTAGATTATATCAAAATTTTTACATATATCTCCGCTTATTAGGGGCGTAATTTAGGGCCCAGATTTACGGCTGAAGTAGCTGAATTTTTCTGTAAATCCAATCACAATATATGACATATGTATGTTTCAGATAATACTATAATCTATTAGCTGATTTTATGTATAGAATAATCTAATATATATTTTATATACAGAAATCTGTCTCTTTACATTTGCTTTCAATACTATATCTACTTTTACAAAGCATTATCTAACACATATAGAACATAGTACATAATACATAGTGAAAGTACTTTAGTTATATTTAAACAAAATTATACTCAATTACCTAGAATCTATCAATATTTATCTATATATTGACTTTATAGTGCATACAATCTTGCTTATAGATGAATATTATATCAAGGGGGGAGTCAAATGCATATGGCAAAGTTTTTCTTCTCTAGAACTTTGAGCTATCCTATTACACATCCAAGTAATTGCTGAGTAAATAGATCAGACTACATGGTTAGCTAAGGTAACAGCAATTCTATAACTATAATAAATGGAGTCAATTTCATTCATTCATGAGAATCGCGTAACTGAGAACAACTCTCAGGCTGGCGGACTTTGAACGAATCACAACTTTCATATATGCACATATATATATGTATATATATATATATATAATACATATGTATTTATTATTTTTATTATAAAGATTCAGCTGTTATACACAACTCAACTTAGTGATAACCCTATTCACATACATTTTTTTTTTGTACACCCTGAACCCATTTTCAATGGCAAAGCTGGGCATAAACCCAGGCAGACCCCGCAAAGTATATATATTCTTTATCAGGTCGACGAGCTGAGTACGTATAAACGCGTCAATCTCAGAAGATATAAGAGTTAGAAACTTGAAATTTTTTCCCTAGGTCCGTGTATATCACGAGCATATCGAGTTGTTCTCAAAAAATCGATAACTATTGCCGTTATTTTGTTATCGATTAAAGACTTTATCGAAAATTAGCTATTTAATTGTCTGTCCTACAGCTTTAGAGCTAGAGTCTCCAAATTTGAAATGTAGATTCATATGTATTTTATAGAATTTCCTTTTTTTTATAATTCACTCCCCGCCCCTATATACACCCCCTCAGCGATAAATTTGTTAATGGCGTATTTCAAGTACTAGAGACTTGTGCTTTGGCATTGTTGAAATATCAGTTTCTAGAAGGGCTCTGGGGATTTCGTGGTCGAGCAGTCTCGACTAGAGCTTTCTTAATTTTATTTTATTTTTTTTTTATAACATTCTATTTTTGTAAACTTACCAATGAAAAGTTGTTGGGTCTACGAATCCAAAGGCCGGTGGCTCTATCGATCGGCGTGGCCAGGTGGCTTACAAATGGAAATATTTATTACATTTCCATTAGCATACACAGGCATACAAAGTACATACAATATATATATATATATATATATATATATATATATATATATATATATATATATATATATATATATATATATATATATATATATATATATATATATATATATATATATATATATATATATAAACATACGATTTATATTATATGTACAATTCAGGTTTATAATCTGTGTTATTTCTCTTAACATTCCTCTAACGCGTTACTTTTTCGAACTCGAACTCGGTTATTTGATTTGTTTAATTTTCGAATTTACATTTTTAATCTCGAAACGATTCTTGGAAAATTTTGGGACTAAAAAAACGCACACATAACAACAACACGAACGAAACGAGCGACGGGTTTTAATTATTTATATACATACATACATATGTGTATATACATACATACATTCATATTATTATTTCTTATATTTGATTTGTTATTGATTTTTCTTTGTTTCCAGAAAAAAAAAGTATAAAAAAATTCGATTTGCGACCAGGCAAACAAAACAAAAATATATATGTATATGTATGGCAGAAGAAGAAGAAAAATTTATAAAATTATGCATACACATATGATATAAGCATGTGTATGTATGTGTGACTACATGCGTATATGTATATACATATATATATATATATATATATATATATATATATATATATATATATATATATATATATATATATATATATATGGATAGATGGATGTGTGTTTGCGTGTGTGGGTAGAGTGAACGAGCGAGGGGGTGGGGTCGGAGGCGTTTGTCCGTTAGCCAAAAACTTTTGCAGGGCGGTGCCGCAAAAAATAAAATACAAAAAATATTTTAAGCAAATTGCACACATGGGCAATGCGTGTGTGTGTGTGCCTGTGTATATGTGTGTGCGTGCGTGGCTTGGCTTTGGTACGCCTTTGATGCTTTTTATGCCACACTTCCATTTAAATTTTTCTTTTACCCACACACACACACACGCACACAAGCCGCTCAACTGGCCCAGCTGTGCATAAAAAACAATTTCAATTTATTATATAAAAAAATACAATCTATGCCACTTTAAAAAAGCACACACAAAAGCAAAGGAAAAAAAATTGAAAAAATTAGAATTAGAACGCAGACGACGTCAGCAGCAGCAGCAGCAGCTACAACACACACACACACACGCACAAAACAGAATACACTGTCAATGCGTAAGAGCGAGAGGACAAAGCGAGCTAGCGCACAATACACAGTCACACACACAGAAGTCAGAAAAAAAAAAAAAGGAAAAAAAATTCCAACAATTTGCGCTGCGTTTTTATTTGCGACCCTTCTCACTTTAATATTCGCGCATAGATCAGCATTGCATTTGGGCACAGCGAGAAAAAAAAGGTTATATATGCATATGTATGTATGCATACACATATACATACATACACACTAAGGCAACGGCAGCGTAGCGTGGGGGCAGTAAAACGCGACGCAATTTTCCAATGAGTTGTTATTTTCATATCCACTTTGACTACATATGTACATATATATATATATATATATATATATATATATATATATAATTTATATATATACATATATAATATATATATACGCACTCGCAAGCTCACACGCATACAGGCAGGCACAGCTATAAAAATACACACATATGTACATATAATTCATATACAGATAAATATATATTTATGTGTATATACATGAACATATATAAATATATATATGTATGTGTGGGCGACACAAAAGCACATTTTTTTTACATTTTTTTTTCTTTTAGTTTGCATTTGATTTAATTTGAATTTTTCTTCTTCTTCGCTTCTATTTCATTTTATTTTATTTTATTTTTTTGTATGGGCGGCTCTCATTTGTTATTTTTTTTTATTTATTTATTTTTTTTTTATTGGGATTTGATTAAATTTTTTCATTCCATTATTGTTGGCAATTTAATTGCGTTGCACGTTTACCTTGTTGTTGGTTTTGTTTTATAGCGACGAATTTCATAATTTTTATCGTAAACTTCTTATAGATAAATTCGCAACGTATTTGCAAACCGTCTTATAATTTTTTTACATGATCTGCACGCGCTGCATACACCCGAGTTTTCAGGAGTTGAACAACACATCAACATCTATAACGACTTCACGGCGACGACGCCGCTGCTGTTGCTGCCGCCTATGAATCCGATTGTATCCAACGATTGCCGACCTTCGAGCATCCGACATCGAACTCGAACCGTTTAAGCAAACACAGTTCGGTCGCTCGCAAGCTCATTGCTGATGTGCGCGCGCGACGCCAGTCAAAGAATGGCTTACAACCTCAAGTCGCGAGTGGCGAACTGAGCTCGTTTGACAACAGTGAGGCGCGAAAATATTAGGCATAACTACAAATACTGGTAGAAAGAATGTTGATTTACTCAAAATTTAACAACAAAAGACGAACTACATTCAATTGAAGAGGCCCCCTCAATGCGCCATAGCATTAGATTTAATAATAAACATATGTACATATATTACAGTCAAGTCATACACATGTGTGTGTGTGTGTGTGTGTGTGTGTGTGTGTGTGTGTGTGTGTATATGTATGTATGTATGTATGTAACAATATGGCCGCATGTCCATAAGTGACAAGCTTGGCACAATTTGCAGCCTGGCACTGTTCACACTTTTGTTGCGTTCGTTGCATACAGCTCTGACTGACGCTGACTGTCAAATCTTTTTAATTTTCCGCTTTGATTTTGTTTCGCATCGTTTTTGCCGATTTTGTGCAGTGAAAGTGAAACACAAACACAACTGCACCCAACGGCTACAGCACGCATGCTTGATGCCCGATGCTCGATGCTCGATGTTAGATGTTCGATGCTCGATGCAAATATTCGAAATGTGTATTGCTAGCCTGCCAGTTGTTGAATTTTTTTTTTTACTTTTGTGCAATACACACGGACGGCTCGCGTTGCCCTCATTGCTGACATGCAACATATCTCTCAGCGCCGAAACGTTGCCATTTTTCAACAACTAGCTCGAACCAGTAAGTGCGGCAACGCTGTGCTCGCCAGCGCCCATACACTTGTGCGACTGCGGTGACGCCGACGCCGACGCTGCGACGTCAGCGTCGACTGCGACAGCCGCACGTTGCTGTTTATAACATAAATAAATAAAAGGCAAAGAATATAAGCAGAAGTAGAAGCAACGACGCAATGACCACGATGGCGACGTTGCCGTTGCCGTTGTCATTGTCGTTGCTTGCTTTAAAATGCACCAACGAATATATGAAAATAATGATAATGAAAATAATGATGATGATGATGATGACGAGGAGAAGGAAGAAGAGAATGAACAGCAATGACAACGACGGCACCAATAACACTACAACAACATCATACCGAACGACTAGTTGTTCATACACGTTGTATTTGCATGACACTCTCGTTCAGTCACAATCATTCAGTTTTCAGTTGGCGTGAAGCCATTGCAGCAGCAGGCAGCACACACACACACACACACACACACATACACACACTACAAAAAAGCAGAAAACCTAGAAAACGAACACGGAGAGGTAGACAAATGGCGACGCCCAATTTGTATGATGAAAAGGAGGTGATGGAGGAGTTTATCAGCTGCTATCGTCACTTCACGCCACTGTGGGACAACACGTCCATCGATTATCTGTCGAAGAAAAAGAAGGCGCCCGGCTATCAGGAGCTGTTGAAAATTCTGCGACGTGTCAATCGTGAGGCCAGCATACAGGATGTGAAGCGGAAAATCAATTCGTTGCGCTGCTGCTATAGGCGCGAAATACGCAAAATTCAATCGTCATACAATGGCTACGAGCCGCGCTTATGGTGGTTCCATCTCATGGACTTCCTTAAGCCGGTGCTCAATCTGAATTTTGAGAAGTCATCGCGCATTAAGCACGAGATCAAAGGCTTGGACGACAGCCTCGATGAGGCGAGCATGCATGTAAGTAAGGGAAAGCGAAGAGTTGTTGGGAGGGGGGTTGGTAGAAAGAGAGAAGAGGCGACGCTGTCTGACAGCGCGCGCGCTTGTGTGTGTGTGTGTTTCTGTCTCTGTCTCTGTCTCTCTCGCTCTTTTTGTATGGGTACGTTCGGGTTGCATGTCGTGTGGGTTGGACGACGAGTGCTGCCGTCGCTTCTGTCGTACGACCGCGTTGGACGACAGTTCGATAATTGCTTGCTATGGACTCGCATCACGTGCGCAATACAGAATTTTGGAAAGACTTCTTTCGGCTCTATCGCTCCATGCCGGAGCTATGGCTGACCAATTCGAAAGATTATCGTAATCGTAAGCTGAAGGCGCGCTCGTACGACCGCCTCCTGCGCCACATGCTCACCAGCGACCCGTATGCGAACATTCACATGGTGAAGCGAAAAATCAACAATCTGCGCACCTCTTACCGACGCGAGCTGCGCAAGGTGCTCGAGAGCAGGGCTTCGGGTAATGGGGCTTACGGCGGCGAGGAGTATGTGCCTTCCTTATGGTACTTCAATGAGTTAGAGTTTCTCTATGACCAGGAGACGGGCGAGGCGCAAACGCTGATTGATGCCGGGCCTGAGCATGAACCGGATTCCAAACCAGAACCGGAGCTTGAATCAGAACCGGAATACCTAAAAGATGCCTACAATGAAAATGTGGTGGAAGTGTCCCTGGATGAGCAGGAGCCAGTGAGTGGGACACAAACAACAAAATGCAGGGTATTTTTTAGAGAATAACAGAGAGATAGAGAGAAAGGCGATAATTAGTATGGCAAAGAGAAATACCCTGTACGAACATGCATAGACTAAACTTTTTATGGGGTATTTGCTAATTGACTTGGATGAAATTAGGGTATTATATAATTTATAATATTTTTATATCATTTATAAATTGGCAAATTGATATTTGATACGCTGGTAAAGAAAACTCGTTTGCATAAGCTAGACTTTTTACAGGGTATCTGTTAGTCGACTCAGCGTTAAGAATTTTTAAGTATATTTTTGGCAATTTTGATGACTCCTTGCAGGACGAGGACATTTTCGCCGAGCCCTTTCCACCCGAGGAGGACATGCTGGTCATCGAGGGCGAGGCCGACGCTGATGGCGATATTGAAGGTGACGGCGACGACGACGGCGACGGTGACGTTGATAACGTAGTGGAAGCAGAGGACGAGGAGACTGGAATCAAGCATGGAACGCTAAGCGAAGCACGCCACAAATGTGATTCAAAAATGGACAACAAATATCCGCAACATTCCCATAGCGGCAACAATAATAACAACAACAACCACAACCACAATAACAACAGCAGCAGCATCAGCGGTGCCGGAAAACATGTGCATCCGCATCCCTATACCACAGTGCGATTGCAGCCGCAGCAGCAGTTGCAGGCACAGTCACAGTCACAGTCGCGCCGCAGCATGCGTCGACGTCAACACAGCAGCGACGATGACGGCGACTACGATGGGGAGAGCACAGCAACGGTCAGCAAAAAACGCCGGCAACTGATGATGGAGCGCAGCACCGAGCATACGGAGAGCGAATGCGATTTGATCGGCAAGCGAATGGCTGCGCATTTCCGAAACATGCGTCCCGATCAGCGTCTATTCGCCGAGCGCATCATCAGCGAGGTGCTCGTCTTTGGGCGCATGAATCGGCTCTCTCTCGACGCCCGCTTCCTGCCCAACGGCACTGGCGGTGATCTCTATTCTAGGGATAATATCAAATAGTGTAAGGAGAGATAGAGATAGAAATATAGATATAGGTAGAGAGAAAGTGGGGGGGAAGAGAGCACAAAACAATACAAGAAGTGCTTGTGTGGGACACTGGCTTTAGTCATATAGCGCCAATTAGAGTGGCGACGGCGACGGCGACGGCGACAACTGAATAAAAGCAAAAGCAATTGCGCGACAATGCTCAGGCGACAAAGGTGTCCGAAATGATGTTCCAATAGGGTGTGTACAAATGATTTAGAATACATACATATTAAGATAATTTAATAATATGAGACTAATAACATAAAGTAAAATATCATGTACAATAATTAATTCAATTGCAACTACAAATAATTCAAGCCGTCAATTTGAAGACTTGACCGAGTGTGATGTACATGAAATTCACATAATGGATATACAAAATCATTGCAATTGTATTTTTTTAATAATAGAATAAACTTTGCTACAAGAAAACCTAAAGATATGAAAAAAAAAAAAATAATGAACTCACTATAAGTTCTGTGATACTCCTGATTGTAATTCCGACTTTTATTCAATGCATATATATATATATATATATATATATATATATATATATATATATATATATATATATATATATATATATATATATCATAATAAACATTTCATTACAAATAGATAGTGACATTTTTGTGGGCTGGCCAAAGCCTAAGCATTAACTCAAATGCAAAAAAAAAAAAAGAACCGTATAGTCCGTGAACCGGTTTTTAATCATTTTAGATTTGCGAGCAGGCAGCTCTGCTCTGTCATCTCTGTCGCACTTGCAGCAACGCCTGGTGTGCGAACCCTGCCCCTGCCCCAGCGCCTGCCTCTGCCCTTGCACAAAGACTACAAAAGCAAAAACAACAACCACCGACTAAGCCATGCTTCTCGATATTCTTATTGCTGTTGCTGCTCTTGTTTTTGTTCTTGTTCTTTCTTGTTCTTGTTCCATGTCGCTGTGCATTGACACAGTCTCTGCGCGCCGCTGTGGCTCTGCTTCCACGCTGTGCAAGAAATTTCGCTCGTTTTTCTTGTTCTTGTTATTTTGTATTTTATTTTTATTTGTATCTCTTTTTTATTTTAGCTTTTTGTGTTTTTCTTGCTTTAGTAACTTTAATTTGCTGCCATTGCCGTTGGGGTCCGTTATGCCGAGTCTCTCTCAACTCTAACCCCCAGGCCCCAACACTTACAAACATGCATGCGTGTATGTGTGTGTGCGCTTGCTTGTGTATAGGACAGCTGCCTTGGAATTGGGATAGTCATCTGAATCTGAGTCAGCTTGAGCTTAAGCTTTACATTCAGCTAGACAACAACACAATGCATTTAATACCATCTGTCTGACTTTGCCAGCAGCAAGAAGCAGAGGATGACGAAGAAGAAGAAGAACAAGAAGAGCAGTAGGTGCAGAAATAGAATTTGTATATGTATGTGTATGTGTGTGTGTATATAAGCAGTTGTAGAAGAGTACCCAAAGCTTCGCTGGCTTTTCATTTTATTTTCTTTTTTCTCTTTTTGTTCTTTATCAGCTTTGTTACAGGTTTCATTTGCTGGCGGCTCCAAGGAGCGCCCACTACATTGCCAAAACTTTCCATAATATTTTTAAAGACTGGAAAACACCCAAGGCACACTAATTCTACACATACATATATATGTGTATATACACATAGACACACATATATATACATATGTATGTATGTATGTAAGGCACATCTTAGATTGGTGCGGAGCTTTCATTCAGCAGATCTTAAAGTACCTTTTTCAAACTTTATAAGTTGACATATGTATGTATGTATGTATGTATTTATTGATACATACATACATGCATATCTACACACTTACATATTTATTGCTTTTAAATCTCTGCATGCATAAATACATAGATATATTCATATGTATGTATGTATATTTGTATATCAACTAACAGCCGTTAGTTCAATCTTTCTATTATTGACAATGAAATTAGTATTCAGCAATTGACACTGCAGCAAGCTTTTGCTATAGTGTAAACATACATACATACGCTTTTAGAGTTACAGTTATATATATATATATATGTATATATATATATATATATGTTTATTAATTTGTGTTGCATATAGAATATCTAGACAATTATCTTGCCACATCAATAATTCCATTGAAAAGCTTTCAATTGTGTATTCAATTATCGGGAGTTGCTATCGATAGAATTTCAGTTGCATTGTCCGTTATGCTCCCACATCCCTTCCCATGCCGTCCCATTCCATCTCATCTCATTCGCCCGCTAGCTAACAGCTATTTCATGCAATTTTTCTGCTGCTGATATTCTTTGTTTGTTGTATTTGCTTTTATGTCTTATTGTTATTTGGCCACTTTCCTTATTCTTTTGCTGGCATGTGCGCGCAACCACATACACACAAATACATATGTATGTAAATATATACATACATACGCATGTATAATACAAGTTTTATGTCTTTCTTTGCCAGTCCGCGCTTGCTGCTGTTGTTGTTATTGTTGCTGTTTGGCATTAGCAATTCTCTTTTAAGTTTTTCGCTATCCCACCGCCTGCTGCCCGTAGTCGCTTGTTGTTGTCATGGTCTTTAATTTCCCTTTGCTTGCCATTTTTACTGTTGCGGCTTTGCCCGTCGCCGTTCGACTTTGTGCCCTGCTCTGTACCCTGTCCCTCCCCCTCCCCCTCCCGCACACAACAACACAACAACACAACAGCAGGTCATTAAAATAACTTTGTTGCCCTGTCCTTCCTGTGTTCATTTCGCCTTGCTCTGCATTTTTATTGCCGCTGTCTGCTTCTACGTCTTCCACGTCTTCGCCCTTCACTGATTCTTTTTTTTTTTCTTTCTTGTTTTTTCTTCTTCTTGTATTGTTGTTGTTTGCGTTTGCTTTGTGTTTCTGGTTTTATTTTTTGCTGGCGTCTTTCTTGTTGTTGTTGCCGGCATTTAAGCCGGCGCACAATTTTAGGCAAATTACTGTGTTGGCTCAGCGTGGTCTTAGCTTTTGCTTTGTCATACAAAGTCGCTGATGCTGCCCCGCCTCTTCCTAGGCCACAATCAACCGCAATCAGCCAGCCCATCTGTAAGCGCGTGTGTGTATGAGTGGTGGGGTGCATGGCACAAAATGAAAATGGCAAAACAAGGTCAAGTGTAGGGAGCAAAGTTTGTTTGAGAGCACACACATACACATATACATACAAAAAGAGACGCACGCACATCCACGCAAATACGAATTACACATATACATATACATATATACATACACATGTATGTATACATATACATATGTATCTGTATATAAATTCATACATAAATAAAAACGAAAGCTTATGCTCGCATAACTTTTTCATTAAGCTCAGTTGTTGCTGCATTTGTTTAAATAAAAAATTTGTCGGCCCCGCTTTTGTTGGTGCTGACGTCGCTATACCCCTTGCCATTGTACGCGACTGAGTCACGCTCAGCCGGCGGCGCAACAAAATTTTGAGGTTAACTTTTTGTCATATTGACGACGAAATAATTTGCACAAAGGTGTGAAGTATTTGGGAGAGCTGAACTTGACGTATGGCAAAGCCCAACAACGCCGACATCGACAACACCTGTGGCTGCGAACGCGACAGGGCACACACTCACATAGACATACACAGCCACACACGCACAGCGCATTCTCATATGTACATATGTAGAAGAAGAAAGAGAAAAAAAGCAATAATAAAATCGACAAGAGAAACCAAAGCAACCCTCAACAGAGATTTCCTGGCAATTTGCAGGCCTATGCTGCATCGACGTCAGGGCCCAAACGTTGGCAGAAGCTCTGGCTCTTCTCCCACTGCTTCTGGATTGAATCATATACACACATAAGCACAAATATTGTTACATATGTATGTAAGTGTGACGTATGCGCTTCCCAAAAACCATGGAATCAAATCGGCAGCTGAAAGTGTAACCAAAATACAATCTCACGCAAAAGCAAAAGCTACATTTTACATACAAGCATGCATGTTTGTATCTATGCATGCATGCATGTTTGTGAATGTACATATGTGTGCATATACAAATTATACATACATGTGTATATATACGCACACGTATGTATGTATGCATCTACACACAAAACAGCTACAACACGTCGCAAAAAGAAAAAGAAACCTAAATAAAAAATTAAATGGAAATTTCTGATATAAAACACACGCACACACTGATACAAACAGGCACACATACACAAACATACATATAACTTTGTATGTATATACATGCTATATACATACACTGGCAGTCAACCAAACGTGAACATGAACAGAGCGCATAGCACAATGAAGTTTGGCAACGTTGCTTTTATTCGGGCAGCATAACAAAGCAGTGTGCTGCTGCTGCGCTGCCAGCGGCAAAACATAACGAAGCTGAAACTGCGACGCACAGTGGTAATTTGCTACTTGTTTTTGCTTTTTATTTTTTTAATGAAAACGAACAATTTAAAATTGTATTTTGCTTTTCAAAATTGTGATTAATTCAGATATTTTTAATATCTAACATATTAGAAACGCAATTTTTTTAATGTCATTATTTCTGACAATACTTCGAAAGGGTCCATTGTGCGCTAAGAGACACACAAACAAACATGAGTATGGCGGTCTGTGTGACCGACGCGTCGTCGCAGCGGCAGAGAACGCAGTGTAGATTTTGCGCAGCACATACAGCAACTGCAGAGATTGGAAAGAGAGAGAGCGAGAGAGTGAGATAGATAAAGAACGACAAGAAATGAGCTACCCAGTAGCGAATTGGCTGCGTCATGAGGAATCATTATTGTTTATTGGGTTTCTTCGAAAAATTTGCTAAGCTGATTATCTTCTGCTTTTTTTTTATAACAAGCTGAATGAGAAGATAAAGAACAGCTAACAGGTAACATATGTGAATATAATGTTAAATTTTATTTCCATTCTATTAAAACTCCTACGATTATTTTGTTAGAAAACACTCCACATAATCAGCATTAACGACTACAACAATTCAATGGAATATTTTCTAGGCTAATTGGAAGAATATTTATAGGAAATTGCATTATACATATATGTACATATAATAAGTAATGAAATGTATTAAATATAATAATATTAATAATTCACAACCTGCATTTTTACTGTGTATTCTCAGTATTTGCCTCATGGCTTTTGAAAATCGAATTTAAAGAAGAGTTGCATAAATTTAATTCCTATGGAAAACAACAACCACATTCACTACCAGCTGAGCATAAGGCGGTGCAGAATGCGCCAGTGGGCGGGTGGCTTTCAGGCACTCGGCGCAACAAAATAATACGAGAAGAAAATAAAAATTTTTTGCTACAATTTGACACACAAAGCAGCTGTCTGCACACATACAGGCACACACACACACATGCATATACTAAGAGAACGCTTATATATCACACGCTGTGTTGCCATAGATACATTGGTATACACATACATACAGTAAGTATGTATGTATGTACGTATCCCATGGATACATAAGTATCTACAAGAGCGGTCCAAGGGGCGCGACAGCGACAGTGGCAGCAGCAGCGGCAGAGGCGGTTGTTATCTACTGCGCATTGTCTTGGTGTTGTTTGCGTTGCTGTTTGCTGTTTGAAAGTGTGTGTCTATGCATGTGTACAAGAAGATGAAGCAGAAATGTAAGAGGAAGAGACATAATGCTAGCAGCGGCAGTGGCAGAAACAACTACAACAACTACAGCAGCACTTCTGCTTCAGCAGCAACAGAATACCGAATACCTAGCGCAGACGCTTATAGTCAGGGTAGCGGGCGGACAGGCGGTTGGTCGTTCACGCGGTGTGTCGGTCTGTCGGTGTGTCAGTCGAGAGCCGAGCCAAGCACACAAATCAACATGACACGACCAACGGCAATAACAACAACAACAACAACAGCAACTGAAAAACCGGCACATTCAACTTCAACGCACACAGGCACAGACAACGGTGGACGAACAGACAAATAGACAACCCACAGGCAAAAGAGAGACGAAGACTAAGCGACAAACGAACGGCCAGACTGACTGAATCATGAGTGCGCAGCAGTTTACCAACAGAGATGTGCGCGAGAGCGAGACAGAGCGCACGCTGATGAACGCAAAAAGGAGAGCAAGTTAGCACAAAATAAGAGGGTTGGGGGCATGCGAACGAACGCGTCACAGTCAGTCGAAATAAATAAGGCAAAAGGCTGCCAAGCAAGCAACAACAAGAACAACAACGCAAATAAAACGAGTAACGCAAAAATAAAAATAACAAGAATATGTAATAATAAAAAGCAAAATAAAATGAAAGCACACGAAACAACCGAGCAGAGAATGAGAATGGCTCGCGAATTTTTATGCAGAGACAAGCACATCAAGAAGTGAGATTGTTTGCGTGTATGTAAGTTAGAATGTTGGCGTGCGTGCATTTGTGTAAGAAAAAAAAGTTGCCTAACTGCAAATGGTTTCGTACGGGGCCGCAGCGGGGGCGTTAGCGTGTTTTTTCATATTTCTTCTCAGGGCAGCGACTGCAGCAGCAGCCTAAGACGTTGCTTGCAGCTGAGGCTGTGCCCGCTCGATCTTTGCATGCCATGCAAATCGATAGCAGTGTGTGGGAGGGAGGTGCGAATGCCATTTTCGACCTAGCCAAGGCAAATGTTATATGGATTGGGTACACACATGCATACATGTGTATATGAATGTGTGTATGTATGTATGCGTGCTTATACGCATGCATGTACATACATATATACATACACATGCTGCAAAAGCAGCTCTACTTGGAAATACATGTGTACTAGTTATTTAGACGCACTTAAAACGGTCACCATTTTTTGTTTTTAATATTGCTATTGTATACATATTCCCTGTGATTTGAATTATTAAATATTTACTGAAGCTATTCAGCATTTCACATGATTTAAATAAATATACGGAAATAATATCGATTTATCGTTTATGGACTTGACTTATTAACAGTTCGATGACTCAATCGACAAATAAAATACATGTGCATATACATACATACAATGTGTGTATGTGTGTGGATATCTGTGTATGTAAAATAAAACACAGTTAATTTAATGCTATTGACTCAATACACATATGTATGTGCATGCACACTTGTATTTATATGTATGTATGTATGTGTGTGAAGATGTACGCACATTTACATATGTATGTATGTATCTACATACAGTTTGTCAAGAAACTTTACATCCTGAAAAAATTCCATTGTTTGGCTTTAGATTTTTCAAGTAAAATTCATGAAAATTGGTTAATCCTAAATTTAGAGCTAAATTAATGATATGAAGGCAATATTAAAAGGTTGTTTGTATGTACATACATACATACATATGTATATTATGTATCGTAAATAGAAAAAAACAATTGTAAAGAAAACTAAGTTATTTATGGAAGTTAGAGACATTCGTACAGCTACTGTTGCTACTCAGTTATGCAATTACATATGTATGTATGTATGTGTGTATGTATGTATGTACATGTATGTATGTGTATAAGTGAACACATACAATATATGTATATGCATGTATGTCTGTATATGCAACCATGTTTGTTTGTAATTTATTGACTATCTAATTAATTTTGAGAACTTTGAATAGAGAATCAAAAATTGTGCAAATATTTGCGCAAGCCCAAAGAGCTAGATTGCAATATGATAATAGGGCATTGTTATCTATCTAATCATATATGTAAGTGCATATACACACACCCATATACTTACATGCCGAATACACACATATACATATGTATGTACATATGTACATATAATAGATTGTCTGTGGGAAACCTTTCAATATGCTCTGGGCTATTGTAATTAAGCCAAGAGCTATTTTTGGACCTTTACGACACATACAAACATACCTACATACATACATATGTGTGCATGTATGTACCATGTAGTGACCTCGGTAATTGCTCGACATTGACCGATATCGATCACACACACACATATGTACATAGGTATGTATGTGCATGTACATCATATGTACATGAATTTGAGCAGCTGTTTAGTTGACCACTACATGTATGTACATACATATGTACATACATTTATATATTTATACATTGTTTGTACATACATACATATGTATATCGACTCTTCTATCCGTTTCGTTGTCTATTTAAAATCATCATCTTCTTCTTCCTCTTCTGCTCACGCTTTGTTTCGTGGTTTGTTGCTAATTTTTGCTTTGTTAATTTGTTTTTATTGTTTTTTATTATCGACAGATCGCGCACACTTGGTGCTTATCATTAAAATGCTCGCGCCCAAAGACACCTACCGGCCGCATACATACACCCTACACTCACATTTAGTCCCGCACGGACACACACCATACACCCCGCCAACAACTGCGATTCCACCGGCTGTTGTCCATTAAAATGCGACCGATCGTCGCCAGCAGTCGAAGCAATTCACAGTTAAGTCAGTTGTCATACATACAGATGTACATACATACATACATAAATATAAACACACACGCACGAAATACATCGCACACACACATATGCATATAAATGTAAACTCATACTGCATGCTTGTGCATGTGCGCGCGTGTGCGTGGTGTAGAAGGGAAGAAGAAAACAAAACCTAACCTGAATTTATGGCTGCGACTGGTGGGTGACATTGTGAAATGGCAAGTCCGGGGCTCGGAACGAACGTGCGAGCGAGCGAGATAACGCTAAGGCGCGAAGCCGCATAAGCGCAAAAGTAGCGCAACTTGCGGTTACAACAACAGCAGCATCAGCGAGAATGAGAACGATAGTAACAATAATAACAACAACTAGGCTTGTCGGCTATGAGCGCGCGTAATCGACGTCGCGTCGGCAGCGACAGCGGCTTCATCATCATCGATGCTCCCATGCCTGCCTCTGCGTGTGTGTGTGTGTTTGTTTGTTTGCCAGCCGCTCTGTCCGCTCTCAGTGCCAACAACAAAAGCAGAAACAAAGTGAATTGTTTTGCCCCCTTCGCAGAGCGCTTGCTGCTTGATGTTCGGCCAGCGCGATCTTGTTTTGGGGCCCCAACCGCGACTTGTCTTGTATTACGTGTTGGCTTTTTGCATGTGTTGTCTTGGCTTTATTTGTGCATGGCTCGTTCGCTGCTTAAACCAACTCAATCAAGTCACACACAGTCCCCAACTGAACCCCTTGCCCCTCGCTCTTTCTCTTACCCCCAGCCAAGCCCGGCCGCTACCTAACCTAGCTTGCGGCCACTGGCACCCAGCAACAGGCCCAGCAAGTTGATGATCGCTGAAAAACCGGTTTCCTCTTACTGTCTTGCATATTTTTAGCAACAAGTTGAAGTACCGGACTGAAAAGAGAGGCGGGCAGAAGAAGGCGCACAGCAAAAGAGACAAAACAAAAAAAAAACGCACACACATATGCACTCACACACTCACGCACACAATGATAATGAAAACGTGTGCAAAGATCGGACAACGAGGCGGCGGCGGCTTTTACTTGTAACAGAATTGTTTTATGCCTTAGCAAACGATCCGCGCCAAAAGCACCGCTCCGTCCCACACCCCACTCCAACCCGTCGCAACGATGCGTCGTCGGTCGCGACAGACGGAAACGACAGCGACCGCAAACATAGCCTCGTCATCGTCGCTGTCGCTGTCGCTGTCGCTGCAGACGTTGACGTTGACGTTGACGTTGGCGTCAACGCCGCAAAACAATTGCCGGGCATTGTTGTCGTTGGGCGCCCCCACGGCCTCTCCGACCCAGCCGCAGCCGCTGTCGCTGCCGCAGCCGCAGCCGCAGCAGAAACGCGGAGCAACTTGAAGCAGAAAGCACAGCAGAGGCAAAAACTAAGCAAAGTCGACAACAACATTATTTTTTTCCTATACAATTCTCTGCAGTAAGTGCATGCTGATTTTGTTAGAGAGTTTAACGAACCGATGTGCTTTAAGTGTATGCACATATACATACATATATATATTATTATTTATATACTAAATATAATGTACCACATAAATACTGTTTTAAGCGAATAATAGAACTATATATATTTTCTATAAATAAATGCTTTATTCAAATTCATAGTTAATATGACTTTCAATGAAAATTATTAATAAAGATAACTAAATATGAATACCCTGCTCAAGCGTGTGCTGAATTTCACGTTCTATTAACAAATGTATTTGTATATATATATATTTATATATATGATTGTATATCGCAAGCACGTTGCTTCTATTAACACTATGTTAAATAATGAACGTGAATGAATTAATTAATGTGTATTATTTATATAAATTCACAGAAAATTTGCATATGAATTCAATTAGATGTCAATGTAGATATATAGTATATATATAGACATTGATTTCTATGTGTGTACACAGCAGTCGACTATGTACACAAATACATATATTACATATGTATGTGTAGATTCTATTTACACTTTCTGAACTTTATATTACTTATATTTTTAATACATACATATAAAAATAACAAGTAAGAAAGCTCTAGTCGAGACTGCTCGACTACGAAATACTCCTTTTACAAATTTATGGATGGTTATAGGGGCGGGGGTGAATTATAACCAAAATCAAAATTCTATAAAATACATATGACTCTACATTTCAAATTTGGAAACTCTAGCTCTACAGGTGCAGGAGAGATAATTTAATAACTGATTTTCTATAAGGTTTTTAATCAAAAATAACGGAATAAGTTATCGATTTTTGGAGATAAACTTGATATGCGCGCTGTACATACGGACATTAAAAAAAAATCTCTAGCTCTTATATCTTCTGAGATCGACGCGCTCATACATACGGACATACGGACAGGGCTAAATCGACTCAGCTCGTCGCCCTTATCCCTTATCCTTATCCTTCTGCCTGTTAAATACATTTTGATATAAAAATGATTTCTATAGAAAATATAATTATTTATGGATATATTTCTAATTATTATCTTATATATGTATATACATATATCAATTCTTCAATTAACAGTTAGGGTATACATGAGTCGTCTAAGTGCATAAATTTTTTATCTGTTCGTTTCTTGTTGTCTTAAATTTTTGTTACATTTGCCTTGCCATTCATATTTTGTTTATTGTTGTTACCGTCCGATTGCCCAACCCAGCCCGTCGCCCACTATACAGACCCCAACTGACCCCTCTCCCTGCCCCTGCCACTGGCCCTGCACTGTGGCAGCCGTTGCTAGCAGCGCGCGACCGCATAAGTTGCGACATGAAGCAAACACAATGGCACTTTGACCCTGACTTTTAATATGTGCTGTGGACTCCCTCTCTCTCTATCTCTATCTCTCTCTTCTGCTCTCTGAGTCTCTCCCCTTTGGGCAGACCACGTGCTAAGTTATTGTTATTGTTATGAATGTGTTTGCTGGTAAAGTATGATTAATTGAGCTGAGGTTGTGCGACGCGCACTTCAACACATTTTACATTGCCCCGTCCCTTCCCTCCCGCACCGACGTCCTCTGTCGTCCCTCGCCCTCCCCCCCCCCCCACGCACCCCCTCATCCAGTCGCCTTGGTAATTGCACTGGCGATGGCAACTCTTCCATTTGGCACAGTCTTCTCCGATTTCATCTTCTATTTTCCAGTCCAACTCTTAGCAGTGGTTAGTCTGTATGGGCGTGGCAAGTGGGCTGGGATAGAGAGAGAGAGCGAGTAGCAGGGTGGGTCGGTAACTGGAGTAGCTCAACTGTCGCCTTCAAAGAATGCTAAATCTACGCAGCTCAGTTTCCAAGGCTTTGCGAAGGCTACAGCAAAAGCGAAGGAGAGAGAGAGAGCGAGAGACAGAGAAGGTCTAAGTAGGCAGAGGGCGGATGGGTGCTGTTAATGGCGCATATGCTGCAATAGATAAGAGAAATATGTTTGGCTTAAGTGAGATTATGAAATTTGAAAATCTTGCATGAAATGTTTGCTAAAGAATTAGCTAAAAAGCACTTTAATTGCCTTATCTAAAAATGGTTGCGGCTGACTCAAAGTGTCTCAAAAACCCACAAGGTTTGTATACATACATATGCATATATGTGTATGTGCAGGAAAAGTTATTTATTTAAGTTATTGAAGTATTCAAGAAAATAGTTTCAATCAAATAATTTAAACTCTATTTCAGCCAGCTGTTCCAATTAGAACCAGCCATCGCTTTAAATATTTTTGTGCGCAGCTAAAAAGTAGGCTATGAAAAACAAAGTGTTAGCCAAGACGCCAAGGCATACCACAATAGTGTGTCTCGACTATCACAGCCTTCAAGTGTATGTATATAAAAAGCTAAGATACAAACCAATCGTTAAATCATAGTGTGTCTCGACTATTTGGATTTTTATTTGCATTTTTGCGGGCTTAGCTTCGTAGTTGGTAACACAGAAGAGAGCAGAAAATAACTGAAGAGTTAATATATACTATACTATACTCTGTATACTATATATATACTATTATACACTTATATACTACTATACATATATATATATACTACTATACACTTTGTTATCAACTAAGACACAAACCCGTCGTCTAATCGAAAATGTGTCTCGACTATTTGAAAATTCGTTTGTATTATTTTATTTATTTATTTTTTGTATTATTTGCATTTTTGCAAACTAAGCTAAAACATAACATAAAGGAGAGAATAAAATTGTTGAAAAAAAAAATATGCATAATTATGAATGTAATTATGTATTATGTATAAAAAAAATGGCGCTGCCACAAAGGGCCCGTTACGGATCAGACATTGCGCACGCCGCGCAGCTCCTTGTCGGCCTTCTTTAGAGTCACGAAATTGTTGAGCTGCTTCACGCGCAGCTTGGACCAGATCATGAAGTTGCTGAGGCCCAGAATGGTGGCCGCATGCAGTGCTGCTGCCTCCGGATAGAGCACAGTGGCACAGCCTAGGCCCGACGGCAGATTCAGGCTGGACCAGGCGTCCACCTGCATATTGTCCGACTTGACGGGCGGACAGTTGATCACCGGATAGTTGGTGCTGCCGGAGAGGACGGGACCCAGGCCATTGGAGCGACCGGCGACGGCCACAAAGATCAGATTCGTCATCACCGATTCGTATTCGCGAACAATGCGCAACGTCTCCTCCGGGGCCTTGTGGGCGGAGCTGACGCGCAGCTCCACGTTGAGGCCAAGCGAGCGGCAGCTGGTGGCAATCTTCTCGCTGTGCGATGTATCCGAAGCGCTGCCCATCAGGATGACAACCAAGTGATCCTTGCGGGGCACGATATCGGCCAATTGTTCAGCCACCCAGATGAAGTTGCGCTTGACCGTGTCCAGATCGGTGCTGGTGACCGATGTCAGGTTGCGATAGACCTGCTTGTCGACCATCAGACGCTTGTCGCCCGCTGGCCAGAGGCGCCACGAATCGGAGTCTATGATATCGGCCAGCACAATGTTGCCATCGGCATCCACGCCAAACTCCACCTTCATATCGATGAGCGCACAGTTCTTCGTCTGCCAGGCACGCTCCAGGATCTCGAAGACGAGCAGCGTCGTGCGTCGCATAATGTCCACCTCATCCTGACCTGTAATTCAAACATATTCCAATTAGCTCCATTCGAATCTGTTGCAGCTATCTTCTCTTTGCCACTTACCAATTATTAAACCGTTTAGCTCGAATTTGGCCGAAATGATTTGCTCATCGCTCCACTGGGGATCGTGATTGGCATCGTCCTTGAAGAAAGTCTCTTGCTTAGGGGGCGAGAATCTGCGTGGAATAAAGGGTGAATTGATTAGATAAATAGATGCAGTTATCGATATGCACAGGAGTCACTTTTTATGTAGTTATCGATAAGGCATAGTTGAGTTATCGATAAATTTGAGAGTTTATAACCGTTGATAACCTGCTATCGGTCTACCCAGTAAGCTGCGATTTAAATTATCGACAGCATATATAATACATTATATTGTACACAATCACAGTTATCGATATAGACAATAAGTCACATCATGTTGCTATGGATAAATCGTGTAGATTTAAGGAAGCTTAGAGCGATATTATAATAGCTATAGCTGCTGCAAAAATCTATATAAGTCGAATACAGTTATCGATCAGATGTCGATATACAAGATCAAATTCATGTTTACCATACTTAAAGTTTAATTAATTTGCATTATACTATTATAGTGGTATACGAGTGTATAATATCTAATGGGGATTACTTTGAAGAGGGACAGTTGTAATTGATGAATAGACAAATAGTTTTCTTCAAAGTTTTCGCTTATTTAAGTCGATTGCCAAAGTTGTCTTACATAAACTGGTTTATTTTAAGCATGTTTTTCGTCTGTTGTTGTTGTTGTTGTGGTGTCGCTTATCAGTGCAGCGGGGTCAACGGAACGACCCCGACGCAGTGTATCAATTGTATTTCAATCTGTGATTAGCAGCAAGAAGGTTGGCGAGGGAGGGGGAGGGAGGGAGATGCTGCTTGCTGACTGCACTGACGTTCGTTGCAATTGATAAGACGCAGCAGTCGTTTGTAAATTTCAAGGTAGATAACCTAACCGAATGTTACTGACCTGTAGCCCTCGGGCACGCCCACATTGCGTTTGAGAAAGGAGCCGGTTGCCAGGCGGCGGGTAACCCACTCGATTGGAATCATTTCGCATCTGCGGGCAATAAACGCCTTTTCGCCGCACTGCTTCACATATGCAGTGCGAACGCCTACGGCGAAACCAAAATAGAGCGAAAATAAGACAAGAGGGAGAGAGAGAGAGAGGAAGCTAGACTTACCGGCCTCGTTAAGCAGGCGAAATACCTGGCCATTGGTCGTGTTAGAGATCTGCGCCTTGCCAGCCAGATCATGGGCCTTGACGCCATCACCGGCGGTGATGCGGTCCTTGCTGAGCAGCAGACAGAGGCCAGGATGCTCGGGCAGATTGTAGACCTGCTTCGTCTTGCCTTCGATAAGCACCTTGCCCAGCTTGTAGCCGTCAACTGTAGACGAGGTTTTAGTTGAGAGCGGTTAGGGTGGAGGAGGAGGGGATGTGCACTTACTTGATGTCGGTGTGGTTGACATTGTTCTTGTTGCGGCTACTGCTTTCAATTGTGCCTCAATTTGTTTTCAGTTTCAATTGACACACGTGTTGCGCGTTCTGCTTTACGTTCACTATTCGTTCCACTGTTGCCTACAATGCGTATCGAAGTCAAGCTCCAAGCCAACTGTGCGCTAATAGCCGCACCGCCGGCGTCTTTATGTGCCTGCCTTCGCATCGCCAATTTCGAATAACACAGCCACTCAACACACACACACATACACTTGCACACAAGCTAACGCACGCACACATGGCAACAGTCCATCCAGCAATGCATAGGCATTTCGATTGAAAGGTTCAAAGGGAGTGTTGTTATGTAGAGTGTGACGTCAGAATATTGACGCATTAATTTGCTAACATATCGTTAACACTTGAGTATTGTTCGCTTTAAGCTTTTTGAGCATATTTATAGTTTTATGGGCATGTATATATGATTCAATATAAATTGAGTTACAGGACGGTTTAATGAAAACTATGAATGTCAGTTGTCAACATTTTGTGACGTCATAATTTTAGTAGCGCAATTGCGCCTCTAACTCAATCACGAGTTTAACATTGCCGATCGCCTACAGTTACTCATAATGCGATAGCGAGAGAGAGAGAGAGAGACAGAGCGCACCAAAGTATCGCATAACTCTTATGCGCTCTCTGTGACAGCTCAAGTTCTGTTTATTTTTCTGTTAACTTGTGAGCGAGCGAAGCTGCTGTAATTTGGATTGAAAAACGATTGCATATGAAAAGTTTAAGCAACGGCAACAGACTTCAATATGCTGAATACATTTAATACAAACATACATATATATACATACTATGTATTAATAGTAATTGTTCCTTGATAAAACCGTTCGCTCAGCATGGATTTGATTGTTGGCCGATGTTCCGTCATTTCGATTTGATGGCGTCCCAGAGTTCAATCCGGATTATCAGCGCGTCATCATTTTCATTTTGCATGGCATCCCAAGCATCCATGTAAACAAAAATATTTTTGTTATTTTTTCAATCGCCCGACAACAACAGGTTTTCCACATGCCAAGCTTTTTGTCACTTGGTTAGAGAGTGCGGTGAGGTGATACATAATCAGGGCTCCTCTTCAGGCATGCGGAAAGACAGTTAAATTATTGGACAAGCAACGGGTATGCTCTGCCAAGTACACACAAATATTATTCAATAGGAGCCTTATAAATACAATGAACTGCTTTAGGAAATGCCTGAAGCATATAATAGTATTTTTTGCACTTTTGAAGTACTAATCTTTGGTTTAAAATATGCGCTAAACTCCTAAGCAAAGACAAGAACCAGTGCACACAAATATCAGAGCTGATTGGTATAAATCGATAACTTAATTTTAAAATGCAAACCGTAGCTATTCGTCAAGTCGAAGTTAGGCACATAAATTTCGTTGGGTGAGTAAATGTTAACTGCGACTGTCGTTAAACGAGTAACATTCTTCAAGTTGACAAATTAGACAGAACACTTTGAGTATAACATTGTATATTATGTTAATAGCATACTCTGCAAAGTATCAATTTAATTACAATTTGTTGTTGTTTTTTTTTGCCGCCGCAGAGTAAGCACGTCGGTAACGGAAATTCTTGTCACAGTTTTTCGCGCTCAACGTTTTAACGGCGCCCGGTCGTCGTCGCCGTCGCTGCCAACGTTGTCAAGCGCAGCGGCGTCGCATCAAGCAAAAACGTAATCCATTTCATTAAAATACACACAACATATGCGTTCTCCAAAAGTATGAAAAAAAAAATGTACACATAATAAGAAAAGGAAAATGCTGCATGCTTGTCTGTTGTGGTACTTGGTAGTTGAACTCAATTCGATGTGTTGTTGTCAAGCTTGGATCGCGCGCATTGTTGTTGTCTCTCGTCCATCAATTGTGTTTTATTAAAATTACTTTACTTAATTCCGCCTGAGAGTGTGTATATGTGAGAAAGAGAATATTAAGAGCATGTGCCTGTGTGAGTTGTCCCGGCTGCAAAGCACAGACGCCGACAAACGGCAAGCAGCAGGCAGCGAGCAGTGCTGTAAAAAGAATCTGCCGCAGTTACTCCAACAACAAGAAAGCCAAAACAAAAACGAAATAACTGCAAAGCACACATCAGAATAAGAACAGAAACAGATGCGCAGAAAGGAATCGCAAAAATAACTCAGAGCAGCACTTTAATTATGTTATGCTATGCCGTTTTATTTTTTCTCTTTCCCCTATTTATTTTTCATTTGTTGTGTTTGTTATCCTTAGCATATCGCTCGCGCTCGCTCTCTATTGCCCGTGTGTGTGTCAATGCCTTTTATTGGCGAGGCTGCTACGCTCTCGTTCTCTCTACATCCCTCACTTTGTTATTGTTGTTGTTGCATTTCGCTCACACACGCGCTTGACGGAACGATGCCAAAAATTTTCGTACATCTGCACTCACACACATAGGCGCGTATCACACATGCATATGTATGTATGTGAGGCATAAATAAATATGTATGTATGTATGTTTGAATTTCAAGATTCGACATATGCGTGTGGTAGTGTGCGTGTGCGTATACGTGCGTGTATGTGGAGTAGTATGTTGTGTGGGTCAATGTCCTGCCGGCTTGCACAAAAACAAATAAATTTCTTGTAAGGTCATGAATTTGCTCAACCCAAATTCGACCACATTCATACCTAATACATATGTATGTATGTATGTACCCTGTAAGTTTGTCAAGCGGTTAGCTGTCCCATTAAGATAACGATTTGATCTATTCAGGTCATTTTAAGATTATACTATAGGATGTTTTTGATATATAAACTATATTAAGTATGTGGTATGTTGGTACGTCTATACTCCACAAAAAATGGTTAATATCTGGCAGTTTTGATTTATGGATGTAGGATATGTACACTCCGAGAACTTTCGAGTTGTTCATTCTGTAGTTTTCTGTTCTATAAATTTCTTACTGCATACTTGTGGGCGATCTTTAAGTCAATACTTTCCAAATTTTTCCTGGAATTTGTATTTCCTAGAACACTTTTCCACTGTGTTCTATGTCTCTGTGTCATAGATTTTGATTGCAATTATGTCTGAATATTTAGCTTAAATATTTAAATATATTTCATTAAGAGACCCTAAAAAAAGAAATTACGCAATGTAAGGTAATAAAGAACTGCATTAATATCTCGAATCGAACCTATTAGCAGCAAATGCTTAATGTGAATATCATATGCAATCATATCATATTAATATGATTTAATTTATTGGCGCAATTAACTTAATGTACTTTTGATCACTGCTCCAGGCCAGCCATAATAATTTAATCCACATTTCAGCAATAGACCGCAAGAAGAAATTATAATAAAATGATTTCCACAAATTTTGCTGTTTTGTTTTGCTCAGCAATTAATTGATTTTTTTCTGACATTATTCCCGGCTCGTGAAACACGCTGTGCGCTGCATGTGTGTGTGTGTGAGTGTGAGTGAACGTGTGTAGCGCTCTTGTTGTTGTTTCTGCTGCACTCTCCAAATAATCATGGTAATGCAGCAAAAGAATGGGACGCGAACGCACGCAATCTTCCCTTTGCCTTGCTCCGCTTCGCTCAACCCAGCATGAATGTATGTACATATGGGCATAACTAGCTCTCTTTCCCACTTGCATAGCCATTTACAGTGGTGTCCGTGTAAATGGCATACAAATCAGAGTGGAACATGGTTGACAACGCCAATTAGGCTAGAGATGAACGCGTGTCGTGCGTGAAAATACGACGATTATTTTATTTTTTATTTGACTGGAAATTAATTAGCGAAATACTATTGTTCAATTTCGTAGTATTTAGGAAAGTAGTTAACTCGAACACCTATAATTGGCTATTTATGTTAATGAAATTTATAATAAAAAATACATTTATATTTATATATAATTATATATGTTTAAACTATAATTATTTGCAAATTCAGCTGTGCCTTGTATTTTGTTTTTCATGTATTTTGCTTTATTTTTATTTGTTCTTTATATTTTTTTTTTTTGCAATATTTTTCATATTAGTGCGACACGCTCTCTAATTCAATTGCTATGCAGCTGGTCATATAATTGCTGTCTACTTTTGCTTCGTTTCAGCTGAGAACAGTTGTACCCATAAAAGAGCGAAGACTGCACCACCGTGCTGCCTTAAGTGTCGCGGAATAACGGCAACAGTCGGAAGAAAGGAACAACAGAAGTGAGGAGAGCAAATAAATCAAGTGAAAGTACAAGGGATTGCGCGCATATTGCAGACTGGCTACACACACACATCCGCACACCCCCACACCCGCACACTCGCACACTCACCTACACAGACTGAGTCAGGCTCACAATGAGCTCGTATCTGGAACTGTTTGGACTGTTCGTGCTGCTGATGTTGCCCTTTCTGTACGAGACGAATCACATATTTCGCTATTATTTCAAGTTCATGATATACTATGGAATCGTCTCGATTAATGCGATCATATTGATACCGGCATTTCTCACACGGCCCTGTGATGTGCGCAATTTACTGTAAGTATAGTGTAAAAATATTAAACAAATATATAACAAAAAAAAAAAAAAAAAAAAAAAACGATAAATGAAGATCAGGAACTGGGCGAAACAATATATGTTCGGTATGAATCCATCGATTTGATTGAAATAAAGCGCAAAACTGTTTTGTTTATTCCACGGCCCCTTTATCTTTAACCATAAAGACTTGACCCTCTGTACCCACTATAAAGATATAAAATCGATAAATATAGCCGCTATATGTTGATTGCCGCACTTGTAGTGAAATCAAACCACCTAGAAACCACAACATCGTCAACAAAAAACAACAATTTGCGGTCAAAGACTCAGACTATCATTCCATTATTTAATTGCAACCACTTCGCTCCATTGTCAACTTACTTTGATTGCTTATCTGTATACTTATACTTATATACAAATATATGTATATCTATATATGTACGTAATCCGGAAATTTGAGCTTGTAAAATCTCGGCCAGTTGGTTTTATCAATCGTTGTATTACGTTGCGATGTTGACCTTAAGGCAGCGCCTCGACTTGAAATGCCCTGGAATGGGTCTCATTAGTGGTAGGTCCGCTTAGCTCTTGTTTACTAATTGCCCAATAATCCCCAGGGTTAGCATGTTTTATTTCACATCCATTAAGTAAAATATTTATACATATAGTGTGGCTTGACAATTAAAATAATTGTATGAAAGATATCGTCAAGAACTATTTTCGAACTTTCGCTTTGGATCAATTATTTTCCGGCAAAATTCAGACTGTACTAGGTTAAAGAATCAGTTTATATATTTTGAAACTATAGCGAATTGCAAATATAGTTGAGAAAATATCATAATCAACCAGTTATTGTTATTTTTTGTAAAGACTTTAACTAATATAATTTGGGTATCATTTCAATAAGATATTAGGTAGATATATTCCAATTCGGATTGGACACTCCCACAAAGGTATGTAGATATATGTAGGTTTTCATGGAGGAGGAGGTCAAGAAGAGTTGGCTTTCAAATTTACATTTCTAACTGTCTAACTAAAGCTTTTCTCAATTAGCCACACCTCTAAAAGGCAGTAGTGTATACTATATAATATTTGGTTCCGCGCGGGACCGTACCTAATGGGCGTATTTGAAAAGCTGAAGCGGTTTATGCAGGGCTGGACACTCGAGGTATTACTTATTTCAAAGGTTAAATATTTGGTTTGGAAACAGATTTTTAGTTATTATGTATGTCGAAAGGGAGAGAGGAAGAGATGGCACAGAACCAACATACTCTTTTTAGTTGATGAGCGAGTATAAAAATGTGAAGGCAAAAATTCAAGAAACAAATTATCGAGCTGTTTGTACGTTCCCAAAATCGATAAAGAATAAAAGGTGAAAAAGAAAACAAACATCATATGATATATGGTAATACTCGTATATATATATATATATATATATATATATATGTTCTATACATATCTAGATTATAATATGTATATATAATAAAACGTGTATGAAATGTGAATGCAAAATCAATTGAGTTTAGTTCAGGGTCTAGTCGAGCTCTTAGTTTTGGGGGGTGAGGTCACTATTAACTGCAGCTCACTCTACACTCTTCACACTCTTTTTTATAGTTCTGATTTATTTGTTTATGAGAATGGGCATTTGACGAATTTTGTCGTTGGCCGCTTGATGAGCCATCAATATTTACGAACCTTTGTTGGAACAGCTGCAATAATTGGCTCCCAGTGGAGCTGGCTCCAGCCTTAGCAAAAATCTATTTGTTGACCATACTTGAATAAGGCCTAAACTATATGTATATATATATATGTGTGTGTGTGTATGTGAAGGACGTTGACTGGTTTGCAGGTGGTGCGCGAATGACACGTGCCAACACATCGGCCCACGTGGGCCCCTGCAGGTTCTCACGCTAATGCCAACTTGGCGAGGTCGCCCGATTAGCTGTTCAATGTCTCGCGTTGTCGACTCTCACTTTCTTACCCTCTCTCTCTCCCTCTCTCTCTCGCTCCCACACTCCAAATGTCACATTTCTCTAGGTATATTTAATGAATTTTTCTGAAAATTTAATCGAAATGCATCAGCTGCAAATTGAATGAAATGCCAAACTAAAATAATAACGATATATGTATATATACTGTATCTATATAGTGGTAACACCCTTTCAATATTAAAGACATAATATATATGTATCTATAGTATATATATTTTCATATTGGTCCTAATTGTGCGTGTCTAGGTCCAATTTATGATTTTATTATCACGCAATGAGTGGGCATTGTTTTTGTTTTCTTTTCTTTTTTATGGGGTGTTTATAGTGTAGCTCAATTAAACCGATTTTTAGTGTTATATAACTTGTTTGTTTCGATCTAGACATATGCTCTCTCTCTTATATCATAAACGTCGTGCCAAGTTCTTTATCGATCGAAAATATCGTGGGTCAACTCAAGAGGTTTTGTTTTGGATATAATTTGGGCATATATGATTATATGGTAGATATAGATATACTAAATAGATATACTAAATAGATAATTGTTCAGGGCAAACAAAGTGCAATTATTCAGTATAAAGGTGAAAAGAATCAATGGAACGTTTCTAAAAATTGTTCCGATTTTGAATAGGTGGTTTGGAAATAATACAAAAGAAAGCCAGAGAGAAGAGTTAAGAATCTAAGAGAAGGGAAGAATAGAAAAACAAAAGAAAATAAAAGAAGAAAATAGAAGCAAAGATAATTGATAGGTAGAAAACGGAAAGAGGAAAAACAAGCAAAGTGCAGAAAAGAAAAGAAACGAGATTAAAGGGAAAATGAGAATCAAGAAAAGAAAAAGCAATATAAAGAATTTAAATAGATGAAACAAGAAAAACGTAAAGAAAAGAGCAGAAAGAGAATTAACGAGCAACAAAAAGCAGAGAATAAAAGAACACACGAATAGGAAAGAGAAAGATAGAAATTTTGTTCCACTTTTCTAGTAAGTATAATATTATTTGGTGCGGAGTATTCAAACGTCGACTATTTAACATATTCGTACCTTCGTTTGATTTGTGACCCAAGTGGGCTTCAATTGTTGCACAACTGCTAGCAAAATTATACATATATCCATACATATATATATATATATATATATATATATATATATATATATATATATATATATCCCAAGGGGTATATATGTATATAGATCCATACGATGTGCATAATATTTATGGCAATCATAGTTTTGTAATAACTACTATTTAAATTCAAATGCAAAGAGTAAGAAATAAACATTGATCGATAGTCTTTAATTTCAAAGTAGAATTTGCATAAAAAAATTAGTCAGATATCAATTGAATCGGGGATTGGGGATTGGGGATTGGGATCAAGGTTCAGATCACCCAGTGCACTGCAATAATTTATCCGCTCGGTATGCGAACTTGGCAGCTGCACAGCATTCGGATGCCAAAAAATGTTGTATATTTTTGGTATCCATATTTGTAGCGGGGGAAGGAAAACCTGGGGGAAAAACTTAAACATATTATTGATCTGTCTGTAGGTTTTTTTTATAGTCAGAAGTGAAAAATCAATTATCAATTGAATTAGATCTGAATTTGGATAAAATTAGTACTGGCCGGCGACTGATGTTGCCAGATGCTTACACGTTGACTAGGTGGCAACGCTGTCCAGCAAGCATATTAAATATTTTGATCATTGTCAGTACTGCCAGCCATCTAATATTTACATCGTGGATAGATAGCTTCTCAAGGAGATCTAATACACAAACTGTTGAAAGATATTGAATGTTTTGCCATATGTCCCAGTTATGACAGGGTGGCAACACTGTCGCCTAATACTAGTCAAATAGCCAAATATGAGAACACATCTCTTGCCACACTTTACCTTTGTCATGTCTGATTCAATTCGTAAAATCCTGTTCACATTAGATTTGCCGGGTATTGCCTGGAGCTGGAGCTGGGGCTGGAGTCGGGTCTTTCGAGGCGATGCGACATTGGCTCTGCTTGCAGTTGGCACATTCGCACTTGATGTCGTGAGTTGGGTCCGGCTCGGGAAGCAGCTCAAGCTGTTTCTGATCCTGGCGCTGCGTCCTGGACGTTTCAAATGCGGACAGCATGTAGGTTTTCGTTGGGGTACGCGACCGTGTGTAGAGTTTCCGGCGATCGAGCGTAGTCGTACGCTTCTTGAGCCACCAGTTGTAGTCGGGCTCAATGAAACGTTGCGGTGATCTCATAGAATCCTGACGCCGGGACTCATCGCGCGCCGCCAGCCATTCACGTCCGTACTCCCAGCCAAGTAAGAGAGACATTTGCGTACGCTCCGCTCTCCGTTCCGATGGCGGCACAAACGATTGCGGTCGACGTCTTCCATCATCCGGGAATATGCTGCTCTTGTTTGTCTTCTTAATAATCCTGGACGCCTCCCACGTTGGAGTGGGCATTCTGTTGATAGTTCGGGGCCATCGTATAGCCGATTGCCGGTCAACTGAATGCAGAACTCATCTTTTTACTTACTTGCCTCCTATATGCCCACTCTATCTAGTGCATAATTTTGTTAAATCGAATATTGAACTGGTTCTCCCAGACTGAGATATCAAATGCCACTCGAATCGAGTATTGAATGAAATCTTTGCTCTGTATATAATATTTACAACCGTCAATAAGGGATGCACTTCATATCTGTGTCATATGTATATTCCCTCTGTCTGCTGTGGTTGCGCTGTTATCAATATTGATAGTATTGACCTCTCTTTGCGATTCTCAAGAATGCAATTATCTTTGAAGATGAAGAAAAAGCTATTCCAACAGAGAGTAACTAGTATCTTACTTGCAGTTGGGCCAGCACCTGGTGTCATCGTGTCACAGCTTTGATTGGACTGCGCTGGGAGCTGCGTGGCAAGGAGCATCTGGAGAAGGATCGGGCATGCATTATCGTGGCCAATCATCAGAGCTCACTGGACGTGCTGGGTAATCTATCTATACAATATACATTTGACCATGGTATTTCAGTTAATCGTATATATGACCATTGCAGGCATGTTTAATATCTGGCATGTGATGAACAAGTGCACTGTGGTGGCCAAGCGGGAGCTGTTCTATGCCTGGCCCTTCGGACTGGCTGCCTGGTTGGCCGGGCTCATATTCATCGACCGGGTGCGCGGCGAGAAGGCCCGCGACACGTTGAACGCCGTCAATCGTCGCATCAAGGAGCAACGCATTAAGCTATGGGTATTCCCAGAGGGCACGCGCCGCAACACGGGTGAACTACATCCGTTCAAGAAGGGCGCCTTTCACATGGCCATCGACCAGCAGATACCCATACTGCCGGTTGTCTTCAGCTCCTATTGCACATTCCTCAATGACAAGAAGAAGATTTTGAATGCCGGCCGGATAGTGATAACCACCTTGCCGCCGGTTAGCACCGAGGGCCTCACCAAGAACGACATCGATCAGTTAATGGAGCGTGTGCGCAGTCAAATGATTGAAACCTTCAAGCTCACCTCCGCGGAGATGCTGCAGCGCTACAAGCCCCACAAGCCCATAACCCCAACGGTGGTCAATGGCGCCGAGGCTGTGGCAGCCGCAGTAGCCAACAGCTCCGGCTACGCGCAGCTGCATGCGGCCAGTGCCTCCTACGAGACGTACAAGAGCAGCGCCGGCGGCAAGGCGCCCATGTTGAAGACCCTGTAGGCCTCTCTCTTTCTATATATATATATATATATATATATATATATATATATATATATATATATATATGGGTGCCTAGCAAAACTTTACTTATGACATGCACGATCGAGACTTTCTTCTTAGGCAACACACATACCAAAAAAAAAAAAAAGCAAAAATGAAGTAGGAAAAAAATCAGAACACTATGCAACACTTGTTTTTTTGTCCATTTTGTTGGCTTTACTTAAACGTTAAAGCTTTGATCTCTAGTACTTGAATTAAACCAATTCGATTTTCTTTATCATTTCCATTTTCATTCCTAATGTGTGTAAGTATTTTTATACCCTGATCCCATTAAAAATGGGAAATCAGGGTATAATGGTTTTGTGAAAAGTATGTAACAGGCAGAAGGAAGCATCGCATACCCCATAAAGTATATATATTCTTGATCAGGACGATGAGCTGAGTCGATATAGCCCTGTCCGTCTGTCCGTCCGTCCGTCCGTATGAACGCCTAGATCTCAGAAGATATAAGAGCTAGAGTCTTCAAATTTTGTATGCATACTCGTGTATACCATACGCAGTACAAGTTTATCTTTTTGTCGATAAGTCATCCGATTTCTTTTTTATCGAGAATAATCGATAAATTCATTTTGTTTATTCAGCGTAATTTTGATAATTTAAGACCTAGAGACTTCAGATTTGGTGTGTACATACATCTGATCAATACGCAGATTTTGTCATTTACAGATTTCGGATACCACGCCCCTACGCCCCCAATTTGCAAAAAACGTATATTTGGTACTAGAGACTTGTGCTTTGGAATGTATACACATTAGCACATTATTATCACGTTCTAAAAGTTTCATGGAGATAGTCCATCTACAAGAGAATTTATTCTGCAACAAAATTCTCATAGTATTGCCCACACTGCAGCGCAGCCCAAGCGCAGTCGCTGCTTACTGCGCAGTTAGCAGACCGGGTGGTTATGCGTGCGTGAATATCAGCTCTTTGTAGGGATCAGGGTATCTCCTAGTCGAGCAGTCTCGACTAGAGTTGTCTTACTTGTTGTGTTTTACCTTCTTGCAAATGTTGCATGGTGTTTCTATATATGTATATATGTGTTTACATACATCTACATATATATATATATATATATATATATATATATATATATATATATATATATATATACAGCACATACCAGCTATATAACAAATTCAATTTACATATATCAATGTATTATTATTCTAACGACTTCTTTCCAACACAAATGCAAATAAAATATTTTTTTTACTTAGACATACCAAAAATACGAAGAAAATACCAAAAAGAAGAAAACAATTAAATAAATAAAAATAAAAAGAACATGCTAAAAGTAATGTAACCAAAGCTAAATCTATGTAAACATAATCTAATTAGGATCTAGGCGCTCATAGGAGCAAAGCGAGCAAAATGTTTTTTCTATTGCAATTTTCATACGATTTTCCCCCTCCCAAGGTTGAGAAAACTCTTCGAATTGCGCCCACGATCGTGTGTATATATAGACTATATCATATGTTGGCGGGGAGAGTCCATTGAAAGCATCGGCCTGTCGTGCTTACACTCGAATTTTAAATTATTTAATTTTTTTTTTTTTTTTAATAAAAACATTTAAAATATTTAAACACCTATTTATGTATTTTAATCAATTATATTGTATTGTATTGTATAACTATGCTAATTTAATATTGTAAATACCAGATAGAAAGAGAAGTGTATGAAATGAAAGACAGTGCGAAAACGAGCGACAGCGAAAGAGAGTGAGAAGGAAAGTCAAACGGTTTAGTTTAAAAACAAATCAAAGAGTAACAAAAAAAAAAAAAAAAAAAAAAAAAAAAAAACATCAAATATGAATATAAAAAATAAATTTTTTTGCTAAAAAAATCAATGTGTATTTCCTGGACAGGAAAATTGGAATGCAATCGGCGATACCAGATAGAGCGAGATAGAGATAGGTAAGCGCATGTATAGAGAAGGCAAATATACAGAGATGGGATGATACACGAGCAGAGACAGAGCAAAAGGGGGTGAAACATGGAAAGAGCTGGGAGTTATCCATCTCATCTGTCTGAGGGAGAAATATACCGATAGAGATATACTCGTAGAGACAGAGATATACACATGTCACTCTATCTATCTGATGACAGAGATAGTCAGCTATATACCCCAACTAGCATTGTTCTCCCCACAGTTTATATATATATTTATATATATATATATATATAGTATAATATATTTATAGTATAATTAGTTAAGAGCGAAAATCTACCAAGGACAGTTTGGCGTACTGGACTTTGTAGTACCTGAATTCGTTTATAGTTTTATTTGGTATTTCTTAGCTGGAGCTTTGACGTGTGGCTCAAAGATAAGATGCTTGTCCAAAGTGATTCCGCGGTACTTCACTAGTGGCGGTTGCTCCAGGGTAACTCCCTCTAGGTGAATTGGAGGGGTCCACGTCACTCATTTGAGTGTGAGGCATGGGTTATCTGGAGCGGCTAATCACTAGGCGTACTAACCTAGAATGGTTCCACGATTACCTTTTTTCGTCCCTGGAGATGAGTACTGGAAAGAATATTGACGAAGCTATCGACGAGTTAACTTATTCTGTTCAGGCAGCAGCTGGAATGGCCTCTGGCACCGAGCCCCGGAGGCTCGCAGCCGACAGGATTCTGGTAACTAGGGAAATTCTCCTGCTCATTGTCGAAAAGAGGCGCATACAGGGCAGATGGATGAGGTCTCGTCACCCCTTGGACAAAGCCGAGTTGAATAGAGTATGGAGTGGGCTCCGTCGAGCACTTTTGGAGCACAAACCTGCATGGTTTGATGATAGACTTGCCAATACTGGGTTCGCTAGTGACGCAACGCACTGTATTAAAAGGCGTTGCGCTAGGAAAGCGCCTCTGGCTGACTGAATTGGACATGGTGCCGGACTGACTTGGAGCAAGCAGAGGTGTTTGCTGGCCAGCCTGCAAGAAGCTCAAGATACTGATGACCAGCTGACTTAAGCGACCCAAGTGAGATAGCCGAAGTTATTGCAAGCCTGAACACGAATAGAGCGCCAGGACATGCGGTTCTCTTCATATCTTTAGTGTTCAATACTATTGTAAGGCTGCTATACTTAACTTCCCAGTGGAGGCTTGGGTTAATCACCATGATCCACAAGCCGGGCAGGCCGGAAAGAGAACCTTCCTCTTTCAGGCCGATAAGTCTCCTCACTTCGATATCGAAGGTGCTGGAAAGACTTATTGCCGTCCGGTTGGTAGGGATTAAGGAAACTCGAGGAATTATCCCGGAGCACCAGTTTGGATTCCGTGCTGGCCACAACACAGTTGAGCAGCTTCATAGAGTTGTCGACCAAATACTAGAATTAAAAGATTAATAAGCTCACAAAGGGGCTACTGGAGTGCCTGGTATGGCTTCCTAAACTAAACTCAACTAAAAAAAAAAAAAAAAATATATATATATATATATATATATATATATATATATATATATATATATATATTTATGTATATATATATATTTGTCCAAAGAATCAGGTTGTAGTTTGAGAACTCTTCTGTTTTTGTGCGCGCTTAAAAGTATGCAGCAATTTATTACTGCAAAGCAAGTGCACCTTTGCTTATGCGGAATCCCCAAAAGTAGGCAATGCGTTTTGAATTGTGTATATTGTATATGTTTTAACAATTCTCGTATTTTGAGAATTTTCGTATAATACATAGGTTCGTACATAATAAGTAACTCTACAATTGGAATCTCAAAATTTAACTATATGCTAAATATTTATAATGATATAAGTAGGTTTCTTGTTTGTTTGATTATGCAGCCTTATTCTTGAGTAAATATAAAACATGCAATTAAACAAATTTGTAAATTGCATAAATATTCTAGGGGTTATCTATCAATACGAATTTATGTTTGACAAATATTTTCATAGTTTAACTTTGAGTAAAAGTAGAGTATTTTTTTTGATTATTATTAATTTATTAAAGCCATACGGGGTACTCCATTAACCCCTTTGTGAGCTTATTATCTTTTAATTCTACCCATTTGGAAATCGTTGTACAGTTATTAACTCTCAGCTAGTGGGAACCAAATGCAAAGCTAAGCTAAATTATCTTTAAGCTCGTGAAGTTAATTGTTAGGAAATCAAGCTAAATTCCAATGGATTCGGCTTAAGCTGAAGATGGATTAGACTTAGCCTAAGTTTCTATAGCTCAATTCAGAATGAGCATGGCTAAAAGAGCCTTGCTACAGCATCTCTGAGAGATGGTTGGTAGCAGCAGCGAGAAAAGTATCTAGGTCAATGCGAAATTTTAAATAGAATAAGACAAAGCAAAAGTGTTTGAAATTTCATCTTGAGCAGGCATTTGCACTCGAATGGGCAAGAGTAGAGCAGCGACTCGCTTAATGAGGAGAACTCTTTCGAATCGAACAAAACGAAAATGTTAAAAATATTGATGGGCCATTGGGTGTTCGATAATAATGCGTTGATGTCATTAATAATAAAAATTATGGGGCGTTTACAAGAGGTTGTCATGACAGTCGGTTGACATTTATGCAATTTTATGTGCGCTGCCATACAAAGAGGCGGACAGTACGTCGACGAGGATGAGGACGAGGACGACGACGAGGATGAGGGCAAGGACAAGACGTCGGAGCGACGGGACAACTGTCGTCTAACCCACCCCACCTGGGCCGGTTCATGACAAGTCTATCAATTTTTCACACACTTATGACATGACGACGAAAGGCTGCAAAAGGAGCAGCCTTTTTCTCTCTTTTTGGGCCATGACGAGCGATTAAACTGCAACGCAGTTCGCTACCTTTCGTCCTGTCACAACTGCTCGAAGGGGGTAAGGAGACCGACAAGAGAGAGCAGTAGAGAAAGACCGCGAGAGTGTGTGAGAGAGAGAGAGAGAGGAAGGGTCTGCTCAGCCCAAATGGCAATCAAAGATTGAGCCATGCAAAATATTTGTTGGCTTCGTTGCACAATTTTCGCGCATATCGAATCGGGTAATTTTCACAATTCACGAACTTTAAATGTTCTCGTGAAGCGCGAACATCTTAAATTACGCATTTCATGAGCGATCTGACAGATTGAGCACTCGGCGAGCGAGTGTGAGGTCGAGGGGGGTCTACGTCCATAGGGTAAAACCTTGAGCATATCATAGAGCTTGCTGTTCACTTTTTTTCGGGTTAGATATTATCAGAAATCTTTTATTTATAGAGAGAGAGAAACTTCAAGAGTTACACAAGCTTATGAGGACAAATAACTTGAGAAACTTTAAAATGCAAACGAAACCTCAAAGGAGTTTTTTAGCTTCAGAGATAAAGACATCCTTAAGCGCTTGTGCACGGCGAAAATGAGACAAGAGAGGCTCCTTAAGGTGGTGATTAAGCTCAAGAAGTAGTAGAATGAGAGAGGTAATTTAAAAATAAAAAAATATTCTCAAATTGCAACCAATCGGTTTAGAATTGAATCAAGAGAAACTGTCAGGAGCTCCCTAAACTTCAGATTTAGAAGCCTTAGTGATATTTAAGCAGAAGAAGCAGAGAAAGCATACAAAAACAATAACAAATAAAAAATAATTGTTGTAAAGCAAAGAAATGAGGGAAAAGCTTGGTAAAGCTGTTTTTTTTTTTTCTTTTTCTTTTATTAGGAAGCACCAGAGCATCTATTTAGCTCTATTATCTCCCTTAAGACATATTTACATTTATAGGTTTAACAATGGACAAGTTTCAACATAAATTTGACGTAAATTAATTACTATTGGGGGAGAGAAGGTTTGTGAACTGGCGTCTTCTTAACCTACTGATCGGTGATTGAGTTGGGCAGCTTTCTCACTAGCCGGTTCGCATGGACCTTGGGGCTATCGTTGTAACGACTCGAGTGGAACGAGATCTGGTCTTCCACTGTGTCCAGCTTGAGGTCTCTGTGTAGACAGGAGTTTGGGACCAACCAGGGGCAGTCGGTAATTTGCCGCAAGTTCTTGTTTTGGAGAACCTGATCGTTGTCAAGACCTACAGATCGTGTGCCAAGATCTTGCGCTTGTTGGAGAGGGACAGCTTGCTTTTGCTGTGCAGCAAACGGTAAATCCTTGAAATTTGTGAGTTGTAAATAAGAGAGGAAATTTTAAAGGGTTATTTATAAATGATGAATGATGAAAGATGAATTAAAAAAGAAGAAGAAACTTTAGAGAGTTACGTAAGTTTAGGATTAACTAGAAATGAGAGAAAACATAAAGATGAAGAATTATGTAAACTTAATGAAAAAAGGGAGAAAATAAGGGAGAATCTTTAATGGGCCATTTATGTTTCATATGAACCTACCAGCTGGCCAGCCCGCCCACCTTCTACAAGCTTATGGAACGTTGTCAACTTTTTGAGAGAAAGAGAGATAAATCCCAAATATATATTCAACTTGAAGCTGCGATAGGAAGGGGAACTTTTGCCTAGCTGCTTGATATTTTGGCTGGCAAGCAGGTACAGAAAATTCCGATCTATTTTAGTTTTCAGTGAGTATTACAAAAATAATTCAATTATAATGAAAGCTGAAGCAATTGCATGTTAGAGTGATTTTTGTTCCGGTTTGTTTGTTTTTCTTGTTAGGCACGGATCGAAATCGAGATCGAGACAGTTTCTTTTTGATGAGATATGTATGTATGTATATAAGCATGTTCGGGGCATTATCATATGACAGTTACATGTCCGTTCGATGTCATCTCGACAAAAACGAACAGAGAACTGTCGCAATAACAAGTACGGGACAGAACCAGATCGGAATGTCAATGGGAATGGGAATGGGAATGGGAATGAGGATGAGTGCTGTTGGTTTTTTGGTATGGCCTGGCATGGGATGGCACGAGAGGGCAGCGGAGGGGCGGGGGTTAGGCAGCATATGTTGATAAGGCTGAGATTTGAGCATGTCATTCGTCACATGGGACCCGTGCCGCACCAAATATGATTTCTTATTTTGGCTGTTGTTGCTGTCTTTTTATTTTTTGGTTTTCTTAACTTAAACTTAAAACAGAGCAGCAGCCGCATGGACACATGTCAATCAAATGAAATTAACACATCGTCATCGCCATCGCCATAGAGCGAACTCTCCCTCTACCTCTCAATGTATGGGAAAAAGTGCGATTAGCTTGGGGCGTTTTGGTGGTGGTTAAAAACGCTCTGCCGCATTAGCTGCTAATGTTTTTTTCCCCCCCCCTCTCTCTTGCGATTTTCGAAATTTGCAATTTTTTTCTATTTTCGATTTTCTATTTTTTCACGTGCGCGATTATTGCGGTTGATTGCATTTGATTTTGCATGGGGCCAGGGCAACGGCTAATGGGATTAGCTAATATCATTAATCAGCAGAGAGTAGATGATTCACATGCATGTGCGTGCGTGTATGTGTGCGTATGACATGCTGCAAATGAAGGTGACAGGCATGTGGCATGTTGCTGCTCCTGCTTCTCCTGCTGCTCCTGCTGCTGCTTTGTTGCACCCACATTGAGCCCTTGACACGCGTTGCATATCGCTCGCCATGTAATTACGTAATTATATGTATGTATGTGCAGTCGATCTCGTTCAGTTTCGTCTCTCTGTGCTGCTATCTGTGTAGTCGCACGTCCATCCGTCCGTCCGTCCATTCACTCGCCTGTCGCATCGTCCTCGCATATCGCACTAATTGCATTAAATTGTTCTACACGGCGATCTGCTACTATTATCCTGTCCAGCTGACGCTACTCCCCCTCCCTCCCTCACTCTCTCCCTGTCTCTCTGTCTCTCTATGTCTCTGTAGCACCCCTGCGTATCTCAATTGATTGTCCTGCTGTTGTTCACTTTTCCTGTTTATTGATATTGCGACAGTTTATGGTTAAGTTCTTCTTCTTCATTCCGCATTCTCTGCGCATTTTTCGATTGGTAAACAATTTCATTGCTGCCCCCTAACCACCGTCCACCTACTCCACCCCCGGCCCCTGCTCGGCCCGTTCGTAATTTCTTAATTTCACATTTGATGCACGTGCCGCGATCGATTACGTTCCCATTTCGAATAGAGTCGTTCTATTGTTTTTTAAGCGATATCGACTAATTAGTCGCATTACACTAGTCTCCGGCTGCTCTGTCCTGGCCTAGGGGGTAGTTAATTGCTCCGTCCAATCATATAGTACTTGGAAATGTCTACTTTGAATTGCTCGATTGCAGTATCAAAGTTTAGTATCGACTTCCTGATACGAGCACTCATTTTTAGAGTTTTAAACTTCTTACAGTTGAAATGAAATTTCTGGCTTTCGACCTATTGTAATTTCTGAACTCTACTTATGTCTATAGTAATTCTAAAATACAGCAACCACAGTTTTTACTTTTTCAACAGCTTCTACTACTTGAAGTACCTATTTCCATTCAGAGGTTTTATTTATCTTGAGACTTCTTACTCTTGGATGTTTTTGGAACTTTATTTTCTTGATTTTTTTTTTATCTTGTTTTAAGAGCTCATTCTTTGTACTGAAGACTTTCTTATTGCTAATATCTCTGTAGGAATTTTCTTTTGGAATTTGTTTTTAGCTTTCGATTGAATGTTTTTAGTCACGGATGAACTAAATTGTTTTAATGTTATTGATTGTGGTATTTAAAGTTTTTTTTTTCAGAAGTTCCTTGAATAAACAATTGTTATCTCTGAAGACTTCCTTTTCCATAATTTCCTTTTTGCTGAAAGTACTTTTATAGAACTTTTCTTGATTAGAGGTTATTTTCGTGTTTTCTAGAAGTTTTCATTTCAAAAAGTTTCTTCCCATATAATATTTTATTTCCATTAGCTCTTGTTATAGATAATTTTTGTTCAGAAAGTTTTCATGTCTAGCTCTCTTACCTAGACTCTTTCTTCCTCTTCAATGTTCATTAATCTCAAATTCATTCATAGATCGATTTTTCACATCTATCTCTGTTTAATCGTTTTTCTATTAAGTTTGCTAAAGAAATTCCTTAAACCAGTTAAAATTAGAGCATTATGAAACTTAAATAGTGCTGAATGCCCAGAACTAAATTTGAATATAAGAAAAATGGTTCAATAATATTTGCTTTACTTATTAGACCTTTTCCGTAGATAATATCCAAACAGCCAAATATTCGGATTCAAGAATAGCCTTGAGAAGGGAAACTCATAATTAAATGTTTAGTCTTCAGTGTAATTAGGGAGTTCCTCTCTATAAATGTATCGCTATCCACGTTTAGCTAATTGAAGAGTTTTAATCTAAAATTTGTAGGATCTCCCAATGGGCCCATTAAAAGCATATTAAATTCAAATTATGCGATGCATATAGATAGAGAAAAGAGGACTATAGAGGATGGGACAGGACGGGACAGACCAGGAGCGGACATCGGGAGAGTTGTTGTCGGATGTAACGAATAAAGTAATTAGCCATGCAATATGAGGGTCGATATGGAAATGTTGTGCACCTTGATTGACAACTGATCTTTTATTTAGCATTTTTTGTCGATTTCATTCTGCTGATCGGATGATCCTTTTGTTTACGTGCAAACACTCATAAATGATGTTCAGGGACAAGGCCAAAATGGTAAAAAAAAAAAAAAAAACGTTTCCCACGTACAAAGAAATGCTTCACCCGACGAGGGAAAGAAGGCGAAAGAAATGTTGTTGCAACCATAGCTAACAAGCCCGTAATTACTCGACAAGGATTGCTGCCGTGTAACACCTTAATGAATTTACCTGAACAGCACTGATTGACGGACTGACTGACTGCCAGTGAGTATGACGGTGAAGGTGATGCTGACTGACTGTGACTGCGACTGCGACTGCGACTGCGACTGTGACTGCCACTGTCACTGTGACTGTGCTTACCCCCAGTGCAATTTGCATAAAAAAACTATGAAGATGAAGATGAAAAATGAGAAATGAGAAATCGAAAGGCAACAAATGATTCCGATTCATAAATCTAAAGGGTTAGGTTTATAAGCCGAGTTCTATTTTGACTCGAGACATGAAAATATTTGTAAGGATATGCATATACAGCACATATATATAGATTAACGTATGCGCATATAGCAAGAGAAATTAGCATAGGCCATCAGAGCAGCAGGACCAAATATTTTGACGACAGCTCAATTATGGCTTATGTAAGGCGTAAAAATATGAGTCCCGTTATAGTCCAGGCCAGCATCAACAAAAAGTAAAGAAGGATTGTTGTGCTCATAAAAAAGGGGCTTACAAGCAGCGCAGACAATGCCAAATCTTAGCTAAGTCGCCTAAGACGCTGCATGCAACACGCATTGGGTGCAGGACAGCTGTTTGTTCTTTACCCTCTATGGGCCCAGTATGCCTTATCGCCTTATCGCAACCGCCTTATCACGACTTAGTGTCGCAATTAGCTTGAGGTGTAGCTGAGCAACTCGGCTCGGACTTGAGCACTTGAAGACTTAAAGACGCGACGCAGCCAAGCGCGTAGTCAGAGGGCAGGCAGACTCTAAGTAGTTGCACTTCCGACAATTAGACGTGCGGCACAGGACACGACACATCCTCAACTCAGCTTGTGGGCGTCTATGAGTGCCTTTGTGTGTATGCCACTGTGTGCGTGTGTGTGTGTGTGTGTAATGATTGCGGTTAAGTTTGCTAGCCACAACTTTCTCAGGGTCATAGCTGGCTGATCACCCTGGTCGGCTCTCCTTGGCGTGCCTACTCTTCTTTTCCTCCTGAGACGCTGTCCCCTAATTGGTTTGTGTGTCCAGTGGCCAAGGGATTTGTCTGTGTGTGAGTGTGTGCGCTTGTTTGGGTATTTACTAGCATGCTAAGCCCTGTCTAAGATCAAGCAGCAGCTCCCTCTCTCGCTGTCTCCCTCTTTCAGTGCCCAACCTAGATCAGCTCAGCTGGGTCCTGGCTTTAGGTAAAAGGATAATGCAATGCCTAATCTCGAGCAGCTCAGAATGCGGTCGGTCAGTTTTTGGCGCAGCAGCAGCTGCCAAGAGTTAGCACCGGCGGCAGCAGCAGCACCGCCACCACCACCACCACAGTCAGCGCTGCGCCCTTGCGCTCTAATTTAGTGACATGGACATGGTCCAAAAATCTGCAAGAAAATTGGCATGATCTTGCATCAGAAGTGGACGCTCCGATGGATCCTTTGTTATGCCGAGTACGCATACGCACAAACGAAGCGAAGCCGTGCCGGACCGGCCAGCAGCCATCGGCCACTTTCACGCTTCTCAGTTGGGACACAGCGTGGAACGTGGAACAAGATTGAGAGCAGGCCAATAAATCTCTGCTACGGGCATCAGGCACGCATCAGCAGCAAATGACAGCATCTATTGTTCGTGTGAAGAGCCTGGAATGTCCGCTCTGTCGGCTTGCAGCAGAGCAGACTGCGGACGCTGGACGACGGGGAGCATCATAAAATCGAAGGCGCCTGCTGTTGATTGTGGCATATGCAAAGTAGGCGCCGTCTTATGAAAGGAACTAACGATGCGGCTTGTGTTAGCACAGCAGGTCCACCAAAGCTTGGGTGGCAAGCAGATCTCTCTAGAGATTGCACATAGATGGGCATACAAAATTTGAAAATTTGTCAGTTACATTCTACTCTCTACTAATACTGTGCTTTCTCGCTGTTTTTTCTGCAATATGCAGCTTAAATTGATTTTGATGCAAGAAAATATAAGACTATTATGTCTTAGGACTCGCACTTTACTCTTATACTTTAAATTGTGCTTGGGTTGTTAAGCACTTTTGCATGCTTTTCAATGAGAGCGCTTGCAAAAGAGAGGCAAAGAGACGTTTCGTTCCGCACATAAAGCTTTTGCAAATGAACTTCAATGAAGCCAAGTGCAAAGCGAGGCAGAGAGAGATAGATAGAGAGAGAGAGAGAGAGAAAGAGAGTGCGAATTTCTCGAAGCGAATGGGGATAGAGGAAATGGAGAGATCAAAGATCTTAACGCTTCAAGTGGTCGGGCATTCAATGCCAATCGGCCACTCCCAGCAATTAGACGGGGCTGGCTCTTGCACACGCACATACACACACATACAGGCAGACATGAGCCGTTTTTTACACATGTTCGATGGGCTGGTCGCAATCCAAGTGCAAAAAGTGTCGCACATAAATTTTAATTAACTTTATTTTTAATTGTTGCAAATTTATGGCAAAGGCAGGCAGCGCAAACATTTCAGAGATATTGGCGAAAAGAGAAGGAAGGAAGGACGGATGCAAGGACGCAACTTCAGGCGCTTTGTGGGCAGGACAAAATGACAAACGAACAGAGAGACAGGCGCAGACACAGACACACAGGCGGACAGACAGACATAGCGAAGATAAAGAAATGTAGAGTAGGGAACGGTAAATGGTTGGGCAATCGATTGCAGCATCGCATCAGCACGATCAAGAAGGATCCCTTTCAATTGTTTGCCAGCCGACAATTTCTGCTCTAAATTATTTGCCATAATTTCTGGCTCGTCGTCTTGTGCAATTTTGCTGCCGCCTCACCCTCTCTGCGGCACGTCAGTCAGCCGCATCCTTTGCCTCATTCGCTTGCATTGTTGTATTTTACTTCCTCGTGTTGGACGTCTCAGTCTATCGTTTGCTGTGCGTGTGTCTCTCTCTCTCGGTGTGTGTGTGACTGTCTCTCCCGTTGTGCTTGTGCGTGCGCGTGTGTGTATGCGTGTGTGTGCGCTCTTCATTACGCCGTCTATTGTTTTGTGTGCCTTGTCTGCCTGCTTCGGCTTCTTCGTTTTTCGTTGCGCATCTTTCGTATCCTCATTGCAATTCTTATTTTTTTTTTGGCATGTTCCAGTTTTTGCAGCCTTGCTTTTCAGGGTCACACGTTCCCCCGGCATCTCCTTCCGCCATTTGCTCTCGCTCGCTCCTTCTGCACTCTACACAAGATTGCGTTTTGTTTGAAATTGTCTCGTATTTGACAGTTGACAGTTGGTCGACTTTTGAGTATTAAAGTTATGAGCATAAACATGACATTTGCTTTGGGCCCGGTTCGAGAGCCGCTCTCATCCTTTTTGATTATTTATTCTATTTTAGTTTCTCTTCCTTGCACACACAGTTATTTTTGCCAACTCATGGGCACGTCTGCAATATCTGGTATTGGTCGCCCCTGTAGGCGTTTGTTTTGGATGCGAGAGCTCTTCATCTCGGTTAGGGTTCTTGGAGTTGAGATCTGGGAGTTGGCTGGAAATCAGCGAAGCCAACGGAATTAATGGCTGATTTTATTGTAAGCCATAATGTGATTTGATTAGTCTATTCTTTCTACTGCTATAAATGAAAATTAAATTGAAATAACATCAAATTTTAACAATTTATATTTCTTCGACATTTTTAATAGTTATAATAATTGCGAGCTTCTTCCTTATTATAAATGAAAATAAAATATTACAAAATTAAATTTATATATTCTTCTTTATTTTTTAAAATAATTATCATTACAAATGTTCTCAGTGCCATACAGGAAAACAAAAATTAAATTTTGGCTTTTCTTCCTTTTTTTTAATAGTTATTATAAATACAGACTCTTATACAAATCATTGCCAATTAGCTCCAAGCATTTGTATACGATTTGAGCTCAGAGCCTCTCTTACATTAAGTGTTACTCATGTTTAGATTTCTCTTATTTGCATTGTCAACGGCGGCACTCAATGGGTTAATGAAGTTCCAATCGTGTTTACATGTGTACACACACATCTACATATGCACATCCATGTGTGCGTGTGTATGCTCATATGTTTATTTGGAAATAATACTTATGCAAAACGCAAACAAAGCCGCGCGACAAACACTCTTGATACACTTTTCCCTTTGCCTAGATTTCGTTTCTTCTTTGGCGGCGCAGCAAATCAAATATCGATAAATTTCGCATACAATGCAAAGCCAACGCACATTAATCAAATTCAAACGAAGCGCAACACAATAATAAAACACACACACGTACGCACGCATGCACATAAAAAAGGGCTGCGCTTGTATGCAAAGAGAGGCCGGATTAAATGTTAGCAGAGAAAACAGAGCAATCGGTGATTGCGAATGCGATTTGCAAATGCGATTTGCTCGAGACCCGAATGCTAATGGGAGCGAAAGGGACAGAAGATGAGGTGTAAAGTTTATGCGCCAAAGTGCCGAAGCATTTGCCACAGGCCATTGAGCATGCATGCAAATCGAACTGTACATCGGGTTAAGAGGGGGGCGAGGGCACCGAGTAAATGGAGGAAATGCAAAGGCAAGGCTGATGTCGATGCCAACGCCGATCCGATGCCGAAGCCGAAGCCGAAGCCAAAGAGTGAAAGTCAAGTGGCTCTTTGTGACGCTCTTCAGCGCACACAAGCAAGCGCAGTTTGCAAGCGGGAAAGAGAGAGAGCAAAAGTGTGTGAAATAACAAAAAAAATAAATGAGAGCGAAAAAAAACTGCAGGCAATTTGCATAGTGATCGTCAAGCGGCCGAGGCAGAGAAAGGACAGCGGAGGGAAGGGGACGCTCAATGTTTTTGCTCACGCTCTTCTTTTTGTGTGCGCCGGCTCGTTAATTAAGCGTTAAATCGTTGAGCACATAAAAAAGGAAAAAAATTGAAGGAAGAAACTCAATTGTCGCATGTGAATAATGTAAATTGATTTTGAGTGGTTTTATTTGTGTGTGTGCTGTTTTTTTTGGTTGTAAACCACAGAAAATGTGCGGCTTATGATAATTTTTCAAGCAGGCCATCCTCAAGGACAGCGACGGAGACAGGACACGCCCAGTTAGAAGGATGCTCGTTAAATCATATTAATCAACAGTTCCTTATGGGCATGCATAAACACATATGTGTGTATATACCTATATACATACCGTTAAATGCAATTCCTTTAAAATCCCATTTAATCCTTTTGTGTGGCTGTGTAAACAGCGGAACAGAAAACCAACGAAACCGAGAGAAACGCAAAGAAAGCCAGAAAGAACCCAAGGGCTGCTCAAATACGAGGTAAAAAACGAGAAGAAAGGACGAAAGAAAAAACCAATATGCGAAACCCTTTTTTTGTGTGCAAAAAATCCGAAATTTAACCAAAAAAAAAAAAAAGAGTTGAAAAGTTGAGAATTTTTTTTTCCTTGCGAGCTAAAGCATTCAATTAATTTACCCTTACCCCTTTGTTGTGCGATTTCGCAAAAGGACCGTTGAATGCTTGTAAAAGCAAACAAAAAATCAACTTTCACCGCAGAGAAAGATCCTAGAGAGAAAGAGGTGAGAGTTATGGGCCGAGCGAGCGTTAATTGGGAGTCGGGCGGAAACAATCTTTCAACACGCTAAAGTATATCTAAGTGCAAATTGATGGCATTTCAGAGAGGAAGAGTGGAGAAAGGAAAGTGAATTCCAGCACCTTTAAGTATTGTAATTCTCTGCTAATCTTCCAGCGATAGCTAATGAAGACCAAAACCTATTTCTTAATTTAGGTAAGATGGTCCATCAAGAGCTCTCTAGCTGAGAGCTGAGCTAGATACTGCAGTTTTGTGCTTAAGAAACTCTTTTTGCGAGAAGTGAAATGAAACGATCGCCCGAGATGGCTAAGTCAGTTCTTAAGATCATCATAAGTCTTCAGTGTCGAATCTCGATCGATGGAACTAATTTAGATGATCTCAAGCTATGATAAGGGAGTTTCGAGTGTGTTTAGTATAGATCAGCAGATGGTGATCGTGTTAGATGTTTCATTAAAGATATCAGAAACCATATTGATCTCACTAGTGAAGAAGCCATTAGCATCGTAATAGATCATAAAGGGTTTTGCCAGATCAGTCGAAGAACGAAAAAGACTTGCAGATAAATCATATTAGCAGCTGGCTGATGGCAGATTGACTTGTATGAGCCGTGCTGCTGGACATGTGGGCAGCTCTCAAGAAGATCATCAATAATTAATAATCAACCTGAGCTTAGGATCGGCTAGTAACCCTGCTGAGCTCAGTGATCTACATAGTCGAGGAATGTGTGAGATCCTAATCTTTGGATTAGCTGTGAAGAGAACTACGATCCGAGCAAAGGTGTTTAACACTGTGTAGAGCACAAGCCAAACTCTTTTGAAGCCATTTGGCCATATGGCAGGACGACTAATGTGCAGGATCAGCACCTACTCAATGTTTGTAACGTTTTCCAAATGTTTCCTGCGGAAGTTGCACACATTTTCAATTTAAAATTTCAATTAAAGTATCTGTTTTAGTGGTCGCTAAAGAGCCGCAATTAATGTACGATAATATTAGCAGGAGACACAGAGGAGAGACACAGGAAGTTGTGCAACCTGTGAGCCGAACTAATTAACGTAGCTGGCTTGCTTGGCTGGCAAGTGTCAACAGCAGAGCCTGTTGCTATAAAGTCAGCCAGCCAACCCGCCAGTCGACCCCTAAGCGACATTCAAATTGGCCAGCAATGGGGTAGGGGTTAGGGGTAGGTGTAGGGGTAGGGGTAAGGCAAGCTAGGAAGCCCAACAACTAAAGCGACAATGACGATCACTTCCTTGAGGGCAAAAGCAAATTTAATAACTAAGAGATTGCCGATAGAGATCTAGACCTCATTTGGGCGTACCTAGGGACGCATACGACGTCCTGTGGGAATGAAAATAAGACTAGGTCTATAGACACCATAGGTGAATATAGAACTGGAGCGCCAAGTGCAATTGATCCAACGTTCACTTGAAGGTTTCAGAGTGAAAGTGAGAGAAGGGGAGACAGAGATGTGCAGTTAAAGCGAAGAAGAAGAATAGAGAGGGGGAGAGAGAGGGGGAGAGAAGATGGGAGCTATTAGCATAAAAGCTACGAGAAAGAAACGGAAAAAAGAAAAAGCTGAGAGAGAAGGAATGAGATACAGAGAGAGATAGATAGAGAAAGAGAACGAAGGAATGAGAGGAGAGAGAAAAAGAGAGGCAGGGAGAGAGAGAGAGAGAGAGAGAAATAGAGAGTGTGATTATGAGAAAGAGGCTGAGTGAGAGAAAGAGAGAGAGCATAGCTAAATCTAATAGGACGAAAACAAAGCTGGTAGTTTCAGACTAAGCTGAAATAATTAGATTAATAGAATCTACATACAGTATAGATCGGCACAAGATACGGCATTATAATGCAATGTGAAATAAGATGAACTAAGTGAACTTCAGTTGAGACTAGGCCGAGCAGGAGCTAATTCAGTTTTAGGGAATACGAGTGTGCTGGAATGTGGAGCTTTGACCAGTCTCAAGTGCCAATTGAGAACGACAGCAAGAGAGTAAAGTTGGGAGAGAAGGAGAGAGAGAGAGAGAGAGAGAGAGAGAGATATAGAGAGACAAAGGAGAGAGTGAGCGTAATACAGATTGCGTGTTGCTCGCGACGGGGTGCGGGGTGCTGGGTGCGCTTGCGCAACAACCCCTAGCGCCTGGCCTTAGAGCGAGTATAAAAGGCAACCCGCTACCCCGAACCGATTCAGTTTGTCAGCGAACGCCGTAAGGAGAAGAGCAGAGTGCAGAGTGCAGAGCAGAACAGAGCAGAAAGTTCTGAACATAGATCGAGGAGCACACACACACACGCAAAGACATAAAATAAAATAGCGACATGCTCAAGTGGACAGCATCGACACAGCGATTGCACGAGTTGCCTGCGCCGGAGCTGCGAGCCGCTCGACGTCAGCGTCGACAGCGACGCGCCACGATAGCCAACAAGGAGAACGTGCCCAGTGCGGGCTACAACAGCTCGACGCCGCAGCCACTGGCTCGGCTGCGCAACAGTCCGCTCGTGTTGGCGCCACTGAGCGACATACGCAACTTGACGCCAGAGCCAGAGTCGGAGCTGCAGCAGCAGCATGGACATCGGGTGGTGCAGTCAGTGCGCTATGCAGCCACGTTGCCGCGCTACGAGGAGGAGTACTCGCCCAGCCTGCCAAGCGGACAGCACTTGGCGCTACGTGGCCTGCTGCCGCTCGATCCGTTTCTGGAGCAGCCGCGCTACATGGAGCAGCTGAAGAAGCGCAAGCTGGAGGCCGACTTTTTGGCCACCATGGAGCAGCCAGAGCAGCCGGCAAAGCAGTCGCGTGTCCCAGTTCAGGCAGCGCCACGCCCAGTCACGCCACAGCCCTCGACGAACATGGGCGACCAGACGCTGGACAGGCTGATCGATGCGATACTCGACTCGGCCTGCAAGCCGGATCCTAGCAGCCAGAAGAAGAAGCCGCGCAAGTCCTTCAACCTGCGCCGGCGCACGCTGCTCAAGCAGCAGCAGCAGCCGCAGCAGCAGCCGGACGCCCAATCGATGGTCATATTGTCGCCCTCGTATGCGCCTGGCGATGATCCGGCCAGCGACTTGAGCTTTGCTCTGTTGCCGCTGCCCGCCACGCCGGAGCCGTTGTCGCACAGCGTGCTGCTGCAGCTGCCGACGCCGCAGTTGCAGTTGCCCAATCATTCCGATACCTTTTGCCTGGCCACGCCCACGCCTGTGCGCCCACTGAAACGAAGTCGAGAGAGGCGAGAGAGGCAGTCGGTGCCAGCGGTGAGCGTGGAGACGCCGCCCAAACGCCTCAAGGTGGACGCGCGCAACTATTTCGAGGTGGGCCTAGCGCTACCCTCCATCTACGTCTGAAGAAAGAACGAAAGAAAGAGAGAGTGTGCGTAAAAGAGAGAGAGAGAGAGAGAGAGATAGAAAGCCAACGCTGACAAACGGGGGAAAACGCTTAACTATGACGCTTATTTAGTTTTTAAATTCATAAATTAATTCTTTTTTTTCATAATCTAACTTCAACTTTGTACATAAATTAGAACTTAAGTTAATTTTTTTTGGCACTGCTGTTATGTAGTTTTTGTAAAACCATTTTTTTTAGACATCTATATTTTTATTTATTTATATTTAAGAGCAAATTATTTTTTTTAAACAACTTTTTTTATTATAACAATAAAACGCTTAAATGAAAATTTGAATTTTTTTTCCACATTTGATAAGTTTGCTTCCAGTGTCAGCTGTACCGTTATGGGTATGCAAATAAGTATGCAATGCCCACGCATACAAGGCTGCATTAAGTATACGAAAATAGCTATTAAGGTTATTCCAGTATATGAACAGTTTCTAGTAGGTGCTGTGTGATTAGGTAAGAGCTGAAATCGATTTCCAATGTTTTCAGTGAAACTTCATATGGAATGAGTGCAAGTATAAGTAAACGTAACAGTATACTCAGCAGACGGTACGTATAAGCTGGAGTAGGCAAACTTCAAATTCTCTTCATTTGAATAAAAATAAGGACAAATACAATGAGAGTAAGTATAATTACAATTATAAGAGTACGAATTAGAGTGCGCTAGCATAACTATAATGCGTGTAGGTATAAATACAACTACAAGTAGCAAAGAACAACAAAGCAAAGTATAGCATGTATAAGTTAGAGCAGGTATAAAATATAATAAAGTTATGATTATGTGTGTGAGTATATGTTTGAGTGTACAAGGGTCTAAGTTAAAGCGTACAAATATAGAACGATTTTGCTTTGCTTTCAGTTCATCTTCACCACACTTACACTAATACTTATACATTGAAGCTCTTCTACACTGCTCACTTTGCTATTGTACTTTCTGGCCGAACGTGAGACGTAGTAGAAGTGAAGTAGAAGAGCGTGCGCTTGCTGGACAAATAGTATAAGTGTGGCTTGCTTTAGCTGTAGGCTGATAAAATATGATGCAAAGTGTATAAGAGCGTGCAGAAGCTTAGCTTGCATATGACACAATTGCGAAGCTGCTCTTTAATTTTAGGTGAGCTAAAGCTGCGCTGTCATTGGTTAGCGAGCTATTTCAGCTGTCGCAACGTTATGTTTTGCGGTTTTTGTTGTCGTTGTTGTTTCTGCTGTAGCTGTTGTTGCTTTAGCTGTAATGCTTGACCAAGTGATTTGCTTTGCTTGGTGCGCTCAAAACAGCAGCAGGTAGTCCAAATGGGATCAAAAGGGACGGCACAGCACGCACCACGCCCCCATTGTGTGTTGGCACGCAGCGGCAACAGCTGCCAGGCAAACTGTGATCCGCTCTTCGATCTCTCTCTCTTTCTCTCTCTCTCTCTGTCTCTCGCCCACTATCGCTTATTCTAACTACTGCTGTAGCGTAGCTCGTGCGACAGCAGTCGCGTCGTAAGCATCGAGTCTTTGACATAACACTTGTTAACACTTTGACGCCCTTCGGAGCGTGCGTCCTTTTTTCGCACTGTAATTCATTTTGAGTGCGGCTCGCTGAGGGTACAGGTTGTTTTTGTTGTTGTTGATGTTGTTAATGTTGTTGTTGGGCTTCTGTGAAAAACCCGCAATGGCCCGCTTAATCCATATCCAGCGCACAGGTTGCCTCTGCTTCTGCCACTGCCTCTGCCGTCCGACCCTGTCGACCTGTCATCAGGCTCTCTCACATTCTTGTGGGTTTGGCTCTAATTTGTTGCCCATTTAGCCGCTGAGCGGACGGACGCGCGTTAATTGAATTATTTTTATTATATTTGGCTCTAGACGTTTCCCGGTAACCGAGTCCCCCCTGCTCTTCCTCTCTATCTCTGGTTCTCTTCCTGCTGCAGGTTGCACTTGCTGCCAGCTGTGCTCACCCGCATCGTTCAACTAATTTTTTTTTTATTATCGCTGACAGCCACACCCACACACACACACACACACACACACACACACACACTGACACACCTTAACCCTTTAAGAAGGAAAATTTAAATTTTCTTTAACTCATCGCACTTCCGCTATTCACATTTTCCTTATCTTCATTCTTCACTTTATTGTTTGTATCCTTGTCTAATCGATAAAAATGTTATTAATTGCTTGTAAATGTGATAAATTTCATTGTATATGATGGGGGTGGGGATGGTGTTGGGGGTAGTAGATTCTCTACTCTGCTCACAGCTGACGAAGCGTTAAAGTTATTCCAATAAAAACTATCAATCGAATATATTGCGATACTAAAATCAACTTTATAAGACTCTGGAACACTCTTTTTGGGATTTTGGACCATTTTCTACAGTTTAAAAAAAACTTATTCAGTTTTGTAATTTAGATATATGCAAATTCTTCGAAATCCAATAAAATTTTCCAAATAGATATTATTTATAAAATAATAAATCTATAAACTTGACGATGAATCACTCGCGACACGTTTACGAATGCTGCACAAAGGAGAACAAGCAAATACTGTGACTGGAATCGAAGCTATTCCAGATTTCATAGGGAAAATATTGCGGAGCTTCAATGGATGTGTTCTAAATATGTTTGAAAAGTCTGCGTTGAATATGCAAATGATTGACAACAATGACGAAATTGTGCGGAAGGTAAGTGAATGCCAAGGACATGCTTCAGCTCTGGCATTCTCATTATGCAGTTAATCAACAGCTGGCCGCAAAGGAAGTGCCTCTGCCACAGCAGCCTGAGGCAAGTCAAACTGCTGCACAGATTGCCAGCCGACTGACTGACTGACTGAGCTGTTGATTTGGCAGATGCCAACTCGCGATCTTCGCGCACACCTTTCGATTGACAAACATGCCGCAGGCAATGGAACCTTTTGCCTTCAAGAATTTGCTGCTGCCCCCCCTCAGCTATTGCCTTCACCTCGTTTAGCTGGACTGCCTTTGCTTTGATCTTTTCACAAACTTTTGCTTCAGGCGACTGCCAGCTGAGAGAGTGAGAGCCAGAGCGTGTCTACGCATTCCCCCCACTCCCCACACTCAAACACACACACACGCACATGCACTCGCACACTCGTTAAGAGTTGACATTTGCTGCTGCTCCTGCTGCTGCTGCTGCTGCTCCGTTTCCTGCTTGGCCTAAGCCGGCTTAAAGCGCATCCTGGCAACCTGGCCTGTCTCTCCGTCGTGCTCACTGTCAGCAAGGATGTAGCAATAATTGCCAACTGTTATGCAAACAATGCCAAAAGATTTCCAAAATCCACAGGCTCAAGCGCCGCGTGTGGCATGCCTATGTGGCAACAACTTACAGTAACAGCAACAGCAACAACAGCATCAGCAACAAAAAACCATTAATATTCAAATCCCCCCGCAACGTAACACCCGAATCATCAAAGGAATTCATGTTGAATACAATTGATCGCACAGTGAATACCCTAACTCTGAGTAGGTTGATAAAAATAATTTGAATAACAATATGAGTGAACGCGATGATAATCTGATAATCAATGAATAGATATGTATATAAATAATATGTAAATATATAATAATAAATATTATATATAATAATATAATAAATGTATTCATGCTATCCATGTATATATATATAATATCAATATTTTGCATATGTGTCATATCATATTATCACAATAATAACAATGTTTATTAAATATTAATATATTTATAATATATACATACATATGCATATCTATAATATATGTTTATTACATCAGTATATGGTTTGGTATGATGATAATAAATATAATGTCTATAGAGTTGGTATCTATATTAGATGCAATATCAATATAACAGAAAAGGCGTAACATCTGTCTGCATAATAATATGTTGTAAAACAATCTTAATCAAATTATGACTAATATCACAGGTATCTACATGTGTGATATCATTGATATCTATGCCATCTACAATATATTGCAGGCAATAATTATATCTATAATATATATATCTATAAATATATCTATAAATATATATTAAATATTTATAATGCGTGCATTGATAACGTTCATAATATCCATAGTATCGAGAACTATAATAAATGCAGTTGAAATTGGTTATTTAAAATGTCTGTCTCTATAATAATTGTAATTCATATCGTATATTGTAATATTGATATTTATAATATGTAATACAATATTTATAATATAATATAATACAATATTAGAATATTAATATACATCACATCTGAAGTATTATTCTAATTCATATGTTGAGGCTATATTTGGAGCCAATATTAATTTTTAAAATATATATGTTACTTGAATCTTCAATATCAATATAAACAATATTTAAAAAATTAAATGAATTAATAAATAATAATTTAGTAATAAATTTAATTATATTTTTTAAATTTAGTCTAGCATCTTTTTGTTTTTCTTTTACTAAATAGCTTAGACAACACTGCTAATAGTTAATATCTCTAATATTTAATAGGCCTCTAGCAGACACGCTGCAGGCTCTGGCACATCATGCAAATACCCCACTAGGTTAGGGTATGTTCGAGTGAGCGAAACTCTGGCAAGGGTAGCTCAGCCTCAGCCTCAGCCTCAGCCTCAGCTTCAGTGTAATTGTAATTCATTTTCGTTTTCGTTTGCATTTTCATTTTCATTGCTGCCTGCGCCCCAAAAAAAATATAAAATCTGTTAATGATAAACAAATTTTCCAAAGGCAGAAACTAGATGAAAAGGGTTGCATGCAGGGCGCTGCCGCTGCTGCTGCTGCTGCTGCTGCTGCTGCTGCTGCAATTGGCAACTGCTGCGCTGCCGGCGGCGCTTTGCAAATTTTCAGCGCGCTTAGCTAATTAGCTTAGTGCCCGTTGCACGTAGCACGTCGCGCGTTGCACGTTGCACGTTGCAACGTAATGTGTGCTGGTTGCCACGTCAGCTGCCGTGCAGAAGCCAGAGGCTGTTCTTCTTGATGAGTGGGCAGTTGTTGCCACACCAAAAGTCAACACACACACACACATGCACTTCATGTGCCGCAATGACGTTGCAAGTTTTGTGTGTGTGGCATGACAGTTGGCTAGCGCATTGCGCGTGCCCAGCAGCTGGTCATATTGCCACACCGAGGCGTGTTCAATGTTGCAAAAGTCAATGCAAATTTACACCCAGCGACAGAGACAGAGAGAGAGAGAGAGAGAGAGAGAGAGTAAGTGAGATATGGCTGTGTTGCAGCCAAGTTGCAAAGCTTTTTCGACTTGCAACCCCGCTGTAATGTTACATAGGGTGTAGACGCTGCCACATTTCGCTGCCTTCTGCGCATTCGCATTCAAATTTGTTTCTTATTCATATTTTACATTTGGCCGCGGCGCCTGCGCAGGGTTGAGCCGCGCATGGGGTGGAGTGGGTTGGGATTGGGTTTGGGCTTGGGTTTGGGCTTAGGTTTGGGTTTTTGGGGGTTAGCGCGCAGCGGCCGGGAGGAAGGGGCGCTTTAGAGTGCGCTTCCGGGCGATTACACGCGTGCCAGCTACACATAGCTCGAGCTCGAGCTCGAGAATTGGGTGAAAATTTACATTTTATTTCTGTTGTTGCTGCGTGGAAAAACAAACACTTTAGGGACAAAAAAAAGTAGTTCGGTTCGACAACTACTTGTGCGCTCTATAGATGTGTGTGTGTGTGTGTGTGCACTGAAGTGAACAACCGACGCAGTGGCGCAGCTTAAACGTTTCGGCAAAGCGTCTGACATTTGCCTGTCATTTTGTCATCTAGCAACGGGTCGCCCTCTCACTCACACACGCATCGCTCTCTCTCTCTCTCTCTCTCTCCTTTTGTCTGTCTCTATTGTTCGCTCTCCCTCACTCTCTCCCCACACACAGTTATTTAACGGCCACGCGTGACGCGACTCGCGCTCTGATTGACATGATTCGCACTTGACTTGCTGCGCCGCGTATTAAGTGAGCAGCGCGTCTCCCAGTTGAATGGCAGTGAAACGCCCCTGCGACGTCGACGTCGAATGCAGTGTTAATCGCCTAATGAAGCCAAAGCGTTTTTCTTGCTGTTGCGCCGACTCACAGTGGGCGACGGCGCGAAAAAGTACTGCGAATAAACAGAAACAGGAAACAGGAATTACTAAATGCTACTTATATGAACAAAATAAGTCTATGTATGTCTTATGAAAATCGATATAAATATCGATATCGCAATGCTATCGAGCAATTAAGTAGGTATTGTAGGTAAGGAAGGATTGTATTTATAATTTACATTGCTACATGATCTCAATTGAAATTGAACAAATCAAAGATAAATACATATATATGCATTATAAAATAAATCCCTATGGTATCGAAATAAGTAATATCAAGAAATACATGTATGTATAAAATTCACTATTTGTCAAAATAAGAGAGATATTGGCCACTGAAATAACTGAAGGAAATAGAAATATAATAGTCATTATATAATGATCGATAGTATGTTAATTGAATATAGAATTATCGGCAGGCTATCGGAATATCAGCATCATTTCCTGCGATTGTATTAAAAGACATGGAAGTTAAAAAGACAAAGTAAATAATTATCGATTTAGCCATTTCGATAGTGCAATTTTGCAATTGATCGATTTGTTATCGGAAAAAACTAGTTTCATAATGAACTTAAGTTTCATGAAGATAATTTAATCTATTGTAATGTTAATGAGAATGTGCTTAACTTGTTATCGACAAGCAAACGATAATATATCGATAAATTGTATTAAAACAGTATTAGACGATAGACAAAGATATATAAAGTAAAGTTGTGGATATACTTGATATCGGCTACACACACACACACACACACACACACACTTTCAAAAAGCACATACTTGCATGTCACATACCACTGTAAGGTGCGCAAACACGTTTTCCCACTGTGCAACAAGGCGGGGCCCACTCGATGGGTGGAAAGTGCAGACGCGCCTGCGCGTGCGCTACTCCCTGTTGCCACGGGGCAAGGTACACGGGTCACAGGCTGTACAGGACATTCCGGCTACGGGATATCAGATATCGAGTACAGGCACTGCACCGGCTCTGGGGTAAGTCAGAGCAAGTTTGAGGCGCTAAGCTGAAAGAGGGCCGGCGGCGCATGCAATGCTGATTTCTATCTGATGGGCAAACAAAAACCGCAGTGGGTGCATGCGAGTGCGAGAGAGCGAAAGAGATAGAGAGAGGGAGAGTGGCAATGAGAGTGAGCACCGGGAGAGGGTTGGCCACCCCGTGACTGGGATTTGGGCATGGGCACTTAGCACTCGCTATTTACATGCGACTCGCGCAATGTCAATGCCAAAACAAAGCAACAGAAAAAAATATAGAAAAGTAAACCCGACGTCGTTTATGATAATTTATGCGCTATTAAAAGCGGCGCGGGGCACTTAACTCGTTGCATGCCACACAGCTTATAAATACGCATGTGTGTGTGTGTGCGTGTATGTGTGCTTTGGCAATGCTTTGGGCTAATTTTTGTAGCCAGCTTCAGTTACACTTCTCGCCTCCCCCTTGTCCTCTCTGGCTCTTCTATAATTGGACGCACGTGATGCGTGGCTGTTGCTGAGGATCGCGCAGGATCTGTTGCAGCTCGATGTGTTAAATAAACTTTTTTAGCCCGGTTTGGCCTGGCAGTTCATTCATTTATCGTTGATTGGCCAGGCTGTCAACTGGTCGCAGCTAATGAGAGTCGATTCTGTCACCATGACAAATTAAACGGCGCTCGGCTAATGAGCTCGACTGCAAAAAACTGTTGAAAAGCCACAAAAAGAATGCAGAATTGAACAACAAAAAAGTGAAATAAAATCAAATAAAATAGATAAAGGAAAAACCAACACACAAAAGGCGCAACAAAAACGATTTCTCATGTTCGACAAAAAGTGTCGAAAAAATGTTGCCAAAAAAATAGAAAGAAAAGTGAGAAATTGTGGAAAAAAGGAAATTCGCTGTCAGGCAACAGCAGAAAGAGAGAGAAAAGTAGGAAAAACCCTTGCAAAAAGTTGCGTTTTCCCATTGTTCCTAGGCATTTGTGGAGGGTTTGCTTTTGCCATTCTTTGTTAGACAAACAAAGCGTTTGCCTCAGTTCACAATGAGAATGCTGCCAAATGAACCGTCTCGAATATCCTCACGGAGCAAAGCCCCAGCCACAACCACAGCCACAGCCACAGCCACAGCCGCAGCCCAAGCCAAAGCCCAAGCCCAATTCTAAGCCCAAGCCCAAGACGTGCCCATAGATTTGTGCAAGATCTGACATTGCTCACTCATAGATCAGCAGCTGTCTGCCAAGTCTATTAGAGATGAGAGCTGCGCTCTATATATTACTCTAATGTATAATAATGACAATTTTTTGGCTGTCTATTGATCATTCTGTTTTGAGGACTTTCCCAAGTATTGCCTATCAATAGAGTTTTAAATTAATGCCATTTCTTTGTTGAAAATTCTACTTGGAAATTTACAGAAAATGTTTTTATTTGTTTATTATTTAGTTGATAGCTTATTCAAATTGTTGGTATAAAACTTACAAATAAAAATTCGATTTCTTTAACTTTAATATTTACAAATCTAAAATGCTATAAATTTAGATTACATATTGCTTTTAACAAGTTTCTAGAACTTACTTTAAAAACTCTTTTTTTAAGCTGAGCAAAATAGGAATGCAGCATAATCTATAGGAAAAGTTGTCTTGCTTTTTTCCATAGCTGAAATTTGTTTAGATTGAAAAAAAAATCTATTTATAATATTTAAAAGTTAGTTATTTGTAATAATACAAAATATTTTCAATTTAATTTGTTCATTATACAAAGTTAATTTTGAGTATTATAGTAAAGTACTATACCACAAGATAGATCGAATATCTATGTAGATCTGCAGAAGTACAAGGTTCTCCATATAATATGATTATTATGGATTTTATGCTATTTCACTATAATTGCCTAGAACTATTTTGTGTGGATCCGTTAACTGTTCGATTCGTTGATATATATATTTTCTTCTATTTCGAGCAGTTTTCATTTTCGTGGATCTATAATTAAACATTGCTTCCATCTGTGACTCTTCCGATCTGCTTCAGACTTTTGATTTCAAATTTCCATAAGTCTAGCTATCTGTTTCGACTTGCCTCGCTCTACATAGATCTATTCCAATATTCTTAGATTGTATCTGATTTTTTATTATCTATTTCGATTGCTGTATATCTTTATAGATCTGCTTCGATTCGTGCAGTTGTATTTCATAGATTCGTAGATATATTTCAGTTTGTTTTGACCTGTAGCAATCTATATAGATCAGATTCCTGTGCTCTAGCTTTGTTTCAATTTGCGTCGATCTTTTTAAATTTTTATCTAGCTCGTAGATCATCTCGAGTCGAAGGGCAGCTGCTTTCGCCATTGCAATTACTGTCGAGTCCTTTGTGGCGGCTGTGGCTCGGTCGACCAGCCCACAGCTAATTGCATTGAGTGGACAGGCAACGCCTATTCCACTCCTATGAGCATTGTATGGAAGTGCTCTATATGGACTTGTTCTCTTCTATTTTGCTGTTTGATTGCGCTGTTTGTTGTGCGGCGCGATAATCTAAAACGTTGGCTTGTCCGCGTTACACTTTTCATCTTTTGTGCGGGGGCATTCAGCAAAACAAATGCCGACGACGGCAGGCCAGGGTCATGTGGCACGTGGAACGTGCAACGTGCAACGTGCGGCGTACAGCGTACAGCGTACAGCGTGCCACATGCTGGTCAACTGACCGCAACAATGGTCGCTTTTAATTACAGTTATTGTCGCACCCTTCGGCCTCATTTGCATTTGCATTAGCATTAGCATTTGCATTTGCTTTCATTTAGTTTCGCGCAGCTCGCGGCAAGGGCGAGGGCGCGGGCGTTTTGCGCAAGCGCACGCCTCAAGTGGCATGCCACAAGCCGCATATGCCACCACCGCCAGCAGCAGCCGCAATAATTAGCATAACAGTTGAACTGCAATGACCATTGCAGCAATTGAGAGTCGCCGGCGACGTCGACGTCGAAGCCGAAGTCGGAGTCGAAGTCGGAGTCACAGCTCAAGCCTTGAGCGTCGCTCAAGTCTTTCTTTATTATTGCTTTGAGCAGCCAGCAATGAAATTTATGTAAATTAAATTAAAACTTCAACAAGCGGAACCAGTTCGCAGTGGCAACATCTGGCCCAGCTCCCAGTTCCTAGCTCCTAACCATTTGCCCATTCTAAGTTACAGCCACATAAATTTCGAAAGTACCGTCAATTGTCAGCGCCCCCGTACGAACCCTTCCTGCCTCCTGCCTTACCGCCGTTGTTCGCTCATGCCAGCACCAACACTTGAGATAAAGATCGCGCCTTGCCACCGTTCGACCAACTGACACGCCTTCAGCTGCAGTACAAAACTTACATGACAGTCACAACCTACAAAGCGAATATTACAATGGGCATTTAAGGGCGCTCTATCGGTTTATGATATGTCCACAATGCGATGCATATAGCAACTTGGGCTCTTTGTCCTTAATGAATTCCTTTTAGATGGATCCTTGGATAGCATTGAGTTCATAGAGATTTCTAAATAATTGCTAGCCTTTAAATATTAAATATCTAATTGAAATTATATTTTGGATAATAATGTGGCCTTTATTTAAAGGTCGAGCAGCTAGAAGAGAGGCGGTGTTTGTTAAGTGATAGTTAATAACAAGTAAGAAAGCTCTAGTCGAGACTGCTCGACTAGGAGATACCCTGATCCCTACAAAGAGCTGATATTCACGCACGCATAAACGCGCGCTCTGCTAACTGCACAGTAAGCAGCGACTGCGCTTGGGCTGCGCTGCACTGTGGGCAATACTATGAGAATTTTGTTGCTGAATAATTTCTCCTGTAGTATGACTATCTTCATGAAACTTTCAGAACGTGATCACAATATGCAAATGTGTGTACATTCTAAAGCACACAGTCTCTAGTACTTAAAATACGTTTTTTGCAAATTGGGGGCGAAGGGGGCGTGGTATCCAAAATTTGTAAATGACAAAATCTGCGTATTGATCAGATGTATATACACATCAAATCTGAAGTCTCCAGGTCTAAAAGTATTAAAATCACGGTGAATAAACCAAATCAATTTATCGATTATTCGCAATAAAAAAGTAATCGGACGAGTTATCGAAAAAAAAAGATAAACTTGTACTGCGTATGGTATACATGAGTATGCATACAAAATTTGAAGTCTCTAGCTTGTATATCTTCTGAGATCTAGGCATTCATACGGACGGACGGACGGACGGACGGACGGACGGACGGACGGACGGACGGACAGACGGACAGGGCTATATCGACTCAGCTCGTCGCCCTGATCAAGAATATATATACTTTATGGGGTCTGCCACGCCTCCTTCTGCCTGTTACATACTTTTCACAAAACCATTATACCCTGATTTCCCATTTTTAATGGGATCAGGGTATAAATATGATAAATAATAGCACTATGATGGATATTATATTTTTAATGAACAACTATTCAATAACATATATTTATCAACATTTTTTTTTTATACCCTGATCCCATTAAAAATGGGAAATCAGGGTATAATGGTTTTGTGAAAAGTATGTAACAGGCAGAATGAGGCGTGGCAGACCCCATAAAGTATATATATTCTTGATCAGGGCGACGAGCTGAGTCGATATAGCCCTGTCCGTCTGTCCGTCCGTCCGTCCGTATGAACGCCTAGATCTCAGAAGATATAAGAGCTAGAGACTTCAAATTTTGTATGCATACTCATGTATACCATACGCAGTACAAGTTTATCTTGTTTTTTCGATAACTCATCCGACTACTTTTTTATCGCGAATAATCGATAAATTGATTTTGTTTATTCACCGTAATTTCAATACTTTTAGACCTGGAGACTTTAGATTTGGTGTGTATATACATCTGATCAATACGCAGATTTTGTCATTTACAGATTTTGGATACCACGCCCCCAATTTACAAAAAACGTATTTTAAGTACTAGAGATTTGTGCTTTGGAATGTACACACATTTGCACATTGTGATCACATTCTGAAAGTTTCATGAAGATAGTCTTATTACAGGAGAAATTATTCAGCAACAAAATTCTCATAGTATTGCCCACACTGCGGCGCAGCCCAAACGCAGTCGCTGCTTACTGCGCAGTTAGCAGAGCGCGTGCTTATGCGTGCGTGAATATCATCTTCTTGTAGGGATCAGGGTATCTCCTAGTCGAGCAGTCTCGACTAGAGCTTCCTTACTTGTTATAGTTTATATCCAATTTTAAGGTGCTTCAATAGTGTCAAAATTAATAACGTAAATATTCCGTGCCGTATTACCATAAAAGGCGGAGAAACCGAATGACGGACGGACAGGCAGACACCAGAATAATAAGTTCATGGTTAAGTTCAGACGAATTAGGCTTTATCTTATATGGGATATACTATAATATTTATAGTTAGGCCTTTTCTAATTTACATTTCATATCTTATATATCACTTTGAACATGGATTTCTGAAAATATACTTCATTAATATATATGTTTCATTCTCAGTTTTGAGTTTGTTCTCGAAAAATGTTCGGTTGGCTCAACCAGAACTGATTTGCATGAGCTGAATGCTGCGCTGATCTTGACTTAGATCTATCTCTAGTTGATGGGTATATTGAGAGGTCGTAAATTTGTTGATTTGGCAAGACATGAGGTGAGACCTTTTGTAATCTACATTTGTCGCCTCGATCAAATGTTGCGCCTTTTGCATAATTGTTGTGCCTAATCCAATTATGTGTTAAGGCCAACTCTTTGGGCCACCATTTACATGGATCGGCTATGACAAATCATTGTTGATCGTCTATCTATGAAGTTCCTACAGTGTCAGCTGTCAGCACCTACTACTACCTAACCGGAACTCTTTTTACGAGCAGCACTTCAGATATAGATCGCATTCCAAGTGACAGTCAATGCGTAGAGTCTCCTGCTCTCACTCTCGCTCGCTCTCTCTCCCTCTCATTCTCTATGTGTGCGTGTGCAGAGCATTAGTATCGAAATGGATTGACATTTATGAGGCATAAATTTTGTACACTTTCTGCTTTCTCCGACTGGCAGCCTGGCCAATTAAGTGCAACGAATCGGCGAGTCTGCGCATTGAGATCCGGGATGTTCATACCTTTATGATAGCGTGGCATTGGCTGACATGCCTTGCGAAAAATTTAAATATGCATCGTTCTCTCCCAGGCAGAGCGAAAGAGCAAAAAAAAAAAAAACAGGGGTGGCCCATTGTCCAAGGGCTCGGGACTGCTGGCCCTGAGTGTCATCAAAACAATGTTTGCCAGCTAGTTTATGAGCTGCGGCTCATTTCGCATTCTCATTTCTCATCATCGTCAGCGTCAGCGACAGCGGCAGCATGATTTTCATTTGGTTTTCCGTTTGCTACCTATTTTCAATTTCACATTAATTTCTTTTCAATGTGCTCGCCATGCCAATCCAAATCATAAAGAGGCCTTTTTTGCCCACGTCATTATGCAAGCGGCTGACCGCGCCGAAATGTCCACAAAACTGTGGAAAAGTCGTAAAAAAGTGTGTCTGCCGCACACACACTTTCTCTCTCTCTCTCTCTCTCTCTCTCTCACATACACTCTCTGCATACACTCGCATCATCTTTTTTTTTTGGGGGTCATAAAAAAACCAACAAGCCTATTTTTTTGGTCAAGCGCAACGACAGGGGGTCGAGGCTGTTGTTCAACGGGGGTCGTCGTCGTTTAGTCAAATCTTTGCTATTATTAATAAATGGCTTTGTTTGGTGAGTCGATCCTCAAATGCTTATGATCGCATCTTTTAATCAGCGGGGCATCCCATGCCATTCATTGTCTATCCGCCGTTTGTTTATCTCGGCTACCATAAATACAAACAATGCCCAATACTTGTGGCTTGCTCTATTCTAATCGCCAGAGTCTCGCTTAATGATCTTCTACTGATCTCTTCAGCTGCTGATCATTATTTGAAGTTTCCCCTTGATCTCTCTTGTGATTTTCGCTGTATAAAATGGGAATTTAGCATACTTCCAATCTTATCAACTTTAATCTTTTACACGCAGACCATATTTTTAGCTGATTGTTAAGCTTTCGGCTTTTTCTTGAAAGATTAAACCTTTACCGCAGATTCAGATTCCGATTGAAGAGACACAATTCTGGGTGTTATGAGAAGACATTATCAATAATTAAAGCAAGGTTTTTGACCACTTCTAGAGCGTGCTGCTAATATCAATAAAAACTTGAGGCTATACTTGAAAAGTCCTCTACCACGATCAACGATCATGACACACTTTGAAGTGTTGTACAAATACTGATCGTTCCTTGATGACTATTATATGCAAGCCTTAACCTTTCATTCAAATTGAACTCATTTTGTTTTAGGAAAAACGATGGATGATCTTCCATTTGTTGATCTTACTGATTTGGGATCAGCTTGGCCTAGTAGGTCTATCTGGAGTCATCAATTGATGGTATTCAAATTTGAGCTATAAAATATTTTGTGACCTTTGTAGTGAGGAGCTATGCAAATCGTGATCGATTGAGGCCTTAAGGCGCATGTGTGGGATCATCTGATTACGCCTTGTCTACAATATCTTTTGAGCCACATTTGAATTGTTATCGAATTGGAGTTTTAATCTTTAGCCGGCGATGCTAAGTGCTATGCAAATACTTTGATTGATCGCTTGATTGATGGTCTTGCACTCGTAACTTGCTGTAATTAGCTGCCTGAGTATATTGATATCGCAATCACTTGAACTTCAACCCACACAGCCGACAGCGATCATCATTCAAATGAAGTGTTATGCAGTTGCTGTTGATCCTGTGCGAGCTCCTGCTGGTTTCGCTCGGTATGTCAACGAGCACTAATTAAAATGTCAGGGAACGCATCTAGATGACCAGCCAACCCAACACAGCTACCCACACTCAATCACACACACACACACACACACACACACACGCACGCACTACACACACATGCAGCCGCCTTGACGGATTGATCAGTGTGATTAATGATGTGGTCTGTGGCATTGCGTGACAAGTTTGTTAGTAAATTGAACGTGCCACATTGATGGGGTACTTTTTTTTTTCTTTTTTGTTGGTTTGCTGCAGCTTGTGGCCAACACCTTTCGCATTGCGTCATTAATCTTTGGCAAGAGTACAGCAAACACAATTCGGCTAGTCGCTGTGTCTACAATTTATCTATATACGTGCGTAGTGGGAATTCCCACGACGATCTCTTCGCAAAATCGTTTTTAATGAAGTTATCATAAACTCTGCGCCAGGATGTTGCGGCTCTCTGATCCGTCATAAACTGTCGCCCAGAAAGCAGCCGTGCGTGAATTTTTCTCGACTGACCACAACAACAAGAGGACGCTAAGTAAAGGGAAATTTATGCATTGATCGTGCGAACGATCGACCAATTCAACGATTGACCACCGCACGATCGTTTGCATTGCTTCGTAGGATCCTTCGATTTGCGACCCTCTCTCCCTTTTGCATATCGAGCGCTCGGCTTTGTGCCTTACATTTTCTAATCTACCTCAAAGATTAATGAGATTTCACCGCAATTTACTATGGCTGATGCGTTTTTTTTCTCCCATTTTTTTAATGTTTTCATTTTTCTTTATGGTCTTAGACATAGGTTTTTCTTCATTTTTTATGGCTCGTTTAGAACACGGTAAATAGGGCGCCTGTCTCGTAATTTACATGAAATTGCTTCATTTACAGAGGCTGAGGTTTGCTTTTGATTTTATTTCTTATTTTTATATTTTTTTGTGTTTTTCCATGTCTTGGGAATTTGCATTACTTGAATCCGTTTGATCGGCAGCGATCGCTCATCATGTCAAAGCTTCGACTACAAAGGCAGACGTTCGTGTGGTCCAGATCGAACAGCAAATCGAGGCAGCTGCGACTCAGCTGCTGTCCAGTCGATACGCTCCCGATTCGCCATGAAATTGACCATTCTGGACCTTGCATTTCTTTCACACTCTCCGACTTTTGTCCTTCCTCTGCTATCTTCGTCCACTGGGTCCAAGGCGTCTGCGTAAAATATGATTTTTCACTGTGATTGCGATATGGTTATTAAATTTATCAATGGATCTCGAATGCGAGCAAATGTGTCTATGTATCTATGTATCTATATATCTATATATCTATATATCTATATATCTATATATCTATATATCTATATATCTATATATCTATACATCTATATATCTATATATCTATACATCTATATATCTATATATCTATATATCTATATATCTATATAACTATATATCCATATATCTATATATCTATATATCTATGCGTCTATGTGTCTATGTGTCTATGTGTCTATGTGTCTATGTATCTGTCCTTTAAAAATATATATTTAATCATATTAATAACTGTGTATCTGAGTGATATATAGTCCGATTCAGTAGGGAATATCTGCACTTTGGTTGGGAATATATGTTTTTTTTTGGAGCCAACGCCATCTCATAAATCAGTTCAAATGTCATTTGCTTAAACTTGACATGCAGCATAACAAGTTTTTCTTCAGACTTTTTTGAGAGTGCATTTATTTACTTGTTTTTTATCTTTTCCCATTTTTTGGGTTGTATGTCAAATTACTTGAGGGCGCCTGAATGTCTGAGAAATTTTTGTGGGTTCGCTTCGGGAACGCAGTTGCAGCAGCTCACAGGATCATCTAAAGCAGCAAAAAAAAAAAAAAAAGCAACAGACAGTGAACTGAACTGCAATGCAGACAGCGCTGAAAACTACTTTTTTTTTTTTTTTGAATTTTGGGTCGTTTTACTTAACAATTTTTTGGGTGCCTTGGCAGGAGCCGTAGTAGCAGTCGAAGATGCACACTAGAAGCAGCGAAAGGACAACCCTTTTTTTGTGTGTGAGTGTGTGTGTGTGTTTTTTTTCGCTGTGAGAAATGCAAATTCGGCGGCATCTAAAACGATGTTTAATTTGTAAGCAATGCGCTGTCTGAACTGGAATCTGGGCAGACACAATGCAGATATATACACATACATACATATACATACATACATACATATATATAAATATATATATATATATATATATATATATATATATGAAGAGATTTGTATAAAATTGCAAAAAATAAAAAACTGCACTAATTTGAAATATTTTGCAAACGAAGATGAAGTGTTGCACGATGGCTGTTGCTGCACAGGAGGCCTCGTGTGGCATGTGAACAGAACTTGGGCTTTAAGAATGCTGCAGCAAGAGCTTGCATGACTAGCAGTTACCCTGTAATCCTTGAAGGTCTTCTTGAAGGCTTAAGTAGAGAAAATATTAGAAGAAGCGATTTATGCAGTATGAGCTCACACGAAAGTGCTGACAAGATGACGATGAGCTTGATGAAATGAAATTATCATGAAGCTCTTTGTGGTGTTGTCCATTCGTTTCTCTAACTAGAGATTCAGCTATTCTAATTTATTATAATCAGCTTCTAGGTCACATAGAATAAATAAAACATTCTGCTTTGAACTTTATTAGGGCAGTCTAATAACTAAATCAGATATACCCCATATGTGGGTGCAGAGAGTAGTAGATCTAAAGACGACAACTATTTCGATTAATGCTATAATTCAATAGAAGACAAACATTATGTTCAGCTCTAATACAGCCGAAAATTTTTGAAGTCAAATCGAAAGAGTCCTTCCATTCAAAATGTGGGCTCGATTGCAACTGGCTTATGTGGCTCCTCGAACACAACTTGCCCACAGGGTATATAAAAAACGGAACAGGCGGTTGCAGTCCATTGGACAAGCTGCCTTTGTTGTGTGTGTTCGTGTGTACGTATGTGTGTGTGTGCTCTATTCACTTTTTTAATGTCATTTATCAAATTTCAAGCAAAAATGTACAACAATTGTCGCGACGACCAAAGCAGATCACATTCATGGACGCAGTTTCAGTTTCAGTTTCAGTTTTGGGGGTTTTCAGTTTTCAGTTTTCGACTTTCAGTTTTCAGTTTTCAGTTTTCGGCTTTCGGTTTTTCATTTTCCATTTACCATTTTCGTGTGCACTGTGAAGTGAATATCAAAACAAAGGCCTTGAATCGTGACGTTGCGCTCTTTAAAAATCGGTATGAACAGTCGAACCAACGATCGGTCGATCGTAGGAACTGTCAATCCCATTTTTCGTTCTTCGGGCGCGCGTTTTCAGTGTCTCGCCGTGTCAAGCTGTCAATCAAAGGGCATCTTTCATTCTCATGTTGCCGGAAAGTGAAACTCTCTCATATACATATTCATACACCTATATGTATGTGTGTGTGTAAGAGAGAGAGAGACAGAGTGAGTCTGTCTGTAGCTATGCCTTACGCTGCCTAAGTCTGAGCTTGAAGATTTGCATTTTTAATTTGTTGGCCCGAAATGCAAATGCATTTTCCTCGCTTACAAGCAAAAATCAAGTTGATTTGCAACACCCATTCGCACACACACACACACACACACACACACACACAAGCACGCATACACACCACATATGTCAAGGGGTTTGTCACGTCGATGATCCGATTTCCGCGACCGAGTGTCAAATGCATTTGCAATAAGTTTGCCAAAAATCGGGCCGCAACCCTTTGCTATTATTTTTGCTGGGAAATTGAATTTATAAACGATTTAGATAAATTTGCAATAGCAACAACAACAACAACAAATTGGCCCGCACACGTTACGGGGAAACAACCCCAGGCCCAATGACAAGAGATAGTCGATAACCCTTTGCATCCATTCCACTTCTCACTCCTTGTTTTTGCTAATTTTCATTTTAATGAAGCGCAAAATACAAAGTACAAAAATTGCAATCAGATTGAAATTCAAATCAAAAACGATTATGAAAATCGTATCGATTACAGCAATGAAAAGCGCAAACATTATTAACAGATAGCTGATTGCAAATCACGGAGATGGGGTTCACTAGAAAAGGGGGAGGTCGGAGGGTGCAGGCTTATAGCTTTAATCAAATTGAGCCCTAGCTTCAGATATTGCAGAGTGTCCATGGAGAATAATTTCTTTAAAAATCATTTTGGATACATTAGACTGATGTCTTCCCCAGTCGGCTAAGATCAAGGAATCGACTTATGTCTCTTATATAGGATTCATATAAGTTTCGAAGATACCTTTAATGACTCAAATCAAATACTGTGGGCAAGAAAAGCTTTGGTTTATCTTATTATTAGCATATTTTCTGCGATTCATAAACGTATGCTTAGAGAAGCTGAACTAAGATAAACCTGGTTAACCATCTATGTGATTCAGTTAGAGAAGCTGAACCAAGGTAAGCCTAACCATGGCTGTGATTTAAGTCTTTAACTTCTTGTTTGGCACTCAAAATATATTTTTCTACTTGTAAATAGTAAATAATTCAGATATTTCTTATACTTAGAGGAGCTGAGCTAAGGCAAGCCAAAGAGTTTCCCACCTCAGAGCCGTAATTCTCCTTTATCAAATGTAAACTCTAGAAAATTATTAATACACTCCGTATGACATAGAGCAACTGCCATATCATACAGCTGTTCTATCCAATAGCTAACTGTATTTGAATATTTCTTTGGCGAAGATCATAAAAAAAGAGATGAAGCAACACACACACCCACACAACTGGCAGCCGCCTGGGCAGCTGGGCACTCAAGTGAAGTGCTCCGATTTGGTTGGAAGCATCATTAAGGACTTTTCGTGAAGGAATTCGGAGAATAGCAATAGGAATAGGAATTGGAATGGCTATAACAGAGCCACCCCCACGGCTGGATGGCCATCGTATTGACGGAAAAAGGCGACCATTCAAATGCTATCAGAAAGTTGGTCGAACGCTCGTAAAATCTCAAGATGGACAGCGGACGTCACATAAAGAGCGCGCATAAATTTTTGGCCAACAATTGAAGTCGGCCAAAACGAACGAACGAACGAGCGAACGAACGGCTGCTAATTGAAAGGCACGAGACGGTCCGCACAAGATCAGGCAGCCCAGCATCTGGACAAATATTTACCGAAGCTTCACCTTTGGCTCGTAAATTGCCGCCTACAAAGGGCCGAAAGATAGAGCGAGAGAGAGGGAGAGGGAGAGGGAGAGGGAGAGAGCATGAGAATGGGCCCAAAATTGAAATCAATATCTAAGTGAAAGTAATGACCGCTGTCCGTTCCCTCCGTGCCACAGATCAGCGCTGGACAGAGACATTAGGCTACTGTTCCTGCTTCTGCTCCTGCCGATGCTGCCGTTGCTGCTGCTGCTGCTGCTGCTCCTGCTGCTGTTCTAGTAAAAAGAAAATAACAACACACGAGACAAATCTGGGCTAAGACACCTTGCGACGTCGCCGTGTGGGTTTTTCTTACCTTTCTTATTTTTCTTTTGCAACTTTTTTTTTCTTGCTTTTTTTTTTGTATTTTTAGTGTGCGGCAGCTGTTGACGCTTTGTCTGCCGGCAATGCTGGCCGGCACAAAGGACACGGCAGGTAAGCCGCTGCCTCCAGGAGAGCAGATAGTGCAAAAGAGCTGGCAGAGCGAGAGAGAAAGAGAGAGAGAGAGAGCGCGCGAACGGCAATGTGTTGCTGCTCTTAAGCTGCTCAACAGCTTGCGCCATCTATCGTCGGGTGGCAGCAGCTCAGTTTAATCCGTGAAGCAACTGTTGCAAAAACTTGTGTCAAGAATGGGTTGCACGTGGAACTGGCGAGGCGTAAAATTGTATACAGGAATTCTTCTGTATACAGTATTTAAAGAAAGTTTAATTTGAGCAATTGATCTGGGATATTTTAAAACTTAAAAAGGAACAAAAGATGATTTAAGTTAGATTTATAGCAGCTTGAATACAATATGAATGAATGCATGCTATATGAATGAGGCTAAAATTATATACAGCTGCATTTACAGTGTCTGAGGCCTTACTGCTTTGTTTAAACCATCTCGTCGAGCACCTGAAGAGTTGAGGCTGCGAAGTCGTTAAAATAAAGCATATATTATATAGATATATAAATGAAAATGAATATGCAACTGGACTTCTGGTTCTAGTAAATTCCATCAGCAGAGATTCCCTAGGAATTCAATCACTGCTCGCATGCTCACACAAGCCCAAGGACATTGACAAAGTGATCTCGTTTGCTACTGGCTATTATTTGTATCTTTTCTGGTCTACATAGATCTCTGCTCTCCCACTCTTTCTCCTATACTCTCTCTCTCACGCACACGCACACTGTAACTCTCTCTCTCTCTCCTGGGCTCTCTTCTATCTGGCTGTTGGGGTGGTTGCTCGGGCGAGACGAACCCATAAACGTTTCGAGTGCTCGATCCGCTCGTCATTTCCGTTTGTTGCCTCGTGCGCTGCAGACGTTCACGCGCGGTACGAACAGTAAAAATACCAGGAACATACATCCAGAAGGAGAGCATTACAAGATTTCTAAGCTCTGATTCCGACTTTACTCAAACACGTAGTCCATTTTTTTTTTTTTGCTGTGCGCCAGTTAAAAGTGTTAACGATTTATATATTTAATAGTGAAAATACAAGGCGACATAGTCGCACATATATAGTATATATAGCTATTCATACATATACAGAGGGAGAAGGAGGACAGTGAGCTCAGCTACCAGGTAAGTGCAGCGTGTTACTCTTATCAAAGATCGGCTCATATTCTAGATTGTGAGTAATCGATAGCTTACTTTGAGTTGTTGCATGTGATCCGAATACTCGGTCAAGTCTCAGCTACATCGCTCGCTCACACCTGGCAATACAAACACACACACACACACACACACACACACACACACACACACACACTTATGCTCATAGACACACATGCGAGTGTGTAATTGCGCTCGCACCCATGTGCCGCAACTTATTTGTCTTTTGCCCCAGCTCTAATTTTAATTTGGCCAAGAAATGGGCAAAGGGAAAAGGGAAACCCTAAAGGACCTAACCCCTAGAGTCACATCCAGACACAGATCACAGAGAGACAGAGAGACCCACAACTAGGAGACTTACGACGACAGAAAGGAAAAAAAAAAAATAGTAGTAGCCTGCCAAAGGGGTGGTGCGCTGCTCTAATACATTTAATTTGTTGCTGGGTTTCCTTCGACCTTCATTCCATCACATTTTTTTCTTTGCCCCTGCTACCCTGAGCGAGCTGCTAATCCCCGATCAGAGGAGGGTGCGAGCGGCATTTCCGATTGCAGATCGAACTTCTAACCGATCTTAAGTAAATGGAAAAACATTTTTTTTGCGCTCTCGCCTTGACTGGCTGCAATTTTTTAATTTTCTTCAGGGTGACGTTTATGGATTACATGAATGCCCTATTTTCCTTTCCGATTGTGCGTGTGTCAGTCACTCAGTCTGTGTATGTGTGTGTGTGTGTGTGTGTGTGTGTGTGTGTGTGTGTGTGTGTGTGTGAGCGTGCCTGAAGGCTAGATAAACAGAACGAGAACGATCCTTTCGTTCCATTCGAAAAAGTTCCTCCTTTGGCAAAAATGGCATCATTATGCTGGGGCGTAATTGTTTCACACACACACACGCACACACACAGACACGGGCAGAGAGAGATTGCCACATCCTTTTCTTTTCTTTTTTTTTTTTGGCAAAGACTCGTTCAATTTTATGGTTTGCGGCGTAGCAGAAAGAAGAAGAACTCTATTTAAGTAAGCATGGCAGAAGGAATCTTTGCTGGAAATTAGCATAAGCATAATTTGAGTTCCGCCAGGCAAACCAGAAATCGCGCGCGCATCAGAAGGACTTCTAAAAGGAGCCGCAGGACGAGTACGTGAAAAACTCGTTTGCCGCAAAACAATTTGCAAAATTTCTTGCTTTCTGCCCATTGTCTTGCGACGCTTCATTATGCGAATTCAATATAGCAAACACACACACACACACATATCAATATATATATATATATATAGTATTTATATAAATATATATATATATATATATATATATATATATTCTTCTTTTTCTTTTTTGTCAGCCAGTTTGCATGCAAAGCGAAAACTCGCTTGCCAGCTGCCCGAGTTGGCCCAGATAGCAACTCGACTATGCTCAACCACCTTTCGTATGATCAAGATCTTATCATATGATAGCTAAACGATTCAATTTAGCTTTATTAAAATAAATGTAATGGCTGCCAATTGCCAAAGAAAAGATGATTTTTAGAGCAGTTGTCTCTGAGCAAAGGGAACTGTTTATAAAGTCTGAAGAAATTGCAAGGGATAAACTATCTATGTATATACTTTGTATACTATATGCCCAGAGCTTGATAAAATTCTTAATTTGAGATATACTACTTACAATGAGTGTACATAGTACTAGTTCGTAATTCTCTGAACTCATTTCACATACATCAAAGAGAGGAGAGATGCTTATATAAGTATAAGTATATTATAACATATATATGTATATATCTCTCTCTACAAGTGGGGAATACATACTTTAACAGTATACGATTTCAACATATTAAACGCTTTGCTCAAAGCTCCTAGATTACCTAAGATTTCCATATCTGACTTTCATCTTTGAGAAGTTTTTACTTGAGCTTATAGATCAAGTTTGCGATATAAGAAAGGCTAATTGTTTAGTTCGTACGTGCCTGTTCAAACTTTTCATACATCCTTTGATCTTGCTTCTATATTTATTTAAAAGATTTCTTCAATTCTGGGCTTATTTTCAAACTCTTACTTTATGCTTCAATTTCTTGTTTTTACCGAAAGCTACAGCTTAGACTTGCAATTAATCCTCAGAGAGTGTACCGAAAATGCTCGTTTAGCAAAAGCTTAAACAAAAGCTTGTGATTCTACTTTACTTTGCCATATATCAAAGCTTCAAAGCTATTCCTATTCATCCGGCTAAAGTTTATGATATAGCTTTTAAAGTCTACTCAAAGTGTGAACTAATCAAAAGCTCATCCCAAAGCTGCTCATTATAGTTAAGACTTCCAAGCTGCTTTCCTAATCCACACTTTCTCCCTTTGTCTCTCTCTCTCTCTCTCTTGGTCAGGACATGCCCACCATGACACGCATGCATCGGCACTCCAGCTCGAGCGGCGTCGAGGAGACGCGCGGCCGGCGTCGCAACGCGAGCGGCGATGCGAACAAGGAGAACTTCGGGGTCCACTTCATGAGCAGCCCCTTCGGCAACAGCAGCCTGATTGCACTGCAAGATCTGAGCAATGTGCATAGCAAGAGTCCGCAGAGGCGCAGCTTCAGCGAGGGCAGTGGACCCCGGCAGGCCACGCCGCAGTTGGCAGCGCTGCGCTGCTTGCCACGTCTGGGCGGCGCTGTTGGCGCTGCGGGGGGCGGCCTGGAGGACTCACAGCTGTCGTCCTCGCGCATGGGCGACACCACGCTCGATCGCATGCTGGATGCCATTATAGAGTCGGCGCGCAAGGAGGTGCGCTGCAAGCATCAAACGGCAGCGTCGACGGCGGCGGCGTTGGCAGCGACGCCTGGCGATGGCGAGTGGAGCGAGAGCAGCGTCCACGAGATGGAGGTGCGTACGCCCACGCACCTGAAACGGCAGCGCGTGGTCCGCCGCAAGAATCAACATAGGCAAGCCGCAGTCGCTGCCGCAGTCACTGCCCCGACCGCTGACGAGAGGCAAAAGAATCTGGGCCTTAGCAAGCAGCCCAGCCTGGAGCATATACCTAGCATCAAGCGTTGCCTGAGCTTCTCTTCTTCGAGCTCCACATCCAGCGACTTGGAGGATGAGGAGCACTTTGCCAAGCGTGGCTCCATGGCCTCCTGCGTCTCGGGCGCCTCCTCCAACTCAAACTCCAACTCCAACTCCGCCTCCGCCTACGCCTCGCATTCCAATGCGGCGAGCAGCGGCGAGTTTCATCCACGTGGCAGCATCGACTTGACCATCGCCTACGATGCCCATCAACAGCAATTAAATGTACATGGTGAGTTCCAGAGTCCCACTTCCCCAATTCCCCATTCCCTTATATGCTCCACTTTACCCCAATAGAATTTGAATAAATTTGCTGAGATTATCAGGTGAAAACATCTAGAGGAAATAAAAGAAATGTTAGTCAGAAATCCGTTTTCAAATTAAATTTATTTTCGCAATTTCGATTCCTTAATACGATATCTGTTTGATCTGAAGAGTAAGGAATAAACAAGAGAGAGGAATAAAACATTTCACTCTCAATAGGTCCAGTCATTAATTATTAATAAAAGAAATTTTCCGAGAATCAGGAACACTTGAAACTATTAGTAAATAGCATATTGAACTGTTCCATATTCAAATTGTTAATGTGAATTGCCAGCCATAGGATCGAGCAGACAAAGCAGACCTTCAGAGTTGACCCAAAAAAAAATGCTTAAGTTCAATGAGATAATGTAACAAATATTTGAAATTCCTTTACAGTTATACGTTGTCGCGATCTGCAGCGATTGCACGGCGCTGGCAGCATCAACGCATACGTCAAGGTGGCCCTCCTCTCCGGCATTGCAAACAGCAGCAGCGAAAACTCGACCTCAACTTCGAGCTCAAATTCGAACTCAAACTCGAACTCGAGTCGATTCCAGCGCACGGCCGTCCATCGGTACTCGAGTCGGCCGTACTTTGATGAGCGCTTTAGCTTCCATGTGCAGGATGCTCTGCTGCAGGCAACGGCGTCGGTGTCGTCGTCGACGTCAGCAGCGCTGCAGCTGGCTGTTTGGCATCGGGATCGGCATTTGAAGTGAGTACGAGTAAGGTCAATAGCAGCTATCAGCAGCCAAACAAGTATCATATCGAAGGCCGACTCCTGTCGCCCGTCTGTCATGTATGTGCGCGTGTCATTCACCCCCAATGGCGAGGAGAATGCTAAGGATATGCCTGGCAAAAAGGCAGCGACAGTGGCTAGGGCGGCGGTGGAGGCAGTGGTGCGGGGTGTCTCAGACTAATTGTAACGTTTTCCTGTAGCACACTTTGCCATTGTGCATTTCCTGCACATAAACAAACGCAGCGCCCGCAGCAGGAGGAGCGAGTCGGGGTGGGCAGCTTGAACTAACTTTGGAGCGACTTCCAGCACACACACGCACACATACACACACACACTCGCGCTCATACACACACACACACATGCATGGCGCACTTCCAGCGCAGGCGCTGTGAACCCCATTGTCTCTAGGCCGCTTTCCAGCTAACTGTAAAAAGTTGCCTGGGCTTTAGCTTTTAGGTTGGCCGTTCTGCTATTCCGCCTCTTCCACATCTTCTTCTTCTTCTTGTTCTTCTTCATGCTCTCGTTGGACTGTTCCGTTTCGTTTCGAGCGGCTCGGCTCGGTTCGCCGTGAACGCTGCGCTCAGTTCGAGTGTTAAGCTCGCGCGACGCAGACGCAAAAAGACGCAGAGGCTGGCAACGACGCTGCTGCGGCAAGGAACACACGCAGCGAACGAAACGCAACGACGGCGTGCTCTAACTGTTTCCCACAACAAATGTTGAAAAGTGTGTGCTCCACTGCGATAACAAAAACAATAATTATTATTCAAAAATGTTTACACGTTCAAGCGTTTAGTTTAGTTGCATTTTTTTAAACAAGTTTTTTTTCTGTTCCCTCATCTGTGCACAAACAATTGCAAGCATGTGCCACATGCTCTCAGTGCTGCTCTGTGCATGTGTATGTGTATGTGTGTGTGAGTGTAGTGTGTTTATTTAAATGCAAACACTCTTTGGTATGTTGGCAGTGCTGTAATTGCCTTTTGCGCTGGCAGCTAAAAGTATGCAATACAAAATTATATAACTGCTTGTGTGTGCGTGCCCGCTAGCCAGCCAGCCAGCCGCTAGCCAGCGTGCGTGTGCGCGTGCTAGTATGTGGATTTTTTGTGTAGCATAATTTTAGGCATGCTTCTTAATAATGTGCCTCGCGCTGCTCTGAGTGCGTGCGTGTGTGTGTGTGTGTGTGTGTGTGCGAGTCAGTGTAGTTAGAAACGCGCTCAATGGCCAAGTTAATTGAAATTCAAGGACACGGCAGCTGGCCTGCTCATGCAAACCATCATTCCGTCATACCGTCATGCACGCATTTACACATTTGGTCATTCATATCGCTTTTTGCGTTTATGTCAAATCGATAAGCGCGCTCCACATTATGCAATGGCCACAGGTCAGAGGCAATTCGATTTCCTGGCTAATTGAAGCAGACAGTTAGTTAAATGCACACCTGGGACCATACACACCTGCACACACACACACACACACATACACACACCTGGCACATTTGTTATGCATGCATAATGAAAACATTTGAAAAATAGTTCTCCTTGTTGTCGTCTATTTGCAAATGCCTCGTTAAGCATTTTAAGTAAATTTGCCCAACGACTATTCGCTAAATAATTCATTTACAGTTTTGATGGGCCTGTGGCAAGGGTTAAATGTTGAGCCAGTGAGCAGCCGTCCGCAGTGGCAAGGCAGGTGGCAACAGTTTCTGTCGCAACTAGCTACGCAGCCTGCTACATTTTTAATGCACTGGCCCCATTTGTGTTTATTCCTTTCTTTTCTGTTTCTTTTTCTTTTTTTTTTTTTTGCCCTGGCGTGCGCGGGCGAGCCTTGCCGAAAATCGAAAGGACCCCCAAGTCCTTGCCGCCGCTACAGCCCTGCCCCCTGAACTGTGTGCCCGCCTTCCAGCGCTGGGCAAGCCGACACTGTCCGTCAGACAGTTGCGATTGCAATCGCCCAACTTGGGCGCTGCTGCAGCAAATGAAAATCAATAAAACTGACCCAAATACGCGTGGGCAAAATTTCAAAGCGGACAGACCTAGAGCACCACCAAAAGAAGAGGAAGGCTGAGGCGCATTTCCGGGGGTCTCTCTGCCCGCCCGCCTCTAGCCGACATATCGCTGCGTTGTGGATCTGTGGGAATGCCAAGCCATGACAGCTTAGTTGGCGCTAATTGATTTATGTCACGTACCGCAGCTGTTGCCTGCCAAGGTGGGGGCGGAAGTGTTGCGAGAACAGGGCAAGGTAGAGGGAGAGGTAGAGGAAGAGTGAGATAGAGGGAGAGGGAGGGTCCGTAAAAATGGTAAACAAAATGGTAATGCAACGTGACGCAAAGCGTCCAAAAAATCTAATCTCATAAAACGTCGTTGAAACTATTTCTAGTCAGAGTCCTGGGACAGGACCCTAACTAGGCTCAGTCGAGTTGCCTTGGCCAAATGGAGCTCATGATTGGTTGGATTTGCTTGGAGCTTCCTCGAAAAGGTCAACTTGCGCTCGTCATTCATGTTGGCTAGCTTGCTATCGCCCAGATCTGTTTAGTACAATTTACCTTCAGGCCGTTCCATTAGTCCACTTTGTAGTCCGACATCGTGTGCTGCCTATCTCTTCTATTAATCGTTCGTTTCTTCGAGCTAGTCAGTCTATTACGCACAACGCACTGTAAATTCGTTTTCGGATCTATAGTGGGGCTAGTTAGTCCCACTCCCCCCCCCTCTCTATCTCTCTCTCTCTCTCACTCTCACTCTCTGGCTGGTGTAGCAGAGCTCGATTCGTTAATTGCGAGTCGGTTTAGATATGCAAAACAAGTTTGTAATAAAATAAAATCGAAAGAGGTTTAGAGTTCCATTGCGTATATTATATAGGCAGCCTCAAAGTGCCTCCTGAATCTAATTAGGCGCACGCTGGAGCACTCAATCTCAGCTTGCATGCATGCTGTTTCCATATGAGAAGACCTTTCGCTGACTGACATTCAATTTCATTAAATTTCATGTTCGCAGACGCAGTGAGTTCCTCGGTTGCCTCACATTTCCACTGAGCGCCTTAGTGCAGCAGAGCCTTGGCGCAACTGGATCCTACAAGCTACACTCGCAGGGATGCCTTCATAGCTGCCGCAGCACGAGCAGCAGCAGCAGCAGCACAGGCAGCAGCAGAACGCACGTCCCAGTCCACGCAACGCCCACAAGCCGCACAGAGGAGAAGCCAATTGAGAGGAAGCCCAGGGAGCAGGTGAAGGAGCAGCTTACAGCGACTGTTAACGCCAGACCCGCAGCGGCTGAGATGTCAGCGATGGCGGCTACAGTGAAACCGAATGCCACAGCCACAGCAACAGCCACAGCCCCAAGCACAGCCGTGCTGAGCGATGAAGTCATCAGCATCAGCATCGATAGCATGGCCGCCGCCGGCGGTCCGCTGGGGAATGGCAAGGAGGATGCGCTGCAGCAGTCGCAGCAGCCGACGATGGTGCTAAGCAAGAAGGCGCTGCATCAGCGCGATGCCGATGAGAATCTATTTTTGCGCTTCCTCGAACTGGATCCGCCCGCCGATGGCAATGCGAACAGCACCACGGCCAACACCGGCAACACGGGCAGCTCCTCGGGCGGCACACTCAATGCGAATGCCAATTCCAATGCGAACGCGAATGCCAACAATGCGAATGCCAGCAATGCGAATCATCTCAATGGCGGCAACGGCACACGGCGCTGCTCAACACTGCCGGGCAACAGCGGCGGTGGCCGTCAGCCGACGGGACGAACGCCGTTCACGATGACCAAGAGGCTGACCCGGACGGAGGAGCGCGGATTTGGCTTCTCCATTGTATGGACGCATCCGCCGCGCGTTGAGAAGGTGGAGGCGGGCCTGTCAGCGGATCGCTGCGGCATCCTGCCGGGCGACTATGTCATCTTTGTGGACAAGCACAATGTGGTTACGATGCCCGAGGCTGATGTTCTGAATTTGATACGATCGCAGGGCTCGTCCTTAACGTTGGAGATATTCAGAAGGTCAGGCGCGGGCGCCAACATGGCCATCAATGCCACCATTGCCACCAATGCCACCACCATCAGCACGGCCACACCGACAGCCCTAGCCACAGGAGCAGCCACAGGCACAGGAAGCGCCATCCATAATCAGCAGCAGTCGCAGCTGCGCAGCCAGCAGCAGCTCTATGGCCTAGAGGAGCAGCCAGCCACCGCTGTGGCGCAGCAGCAGCGCACCGCCAGCGTTCGTCCCCAGCTGCTGGGCAACACCTTGTCGCGGCCGGCCACCGCCTGCTCCGGCACCACCTCCTCCATTGAGGCGGCCAAGCGGCGACTCCACCTGCCCCAGGTCACGTTCAGCAAGGAGGTAGGCAAGGGCGTCATTGTCTGAGACCAAGCAGCCAACCACTCAACCACTCAATCACTCAACCACTCAATCACTCAGCCACCTCAGACCAGCCCAATCGCTGCTAATTTTAGTTGTATCTTATTGAATTTGTCTTTATTTATGAAATGTGCTTAAATATTTTGTTCCCATTATTTTTTTTTTTTTTTTTCGAATTGCCTTAGTCTTTACACTTTGTACATATGTTTAGCGCATCATTGTTAAGTTTTAACGTTTAAGTTTTTGCCCTGCGCACATATATGCATATTTGTGTATATATGTATACCTCTATTTTTTTTTGTACCCCATAAGCCCGTCTGAAACTTCCTCATCCCTTGCTTGACAATAAAGTTTTTTTTTTCGGTTTTATTTGCTTTTACTATTGTTTTTGCTTTGGCTCGCTTGTGTCGACGAAGGTTTTAAGTTTCCTCCGCGCGGTGGGTTCTCGGAGCTCCCACCAGTTGTTTCCGTTCTCTTAATTGCCATTTTAATTGGGTTTTCTTCCTTTTTGCTTTGCATAGTTTTGGGCGCTAGGTTAAAGGCCTCGGTCACAATGGGTACAACTCAAATGAAATCAAGTATCATCCAAAATTGGGATTAATATAAGTAGCTTAGTGGACGACCTGTTGACATAATTCCTAAATACTTAGACAGTCTTTTGTTTTGCTTAATATATATATATGTATTTCTTCTATTTGCTCTATTATCTATCTCGAGTCTTATTTAATATTAGATTAGATTAGATTTAGACTATCTGTTAATTTAAGAGTACAACTGGAACGAGATTTTTTACTGGTTGGGCGTGAGAAGGTTTTTAAACTTTGCGAGCGGGTGGGACCTTAAGTAGATCATTAAGACTGCCATTAAAAGATTCATTCTTTTATTCATATTCATATCTTACTGAATATCAGGGGAATTTCTTTGAATTCAGTTCTAGCAGATGAATACAAATTTTGTGAATACCATAGTTGTATTCATATCTAAGTCTAAACAGGAAGTCAGGTCCAGGATTTACTTATCCAAATATCAATACAAGGTAGGATAGCTCTGAATAGGCTGCATAGTTCCTCGAATCGATAGGTCTAGCACACGCTCAAGCTAGAATTTTACTTAAGCTAACGTAACCCTTTGTGCTTCTCTCTCTCTGTGTCTCTCTCACTCTGCTCTGTCGGTCTCTCTCATTGGTCATACATCGATGCAGTCCATAGTGCCCATAACGGATAATCGTCGACGCTTTCTGCTGCAGCTCATCAGCCGGGAGCAGAACTTTACGGCGGCACTCCACTTCGGACTGCAACGCTTTGTGCAGCCACTGCAGGAGCGGAAGGATCTAATATCGCCGAACGATCATCGTACGTTGTTTCAGAACATTGATGAGTTGCTGCGCATTGCCGAGGACATACTGGAGCAGCTCTGCAGCAACGAGCAGGAGCAGGAGCCGCACATGAACTTCGCCTCGAGGGTCTATCTGTCGAAGACGACGGCGATTTGTGCCGCTTACAAGAAGTACTGCAATGGCATCAAGCGGGCCGATTGCGTTCTGGTGAATAAATCCCGCCAGACGGGGTCCGAGTTTGTAGCCTTTATCACCGAGCCTCCTGTGCCCCGCAGGCGGCCCGATCTCACCATGTTTATCCATCGACCGCTGCAGCACTTCAGGGAGATACTGAAGCTGATGCAGCTGCTGGCAAGCAATTGCCATGTGGACACCGAGGAGCACAAGAACTTTACCACTGTGATCGGTGAGCTGCAGGCCGCCTATCGCGAGATAACCGTCAGCAGCGGCCTGATGGAGCCCCTGGGCGAGGGTCGTCCGCTTCTGACCCTGCAGGATTTGGAGTCCCGTATGGTGTTCACCAAGTGCAAGCCCTTTACGTTGGCCGTGCAGGGCCGCCAGTGGATCTTCGGCGGAGATCTGTCCCGCGTCGAGGGGCGCTCGATAAAACCCTACTGGACACTGCTCTTCAGCGACATCATTGTCTTCGCCAAGGTCAGTCGAGATCGCGTCCTGTTCATCACCGAGGAGCCCATACCCATAGCCAACGTCGTCGACTCCTGCTTTCACATGCGCAAGAAAAGTGAGTGCTGTCAAAGGCTGAAGACTTCATTTGGGCTTAGGTCTGTTAGTCGAGTTTGAATATCACTTTAATCCTGTTTCTTATTCACAGCCACGGAATTCCGTCTGACTGTCGATCCCAATGGCCGCTTGGCCGAAAGCCCCACAGGATATTGTGCTCCGGATCTGACGCGCACGCCCAAGCGGGGTGCCAGGCGGAAGAGCCTTATCCTGCGTGCACCCTCGCTGGAGCTGAAGGCCGTCTGGCAGAACCTTTTGCAGCGCCAAATGTAAGTTTTTATTCATTGCCATATATATTTCCTTTTATAGGATATAGGATATGCTATAAAAATAGTCTTTTGACCACCAAGCGCTCGTCGAGCTTTCTAGCTCTTGTTTCTTATCCGATGGGATGGGAAGAGTTCTTTAGCCTTTTAATAACTTGTTGGACTCCTTTCTTCATGGCACGATTATCCATATGATACACAATAATCGATTAATACTTACCTCACTCCATAAGTTCTTAAAGGAATGCATATCAAATGTTTTTAGTACCTAAGATAAGTCAATTAATTTCTGGGCTATCCATGACTTGCTCTCTTTGGCTTGCTTACCTAAAACAAGATGCTTGAAAGCGGCATATTGGGATCCATTTAGGTTTTTTTCCTTATTTATGGGCTGGGTTCTAACGGATAATTGCAATATTGTTGTATATACAGTCGAATCCGGTGATAACGACGATTGAGAGACCGACGATTCTCTGTCGTTATATCCGAAGGGCGCAATAACCAAGCGGAGGTCGTTTCCTATACATATGTTTGTGGGAACCAGCCGACGTACCTTATAAGCGGAGTCGTTATACGCGGATTCTACTGTACTTGGGCATACTTCTTCGCGAAAAACTATACAAGGCTAACCAAACGCGAGTGATACTATTTCAATAGCTTTAAGTCTTATAACTATATCAGACTTTTCCAATTGCTATATCAACCGATTCTATAACCAATTCCGTTTTGGCTTTTCCTTTACCAATAGCTTTCTGGTGAATGCCGCCTTGGGGTCGACGCCTCTGTCCAGCCCGCTGGACTCGCCGGATGTGTTGAACACGCTGGTGCCGTTAAGTGACATTGGAATGACGTCCGCATCGATGGGATCGATGAAGCTGCCCTCGCTGGACAGCATCAATCTGAAGCAGCAGCAGAAACAGCAGGTGCGTCTCTTTCGCAGCAAGCGCCTGGACAGCGCCGATTCGTATGAGAATCTGCAGCGCTTGGCCAGTGCGCTGGTGCCGACGCCCCATCCCAGCCACGTATCGGGCACAGTACCGAATCACGCCCATGCCCGCATCACGGCCAGCACACAGACGGCCTCGCTGCCCTCCCGCACCAACTCTCCCGCCCGGCTGACGGGGGGCGTGCGTGCGCACACCAACAGCTGTGGCGGCTCCATGCCCAATGGCGTCGGCGGTATTGTTGGCATTGGCGGCGACAGCTGTCTGCGCCGGTTCAACACCAACAGCTCCTGCCTGAGCAGCAGCGTCAGCCTGACCGCCCACACGCAGTCACAGTCGCACTCGCACTCCCACTCGCATTCGCACTCGCATTCGCACTCGCAGTCCCACTCGCAGTCGCAGACGCAGTCGCTGCCCAGCGCCAGCGCCAGCAGTAAATGTCTAACGGCTATACCGGAAGCGAGCAGCGAACCGGCTGCCTCGTCTGCCGTGTCGGTGGCAACGCATGCGCAGAAGCTGCTCGAGTTCAGTCTCAGCTCAGTGGGTCGCTCGTTCATCGACGAGTCCACGCATGTCGTTCAGCAGGTCTCCTCGCTGACCACGCCCGATACGCCCACGCCCAATCTGTCGCCCAGCTCGCTGGTGTGCAACTCGGATGCCTTCTCCAATGACTTTGTGCCGCCGACAACGGCCGACGCGGCAGCGGTGGCCAATATACCGTTGGCCGAGTTCGGCGGCTCTTGGGATTTGTTGGAGCTGGATCTGCAGCTGAATGAGGTGAATCTGGATCCGTGCTATGACACGGATGTGGAGGAGTGCATCTTTCTGGGCGATGGTGTGGGTGCCGGCGGTGGCGTCAGAGCTGGTGATGGCAACATCGGCCAAACGGATCTTGACGATGACAGCGACGATGATAGCGTCGTCGCTGTAGACGATCCATTTGGCATGCTGCCCACCAAGCCAACGCCGCCGGATTCCTTGGATCTGTGATTTGACTTTTGGCTGTTAACCGATGCGGCAACGGACCCAGGCCACAGCCACAGCCACGCCCACACACGCACACAAGCGGAATCCCCAACTGAAAATGAGCTTAGACAACCACCCAACTGATTTACTCTAGTCAAACTCTACAACTCTAAACTTGACAAGTCAGCCAATCCCTATGTCCATGTCCATCTACCTAAGAAGCTAATTCGATTCTTTTCTGCCTTATCCCTAACACTTGTAAGTTTGTTTGCTCTCTTTGCCTTGCTTTGGTGTTTCATGTACACAGATTCCACATAGGTTTCACTTGTATTAGAAATAGATGCGAATATACGCATACATTCCACATGGGATCCACTCGCGATCCACGTGCGATACACCTATGTTCCATATTGTCTACACACAGATTCCATACTACTTATAGTTCTTAACACATGGGTTCCACGCTCCACATAGACTCAATATATGAACGACCTAGACTCCACATGGCTGCCACACAGATCAAGCTTTGTGAAATGGGTGTTATACTCTCGACCGATTCGACAACGCTTTCAAGTACGTTCCACACGCGATCCACCTATCGATCCTTAGCAATTGAGCAAATGAGTGTGATCTATTTAATGAATGCCTTATGGAAGTTAACTGTGCCTGTAGCTGGCACAGTAAACGCAATTAGCGAACTGCGATTTTTAGATTAACGATATACAGATGATATTCAGGAGTTTTAACTCAGTTCTCTGCGATCGATCAGATTGATAAACAACTATTTGTCTTGGCTTTGGTATTCAGGTCTTACATATATATATTTACAGATATATATTATCAATATTGTACAGGTTTTTTGATAATCAAATGTGAATTATCTTTTGTAAATTGCACTAATGCTAACAGATTTATTATTATTATATATATAGTACTCATATATATGTATATACATCTGTATGTACATATATATGAACTCTGATAGAGTATACTCAATGCTAAGTACGTAATCGTAATAGTAATAGTTATGGTAATCGTAATCGTAATCGTTTTTTCTTTCTACATATACAAAATGAGTGTATTCAGCGTCCCATCTCGATCAAAATTCTATATATACAATATTTATATATACTCGTCAATCTATATATACTATTGTACTCGTTCTTGTATTCGTCTATGCGTATCGTCCATAGCCAATTGAGTGTAAATATCACGAAAAGCTAAAGATCTGGGTTGATATTTATGCCGATGTGTCTGTATGTAATATAGAGTAAAGCAATTCGTACATAGTAATTTCTAGTCCTTAGTATTTACTAGAGTAGTTATTACGTCCCTAGATAGTCAAATATACACGTGCATATACATAGCCCGATATACATAGCCCGATATACACATATATACACACATATACATACAGGAGTAATGCGATCATAAACATATACAAAAGAAAATCAAGAAAAAAATATACAAGAAAATATTAAAAAAAGAAAAAGATTGAAATCTGTTTGAAAATCTCGTTTAACTATTCATATAAATCGTCTTATTCATTCGATTGAAAATGTTTTTTGCCAACGTTCTTAAAGATAAAATTGAGAAATCAATTAGAAACCAAAAAAAGAAAGAAACAAATATGTTAACTAATGAAATGCTTCCATTTTGTAGCAAAAGCCAAATTGAAATTTAAAAGAATAATCGATACGAAACTATTGTTATTGTTGTTGTTGTTCTATGTATTACCAAACTAAAATTGTGTCCCTAGTTCAATTCGAAATTCTACACTTAAATTTAAGTTCATACGTTAGCCAAAAAGGTAAAGAAAATCAAAATCAAAAATCGCTGCCATTTATTTTGTTTGTTCATACTGTAGGCTATACACGACTCATCTCTTCCTCTTGTTGCTTTCCCGCTACCCCTCTCTGTACATAGTACTCCGCACCCATACACATACACTTAAGTTATACATATATGTATTTATACATATATATACGCTAGCTATATAACTGTAACTGTAACAATCTTTGCTCAGTCTCCAGCGTCCAGACGTACACTTAACGAAAATGTATTTTAATTAGCACTAATCATTGGTACATCAAACAAATTGTCTCTCTCATTCTATATATATATATATATATATACATATATATGTATGTATGTAGATCTCTGATAAAGATGTCGTTGTCAATTATTTACTGTTATGACTCGTACTTTGTTGCCTTGTGTAATCAAGTCGTAACTCCATAAACACACACACATACAGACACCTACACGCACACACACACACACGCAAAGATGGAAATTTGCATTTGCATGCCAAATACTTTGTAGCTTTCATTTGCCCTCAAAGAAATGAACCCTTCAAGCTGACTCATGCTTGCAATTAAAGTCTTTCTAATTTGCAAAAATATGTAGCATACTTTTCTGGGCGCGTTTCATATGCATTTCATTAGCGCCGCCTTTGCGGTTTCGAAGTGATTTATGTTGGCCTTGACAGAACTGAAGAGTAATGGTGACATTTATAACGTTGTTTTTTTTTTTTTATGCAAAAACAAAATGTATTTACTTCAGTCATATAACTCTTGCTCCGTGGTTTGGCAGATAACTCAAGCTGAAAACTTTTGAATATATTTGTAGTAGTTCAAAAAATGTTTGCCATGTTTTTATTATAGATCTTTTCTTGCCAGATTTTTTTATTAATATTCATAAAATTACTAGGAAATCATAAGGAAATTCCATAAGTAACTCTCAAGTGTATAAAAATTCGATGAAAGTCTCAAAAGTTACAAGTTAATAGAGTACGTTTCTAAGCCACATCTACTTAACTATGATCTATTTAAATTAATTTGTTTCAACAGTGTCTGATATATGAACACATAAAAACAGTATTTGGGCCACTGTGCGACCTCAATAGCTGCGACTGCATTGCGCTGGGCTCTAATTTGATATAATCTGAACACACACGAAATTCAACACGCATCAACACACATATATTGATTTGATATAATCTCACTACACATAAACACACACACAGTTGGCTCAACGGCCTTCTAAAACGAAATATCGTGTATACGCCACGTATGCGCGGCGCCCCAATGAGCAAATTTGTGTTGCCGTAGCCGTAGTTGATTTGTGTTTTCCCTATTCCCTGCTATATATACCTATTATGTAATCTCACATATATACAAAATACATATATATATATATATATACACATTATATACCCTCTATATATATATATATATATTAAGAATCAGCATTTGTCATGCTTAGTGTGACAAATGCTCATCTAGGATATGTTAAACAACTTTTGATTTCCCTTTTTAGATACTTTTGAGTTGCCAGCAATGAGCAAGATTTACACATACATGAGATCATTTGAGATGAGTTAAGATTAGTTCAATTGAGTTCAGTTGAGTTGAGAAACGATGAATAATAAAAACCAAAAAAGTCTTTGACTAAAAACGCTTGTGATGTTCTTTTTATTTCAATTCCTACAAAAAAAAAAAAAAAAAAAATACGATTCTCCAACCAAATAAAAAACAAACCCACCGAGCACTCACTTTGTACCACTCTGTACGTTGCCCAACAACTATTCTATATATTCAAAAAAAAAAAAAAAAAAAAAAAAAAAATGAATTTTATACTATCCCGGTCCCGGTTCATCCTGCGCTCAAAATTGTTTTGACCAGAAAACCAAAAAAGTAGAAAAAAACTAAAAAAAAAATTGATAAATTAAAAATTGTGATGGCCTCAATTTTAGTTTAGTTTAAGTTCCATTGCAAAATACTTCAATCGCTTCTACTTTCATACTTATGATTTGTGCTTCGATTAGTTATCTTGTTATCTTTATCGTTATCGTTATCGCAGTCTGAACCTCTGCAAGTGCAAGCGTTTTTAATCAAAGATGGCCTCTGATCGCGAGTTTTTATTGTTTCTGTTTCTCGAAAGCAAAGCCAGTTTAATTACTGAAAATAATTTTAAAAATATTAAAAATATTAAAAATATCGAAAAATGCGTAATGAAACCATAAATGCCAAAGTCAATCAACAAATAAGTAAATACCAAAAAGAAGAGGATGAATTTAAGAGTAAAAAAAACAAGTCAAAAGCGAACTAATTTAACCAAAATTTTGATATTAATTTGAGCCCATCACAAATTTTTAATTTGCAATCAACGTCGGGCAGCTGCAGCTCTGTGTGGTTGTGGTTGTGCGTCTGGGTGGTGGTTGCGGTTGGTTTAGGGCGGGGCATGGCTAGGTCAACTCAGCCTTTAAGCTTTTAGCTAAACAAAGCGCCTCTTGCAGCAGCGCGGCCCCAGCCTGGGCCATGGCCATGGCCATGGCCATGCCGTCGAGCAGATCGAGCTGCTGATTGACGAGAAGTGCCGCATCCTGAACAAGACGGGCACACCGAAGTCGAGCGCCCTGCACCTGGCCAACTGGATGAAGGGCCAGCTGGACAAGCAGCAGCAGCAGGCGCGACTGGCGGCCATTGCCCGCTCCCAGGAGAACATTAGTGCCGAGGACGAGCAGCTGATCTTCAACAGTGACAGCGAGCAGGACGAGCGCATCATCTACTGGACACGCCAGCAGCTGGAGAAACGCACAAAGGAGCTCAACCTGGCCAAGGAGCTGGGCGGCCTCTCGGCCAAGCCCAACTTCGGGGGCAAGCGCCTGAGCGGCGTCGATGAGCTGAGCATGAGCCTGAGCGCCACTTCGGACATCTACTCGGAGGCGGAGGTTGTGACCAGCCAGATCAGCCAATCGCATAGCACCACATCTGACAGCCAGGTGAGTGAGGTGTGTTTTAACCTAGTGAATTTTATCTCTAGAGATGGGCGGAATATTTCTATTGCTTGAGAAGATTGCGAATCACACCCTACGCATTTTAGATCTATCGATTCTATATACTGATTTCTATATGTACATATGTACAGAGCCAGTTAGACGCAAACGGATTAGCCCTCATTATTCAATATATCATTATATCAATATATCAATACATCAATACATCAATACATCAATATATCAATATATCAATACATCAATACATCAATATATCAATATATCAATATATCAATATATCAATATATCAATATATCAATATATCAATATATCAATATATCAATATATCAATATATCAATATATCAATATATCAATATATCAATATATCAATATATCAATATATCAATATATCAATATATCAATATATCAATATATCAATTTATCAATATATCAATTTATCAATTTATCAATATATCAATATATCAATATATCAACACATCAACACATCAATACATCAATACATCAATATATCAATATATCAATATATCAATATATCAATATATCAATATATCAATATATCAATATATCAATATATCAATATATCAATTTATCAATTTATCAATATATCAATATATCAATATATCAATATATCAATATATCAATATATCAATATATCAATATATCAATATATCAATATATCAATATATCAATATATCAATATATCAATATATCAATATATCAATATATCAATATATCAATATATCAATATATCAATACATCAATATACATATATTGATATATATTATGTTCAAAGCACTTGTAGTATTTTATTTAGGTATTTAAAAGAAATGTCGCCCATCTCAAGTGGCTTATATACATGTAGAACGTATTGCTAGATTATTTGGTATTCGGTTTGTGGCTTCATCCGCTTAGATCACCGTGCGCTCCAGTCCCATTGTGCTCGACAAGCTGGCGGTGTGCCGCCACTGCCACAAGAACTGCCAGCAGAGCGCAGCCAGCGGCAGCGGGGGGCGTGGCTCGGCTGCAGCCGACGCGGGTGGGGCAGGTGGCTCGTCGCTGCTGTGCAACTCGCTGAAGGTGCAGCACAGTCAGTCCTCGCCCAACCGCTGCTGTAAGCTGAATGGCACAGCTGCAGCTGGAACAGCAGGAGCCGCCGGCGCTGCTGGGGCAGCCGGAAAAGCAGCTGGGGCAGCTGTGGCTGGCAGTGGCACCGTCACCGGCAGCGTGACCAGCATCTCCAGCAGCACCATCACCGGGGAGCTGTCCTCGAAGGTAGTCGCTAGCAGCAGCCGGCGGGAAACCGGCGACACGGAAAGCGATGTGGCCCAACTAATCACCGACGAACTGTCGCTGTCCCAATCAGAGGCAACAGACGACAGCGTCAATGCTATGCCCAACAGCAGCAGCAGCAGCGCCAAGCTACGAGCTCTAGAGACGGCGCAGCCACTGCCGAACGGCCACTGCTCTGCTTCAGTCAACGCGTCTGCTTCTGCCTCTGCCTCCGCCTCTGCCTCTGCCTCCGCCTCCGCCTCAGCATCGGGCTCGCCACAGCCACCGCCCAGGCGCACTCGAGTCGTGGCGCAGCTGTGCCAGGAGCCAGTACGCCAGCAGGTGAAGGCCGTTGTGACCATTACAGAAACGGCTCGCATTATGCGTAACACTGAGCGCAGCTCCAATACCAGCGCCGGCGCCGGCGTCAGCGCTAGCAGCAGCACTTGCAATTGTCGCTGCACTCCGGAGGACTTTAGCCAGCTGGCGCCGGACAAGATGGAGCAGCAAACGTGCAAGTTGCTGGAGTCACCCAAGCAGAAGACCAGCTCAGTGCAGCTGCAGCAACAGCAACAGCAGCAGAAGCAGCAGCATCAGCAGCAGCAGGAGGATGAGCAGCTGTCGCTGATGCTGATCGGGCTGGCGCAGTTCGCGCCGGCTGCCAAGCTGTGTGGCCAGGCAGAGGAGACGACTCCACCCACCATAGCAGTGGTGCCGCCCACGCCGGATGCGGTGCTCACCAAGACCAGCACGCACGTGTGGGACAATAGCGGCGGCACGACGGGTATGGACCAGGTGACGACCACGGCAACCAAGCAGCCCAGGCAGGCAATCATTGAGAATATACCGGAGGACTCGTGCGACGAGTCGCCGCTGGAGGAGGAGCCGCCATATCGGCCCATGAGCAGCGCGCTGCGGCGCTTCGGCACAATGTCCAGTCTGGAAAAGCTGCCCTCCGACGAGCTGGACGACGACCTTGAGCCCTATGCGCAGAACGGGCTCAACGAGGAGCTGGAGCATGAGGCCGACAACGATGGCGACGACGACGACGATGGCGATGAGGACGACGACGTTGATGATGCCACGGCCGACAAGGCGCTCGCCCAGAACCTGCATGAGCTGACGGCCAACTGCTCGAGCGCAACTCTGACCAATGGCGATGTGCTGGCCAGTGGCGCTTGGACGAATCGCACTGGGGCATTTGTCACCGACAAGATGTCCTTCTTCGAGGAGTCGCGCGCCTTCATAGACAAGTACTTGGGTCGCTGGAATGCCAATGAGCAGCAGCAGGCCCAGTCGGGAGCCAATCAGACGGCCTCCGAGACCGACGAGCAGATGGACGAGTGCACCTCGGGCGCCACCAGTGGCGAGGAGGTCTGGGGCACGCCCACCAGTGGGGGAGACAACGACGATATGCAGCTGATCAACTCGGAGAACACGCACTCGGTAAGTGATGAGCAAGCACCGCCCTCTGCTCCAATCGCCTCTAACACACTTTGTCACCCGCAGTCACCCACCAAGTCGAGCACCTCGCTAAACGACGACGACGATACGGAGTTGATGATGGATGAGCTGCTGATGGCGCCGCCCATGACAGCGAGCACCATTCGCGGTCTGCTGCCACGGTAAGGAACATCGATGTCCACACTAGAGAGAGATAGTAACACAAAGAGCGAGCGAGCGAAAGAGATAGCAATAACTACCTCAAATTGTTAGATGCCCTAGACTCTATATCGTACACCTAAGCAGCTAAGCTGATCTTTAGAGCTCTCATTTATTTAGTAATCGAGTAAACCCACATATTTATATATTCTTCATCTTTTCAATGTTTGTCTTTTTTTCGTAGTTTTTACAGGTGTTTCTTGCGTTTTTTCGTAACTCTATACACACAAGTAATCCCAATCCAGCAAAATAAAAAAACCCATTTCAATTCAATTCGTTATCCATTTTAGTTTATCTGGTTTCGATATATATATATATATATATATATATATATATATATATATATATATATATATATATATATATATATATATATATATATATATATATATATATATATATATATATATATATATATATATATATATATATTATAGACATTTGTTCATCTAGGGTTAGTTTAGTTCGAGTTTTTCTTTTGGTACAGACCAGCGGACCCAACCATAAGAACTAGTCTCATTCTTCCGTAGTGCCTAGTCGAGTGTAATCATAGCTAACTTATATACGAGTATTTTTTGCCAACATTTTAGTGCTATATACCATATATATAAACTATATATATCGTATAGTATATATATATATATATGTATACATGTATAAACATTTTGCTCAATTCCAAAATTTATATCATTTCATCACATGCTCAAAAATTGTTAAACATATTTAAAATTCTCAAAAAAAAAAAAAAATTCGTTGCATCTCATATCGTATATCGAATCGTATATCGTAACTTGTAATGCTTAGACGCCGTCTTGAGCCCCTGTTCGAGGAGGAGACCGAAAGCGACGAAGAGAAAACCCAACAGGACAGCGACGATATCAAAAAGGTGGGTCGTATTTAGAACAAATCAATCGACAAATAATATAAATAATTATAAATCAAATAAACTCAAATACTATCGAAGCTCACAAATTGACAAAGGATCGAATCTCATTTCAACACTTTTACCCAACTTTATTTGGAATTATTATTTTGATATTGGCATGGAAAGGGAAGATCATGCAAAGCAAACTTTCAGCACCCTTTCAGCTCGATTCAAGCAAATATTTTCTTACTTTTGTATACCCTGAACCTGTGTATAAAAACAGCAGGAAGCAAGTCATAACTCATAAAGTTGACTCTATTTGTCTAGTCCGTCTAACTGAATTTGTCTGTCGGTCCGTTCCCTCGTCTACCCATCCATCCGTCGCATAAACAAATTTTGATTTATTGTTTGTATTCCGGAATGTCTTTTAATTGAGTAAAGCTTAAAGTCCTTGACACTTAATTCGCAGGGCTGAGGTTATCCAATAACTAATGCTCTCGCAGTATAGCTGTGTGCATATGTGTGCATATCTGTAAAGTAACCTTATTCAAATATCAATTCTGTGCATCGTTCAGGGTATCTCGTAGTCGTGCACCTCCGGCTGCAGCACTCTTGTCTCCATTTTTAGTTTTAAAATGTTTCCTTTTAAAGATTCAATGCCAACATAAATGTTGTTAACGTCATTTCCTTTGGGACCTCTTATGCTGCAAATGCATACATGGCTTATACAGTGCACAGCATGCATTGCACTCAATCAAATCTCTACTTGATTGATCGAACTTTTGATTGACTTGTGTTTCTTGTCTTTTATTTTCATATGCAACATTAACAACACAAATGTGCGCCAACCGCTTGACATCACCAACATCATCTTCATCATCATCATGTTTATCATCTTGAATCGAATCAATCAATCAATCAATCAATCATGCATACATACATCATAAATACATACTACTTTTCGCACTCTGTAAACTGTAAAATGTAAACTGTAAACTGTAAAATATTCGCCACTCGCTTTCAATGTATTCCATTCTCGTTGTCGTTAACTAACTGTATATAATATATGTATGTGTGTGTTTGTTGCTTTGTGTCGATACATATATATCAATATATTTTAATATATACAATATATAGAAAGTCGTAGTGAAATTAGTGAAGCTTTAGCCAAACCTGCAATACTGCGAGCTCATAAACATCACACGCCAGGACAGAGACCCGCGAGCGATTGACAACGATTGACAATCGAAATGAATGCACCAAATCTATCACAGCCATACAAAAGCCAATATACAAAATATTTCCAAATCCGAGACCGAATCCGAATCGATATCGAACGAATCAGAATCGAAATTCCAAAATATTCAAAAACAAACAATCAAAATCAACAAATCAAAAAATTATGAACCAGAACCAACAAAACGAATCACTCATATACCCCATCAAGTGCAAGCTGGATGCTTTATCAAAACCAGAATTGATTAGTTGAATTCTATTCCCAACAATTGGTAGGGGGAAGCAACGACAAATGGCCACTACCTAGAGGATTCGGCTGGAAGTTCAAGCGACGAGGAGCCGGAGGAGCCGGATCCACACTCGAGCGAGGAGCGCCCGCAACCGAATCTGGCCACCACAGCGCTGGGTCCACGGCCGCTGACAACCAACAGCAGCAGCTCCAGCCGCACCACCACCACCATCATGCTGTTACCCACCACGGCCATTACGACGCCGACCCCGTTGGAGGTAGTGCAGCCGGTAGCTCAAGCACCACCGCTACCGCCAGCGGCCTCATCCTGCGAGTATCTACTCGAACAGCGCGCGTCTGCGACTATGGCGACATCATCCACCACGACGAGCTCAACGACAACGACCACAGCCACAAGGACGACGTCGTCGGCGTCGGTGTCGGCGACAGCAACACCGACGATGATGACGACGACGATGAGTATGGGGATGCGGATCTCAGGGCCGGCAGCAGCGACGACGGCGAGTCGAGCTCCCTCATCGACTACTACAACAACCAGCAGCGGGAGCGGCACTATCAGCTGCGCCACCAGAGCCAACGTCAAGCCACCGAGATTTATACCACCACCGCCGCCGCCTCGTCGTCTGCTGCTCACGCAGACAAATCTAAGCGCTGCACCGGCCAAAACGGTAAGCCAATTAATTCGCACTCCAAACTTTGTAGAGCCCATCTCCCTCCATCATGCTCTTTGTTATAGTTCTATGTGTGTATTCGTTCTCTCTTTCTTTCTTCTATAACTATGTGTGCGTTTGTTCTCTCATGCTTTACCTCAATCAAATGTAGAAAGCCTATTGAATTTCAACTTATGACGCCCATCCGACTACCTCTTGTTAATCTATGTATCATGTTCTTATTGAAAGTACTTTCCAGTTTATTCAAATTTTTCATAATATGTAGACGTAGTTGTCTATAGAGCTGTTATAACTAAGATATTCAAGAGATATTCTAGGTTTGATTTTTGATAGGAATTTTTATAGTTATTTGTAAGAAAATTTGGTGTTTTATCATTAGTGACGAGATGCACTTTTTATACAACAGACGGTGTTACAGACGATTTCTAAAGCTACTAGTAATGCCCTCTAATATCACTTGCTTTAACAGCTCTTGACTTAAATAATAGATAGGAGGCAGCGGGCTGTTCATTTAGTACTCGTTTTATGGAAGTCCAAGAACGATGTTGATTGCAAACTAATCTTTTGGTTCTTCAACAGCGACGATTATTAGTTGGTAATGCAAGGAATTAGCTTTTGAATAATCGATTTTGTTTCCGGTGTTTAGCAGCCACCTCAAAGAAAATCTGGCGCTACTGCTGACAGTGGCTCTTCGGCGGCTGCCGTCGGCGCCGCCAGCGCTTTGCCCACAATCGGTATCGGGTCAAGGACAACGCCTGCGAGTACCAGAACCTCTGCACCGTCAGTGGTAGCGGCATCGGGGGCATCGACGGGACCGTCGGCAGGCCCAAAACGCCCATCGTCAACGATAATCGAGACTTGCCTGCTGGGTACCGCAGTGCCGGCAGACTCAGCCACTTCATCAGCAACAGCCTCGAGGACAGCAAAACCGATGCGGACCAACACGGAGAGCAGCCCAGCTGCAGCGGTACCAGCGGCCAAGGAGGAGGCGCCGGTGCCGGCTCAGGCGCCAGCCGTACCGGACGCAGCCGATACTCGTTCAGTGGGCGCTGCCCCAGTGCCGCACGCTGGCTGCGGCTTAAGTCCAAGGCTGGAAATGCGGTTGGCTCTCAACCACGACATACTCGGGGACGAGGACTTGATCTGCTACGAGCCTGGTCCAGATCTAACAACTATTCTGGGGTAAGTCCGAATGGATTCAGTTAGACTCGTCTAAGATATGAAAGGTGTTCGAAGTTACTGCGTCAAGCAGTTAGCTCTTCAATCCGTCAGTTGGCTAGATAAAGAGTTAAAGCTGATTCCTTGGCACTTTCTAAAGCAAGAGCTCTCCAGCTCTGTCCAGATCCAGGCCGTCGGTCGGTCAGTCTATCAATCATCTTATTGTGTACAATTTTCGAATAACTACTCATATCCGTCTCTCGTTCTCTGGCCATCTCTTTCACTTTCCGTTTTAGGCACGACCTCTCCACATTTCATCGTCTGACGGGTCGCGATTTATTGAGTCGTTCAGCCACGAATCGGGTGCAGCCAAAAGAGGCTGTCATATCGTACTCTCAACAACGCAACTCCAAGATGGACACGCCGACGGTGAACCGGCGACCACGTCCCGCCGTGGCGACCACGTCCGGCCAGAGGAGTCACAGCAGCAGCAGTCACGGAAGTCCGCGCGCCGCTGGTTCAGCTCGTGCCGGCGTCGCCGGTCCACAACGCCAGCATCCAAGTCCAAATACATGGAGCAGTTCTGCATCTGCGGCTCGAGCAGGAGGCGCGAGCGCCGTCGGCGGCGACAGCAGCACAAGCTGCAACAACAGCAGCGGCGCGAGCAAATTAGGCGATCTGGAAATCTTAGCGAGACGCGAGAAGATATACTGCATGTCTCAATCGAAGAGTGGCTATCGAGTCAGGGCGACATCCGGGACAACCGCACCGAAAATGAGAACGACGACGACGACGACGACGATGGCAACGAGACGCGACTGTTCCTCGACAACGAGCCGAGCAGCAGCAGTAGTCTCTCTGACGAGGACGATGAGTACTACTTCGATGGACGCAGTGGCAGCCACAACACAAACACAAACAACAACAGCAACAACAACAACAACAACAACAATAGCAACAAGAACAATGACTGAAGCGTGCCTCGAAACCGAAGTGGGCAAATCAAACCGTTTGTACGTTTCCGATGCCACATGTGGCACACGCACATATATTTAGTGTGCCCCATAACCCGATCTTCCTCTATGCAGAATCAACTTTATCAAGCGCCGCAACTCGGAGATTACAGCCAGCGGCAGCGGCAGCAGCAACAATCCCCACAACTCCGACAGCACTCTCGGTGGCGACTCCCCGTCGCAGCTGCAGCTGCACGGCAGTCAGCAGCTGCTGAGGCAGGCGCCGGACAATGCGGACATGGCACAAATGTCGCCACGTAAAGATAACGTAAGTGGAACGTAAGTCGTGTCCCGGCTCCATTTGGTCTTACTTCGCTTACTCCCTGACATCTCCACTCTTTCACCGGTAGTATTCGTAGTTTTTCTACTCCATTTCTTCCGTAGTTTTACCTTTCTTGGCATTTCTCGCTTTATATTTCTCTCTTCACAAAGAAAGGGTATAATGATTTTGTGAAAATGTATGTAACAAGTAGAAAGAGGCGTGGCAGACCCCATAAAATAAAAATATTCTTGATCAAGACGGCGAGCTGAACCGATATAGCCATGTCCCTCCGTCCGTCCGTCCGTCCGTATGAACGCCATGATCTCAGAAGATATAAGAGCTAGAGACTTGAATTTTGCACTCGGGTATACAATACGCAGTACAAGTTTATCACATTTTTTCGATAACTCATCCAATTTCTTTTTTATCGAAAATAATCGATAAATTGATTTTGTTTATTCAGCGTATTTTGAAAACTGTTAGACCTAGAGACTTCAGATTTAGTGTGTACATACATCTGATCAATACGAAGATTATGTAATATGTACAGATTTTGGATACCACGCCTCCTTCGCCCACAATTTGTAGTTTAAGTACTAGAGACTTGTGCTATGGAAAGTCTACACATTTGCACATTATGATCACGTTCTGAAAGTTTCATGAAGATAGTCCTACTACAAGAGAAATTATTCAGCATCAAAATTCTCATAGCATTGCCCACACTGTAGCGCAGCCCAAGCGCAGTCGCTGCTTACTGCGCAGTTAGCAGAGCGCGTGCTTATGCGTGCGTGAATATCATCTTCTTATAGGGATCAGGGTATCTCCTAGTCGAGCAGTCTCGACTAGAGCACTCTTAGTTGTTTTCTTTTAGTATTTGCTTCTTAGACTTTTTTTTATTAACATTTCTTTATTCCAATATCATCCATGTCATTGCCTTTTAGTATTCATCTTGAAATATTATTTTTTCCTCAGTATTTTATCCCTTTCTCGAGAATATTTCATTTCAAATATGAGCTAGGTTCTATTTCTTCTTTTGATGTACTTAATATTTCCATCTTTTACGTAATATTTATTCTTTTCTTCTTCAATATTTATTCTTTTATATTAGATTCTGATTAATTCCTTTTCATAATATACCATCCAATCATATTTCTAAATTTTTCTTCCTCTACTGCAGGACAAGCCCTCGCTGAACCGACGCCTGTGGAAGCAAATCACCAAACGAAGACGCACCAACTCCGTATCCCAGATAGTCGCTGGCTAAGCAGAGAGGCGGCTCACACCAACACACTCACACCCACACCCACACCTACACACACACACACACATATATATATATATACACTCCTCTTTCACTCCTCTCTCTCTCTCTCTCTCTTACTCTCTCCATATATATATCTTTCTCTGTCGTGCATGGCTACATAGAGCATCTGCGTTCAGCTGTGTGATATTTGCCAGCAAATGCTTTCATTGTGTTGTACGTGTAGAGCATTTAGTTAAGACTTTAGTTTAGTTATTCATATTGTGCGGGAGCCTAGCCAGTTCCTCGTGAATATCGTGCAGCCAGAGGCCGTTCACACTGTCCAGTGGCATCCAGTCCTGCACAGCAGTAGCTGCAGCCAGCTATAGTTTAAGGAGAGTTAAGCCAATCGCAGTCAACTTTTTACTTTAGTAGAGCTCTTCGTGGAACTGTGTATTGTAGTGTAATTCCTGCTGTCTCTAGAACGGAGCAGTCTTAGGTTTTCTACTGGTAATCTTAAGTAGCCCAGGCAGCTACAGCTGGCAGTTCAATCTCCAACTTTGTGGACTGTAAATGGCCTGCAAATCGATGAAACTGAAACTGAAACTGAAACTGAATATTTAGATAAATTGAGCAAACTTACATCAAAATCTGATGACGATGACGATGATGACGATGTTAGCAGGAGGAGAACTATGTAATATTTATGCTAAGTTTTTGATACTTACAAACTTTGTAGCTAGTAAAACCCAATGAAACGATCAATGACGGTTGCGTCCAATTGCCTCCAAGTGCAATGCGACTCCTGCCTCTGCCAATCAGGCCAAGACCGAAGCCAAATCTCAATATCTCTAAACCTAGAAATACGAACAGCCAAAGACGAATGGGACAACGAATGCATCGCATGGAGGCAAGGCTTTACTAATTGTTAATGAATATACAAACAGACAACAGTTTTATGGGCGGGTCAAAGGGCACACATACATTCACACACACACACACACACACACACACACACACACACACACACACACACACACACACACACACACACACGCACACTCACGCAATCCAGCCAAAAGTAAGGATTTATAGAAGTGCGAAGCATATTGAATATGTCTCGAATATTTTTAGAGAATGAAGTCGCAATTGATAGAAGTCAAATTAGTTGAGCTTTGCACCGGATTAGCCAGTGGAAAAGGAGCTTTCAAATTGTCAGTTTTTTTCTCTTATTTCATTTGAATGAAATTGCCTTAAATTATATGAAATATTTAACTATTTATTGTATTTGTAGCTTAACATTTATATAGCTTATGGCATTTTGCAGTTGTCATTTGTCCTGTAAAGAAAATGAAAAGGAGCAAGTAAGAGCATTGCAGTCGGGCATAACCGACTGCTCAATACACGTTCACAGTTCGATTTAAAGAAAGAAAATTAAATATTTCTGAAGGAACTATCATGGAAATCATAGAGCTAGCTAGGTGCAGTTAGGTTCCAGCTAATCGTAGCTCTAGAACTTCCGATATACGAGTACATACATATAAGAGATGGTATACTCGAGGGGTATATATTTTAAATTGTAATTTTCAAGCCAATATGCTCTCTTTGGAATTCGTGAACGACTATTAAGTTAGAGCAAATCGAACTCGTGTAGCCGCTGTAAAAGCGAAATTTTAAACTATTCCCAAATTTTGTCTCAACTATTTACAGCATATTTACATGCATTTTTTTTTAGTCAGATTCACAGTTAGTTTATGGGTAGGAGCAATATGTCCATATGTATCTAAGTACGTATGTGCATTTTGTAGTTTATTTCACATTGAAATTGTTGAACGCAAACAAATTATACGAAATTAATAATATTAGAATGAACGAATGAAAAACCAAAAGACAAATGATCAAGTACATTTATCAGCTTTAATAGAAATTCTAATTAAAAAAAATAAATAAAAGAAAAAAAAAACACACAGACCGAAATATGTAGTTATACAAATAATATAATATACTATATATAGAGATATATGAAAGAAAATACTTTGAATATAAAGATCGAATTATTAGGCATTTATCACTTTTAAACATTATACAACACTGAACATCAAATTGTGCATGTGAGAGGCCCATTTACAGAACAGCTAGAGAAGCCGTCCCCACAACAACATTTTTTTTACTTATTATTTATTAACATATGCATAAAATTACTTTATAAATCTAAGAGAAAAAAAACAGATTTGAAATACGAATTAAATACACAATTAGGATGAATATTTGATGCAATTATTATGGTCGTTTTGTTTGTTGCTTTTGTGATTTGATCATTAGATTGTAAATTGATAAATTTAGCGAAACAGAATTTTCTTCTTGAAATTCAATAGTAAATTCCATTATTTGAGAGAAGCAGAAAGCAAAAAACCAACAAATTAAGAAACACATGAAATTCAAAATAAATCAAACTCTGAAAATTAACTTAACAAAGACTTGTTTTAACTGGTATTTGGGTTACAAAGAATATTTGAAACATTTAAGGACAACCTGCACAAGGAAGAATTGAAAAAGTATAATTGGATTTATGATATATAAAGTTGAAAATATGAAGCTGTGCTCGTTTTTTATCTGATATTTAAGAAATATTTAAGAACAGAGACTTGAAAAATAAATGAAAGCTAACTATATTTGAATCGAGAAATCAACGTTTTTTGCTGCTGCTGCTGCTGTCAAAAATACAAGTCTAGATCGTTGCTATTTCGAGCTCTGGCCGTTGTCAGGTCGTGGGAAATTAATGATTTTAGCAATGCATGCAGTTTATTTCCCTTGATTGATTGCCGTGATCCGCCTTCATCCCCATCCCATCCCTCCGCACTGTCAACTCAATGTGCAGCAATGAATGTATCCGGCTCTCTATATGCCATCGTATACGATCTATGTATAATTCTGATTGCACATCGCATCACTGACTACGAATAGCAATAACAATGGCAAAGAAAAAAGAAAAAAACAAAAAAAAAAACGAAAATTAATTGTCAGGCCCAGGCCGCAGTCAAAGCTTCAGCCTAGACCTCAGCTTTTGCCTCTGCCGCCGCCGGCGTCGCAGTCGCTGAGTCCCGTTTGGGGCGTGCAGTGAAATGCAATTTTGAAGCGTGCCGAACAACAAATGTGAAAGAGTGCGCTTGCTCTCTTTTGGGTGTAGTTGCGCCTGCTGCGGCAGCTGCTTTTGCAGTAGCTGCTGAGGTTCGTTTAGAGAGCGTGGCGCCTGCGTTGTTGTTGTTGTTGTTGTTGTCGTCGCAGCTGTTGCTACCGAGCTTTGGCAAGCTCAAAGCTGTTGTCGCTCAGCTGAGCGCTCAGTTTGAAAACGAGTTTCATGGCGAACGGTCGATCAGCGCCAGTCGTAGCCGCAGTCGAAGTCGCCGTGGCCCTATAGAATTTCGCCGCAGTCTCTCGCCGCTGTGAGTCTGTATGTGTGTGCATCTGACTGTCTATGGTGTGCGTGTGTACGTGCGTACATTGCTGCATTGTTTATTTACATACATTACATGTTTCTCCATTTGGCGTTTTAATTGGGCAGCGACTGCAATTGTGTGCGTCTGTGTGTGGGCAGTCGCTTAGTAAATATTAGTTTCGGTCTTTTTGTTGTTGTTACTTTTTTGTTTTGTTTTTTTTTTTTTGTGCTTTCCCAAAAAAAAAAGGCAGAAATCAAAACTGCAGTTTGAAGGCGCGCGCTTCAGTGTATGTGAGTGTGTGCGTATGCGTGCTTAGCTGCATGTGAACTAACAGGAAATAACGAGTAATTAAACAAACGACGCTGACGCAGGCGCAGACGCACTCGCAGTCGCCGCCGCAGTCGCAGTCGCAGTCGCAGTTGCCGTTGCCGTTGCCATCACAGTTAGAACTATGGAGCCCAAGACTTGCTAATTGAGGTCGTCGCTAGGTAAGTTGTGATCTGACTAATGCCTCTTCTTCTTATACTTCTTCCACTTCTGCTGCTGCTTCCGTTTGCCTTAGCCAAGATTGAAATTCACAAACAACAACAACAACAGCAGCAGCAGCAGCAGCACCGCTCGCCAAGTGCGGCTCAGATACAGAGAGATATAGATACATAGAGACAAAAGATACATGCATGGATACATAGATACACGGATACATTGAGGTGGCGAGCGTACGTAGACAAACGGTAAATATTGCCGGTGCTTCGGCTGCTCCGCCCGTAACTCCCCAAGGTAAAATTTGCAGCACGCACCGTGGCACGCAACTCCATCAAAATGTAATTGCATCTATTCTGCTTTAATTTAGCCAAATGCATTCAACGAAAGTAGAAGATAAAAAAAAAAAAGACTCGCCGAAGCGCAGCTCTGATTCCATATATAAATATGTCAGTCTATATATATATATATGTATATACTAAATCAAATGGTATTTCAATTATTATGAGAGGGAAATCTACTCATACCAGACCAGTCTTAGCCCCTCTTTAGTTTGACTGAAATAGATATAACAATTGGATTATCTATTGATTATGATTTGCTTAATTGCTCTTCCAATTTCACTTCTTCATTGAAATTTTCTTTTATATACATTTGACTGTCGGCAATTATGCATGCACTTGCACCACTGTGCGGCAAATCAAAATGACAGATAGACGCTGTAACTGCAGCTGTGTGAAATCTGCTGCCCGCTGAACGCTCTCAGCGCCCCGCTGGAGTTTGGTGTTGGCCAGTGAAAGCAGCATCAAATCTGCGTCTGCTCTATCTGTATCTGTATCTTTTCTTTGTATCTGCATCTGTAGCTGTATCTGTATCAGCAAATGTAGCTGTATCTATCGCCAGCTGAGAACCTAACTGCTGCTGCAGCTGGCATTCCATCAACAACACCATCATCATCAGCATCTTCTGAGAGCCAACAGCAATAATAATCATCTAGCTATCTGGCCGCATAACTATCTGTTGATGCTGCCCCTCAAAAGCCACAACGGAAACGCGCCACTTGCTTTCAGATCGCTTTTCGGCTTCTATATGTTTGTATCTTCCACATCTATCGGTTTGTGTTAAGGTCAAAAACCACAGCTGCTAAATGCATATTAAGTAATTTGTAGCGAACCGAAAACAAACGCCGCAGATAACACATCGATGCGGATGTGCGGACATATAGATGCAAAGATATACAGATACAAAGATACATTGCCTATCTCGACTGTTGTTGTTGTTGTTGTTGCTGCTGCTGCTGCTGCTGTTGTTGTGAAGTCAACAAGTTTTAGTGCCAAAACGGCAAGTGCAAAATTTTGTTGCGAAAATTGATTAACAGACAAACTGGTTAAAGATGGAGAGCCATTACCTACCTTACCCGCCCCGTCCCCTCCCCCTGCTCGCCGCCTCTCGCTGGTCGGCCTCTTGAGCTGTTTAAATTTTATAAAATTGCTGCTGAAAAGTTTTTTTTAATTGAATCTCATATAAAATCAAACGCAACGCAAAACAGTTAAAAGTAAATAACGCGCCGACAAACAATAATGATCATCATCATAATCATGTCAATAATGACAATCATGATAATGATCAATCACGATGATCATTGAGCGTTAAAAACTTGGAACTTGGAACTTGGATCTTGCTGCTGTGACTGTAATTAAGTCTTATTTTTTTTCATTTTTTTTGTTTCTTTTGATTAATTGAAAAGTCTTGCCAAGGGAATTATATTCGCCGATAATTGTATTACGCATTATAAAATGTAGATCTTATTATATGTGTATGTATAGACATAAATATAAATATATATATATGCATATATGTATCGTCTATATATATATATATATATATATATATATATATATATTTAGCTACATTGTCCAAAGTTCCTCAACTGTTTGTATTAGCTTGATTACCGGATAATCTATAAGCAACAGAGAGGGAGAGGGAGAGAGAGAGGGAGAGAGATCACTGATCTATAATCTCTACCCTTCCATTATTTATATCCTTTACATACCCAGAGACCACTCTATCGACAGAAACTCTATCGATATGTTCCCAGTTCGATTTGAGAAGCCTTAAGTTGGTACCTTCTCGATCATATCAATTTAACTACATATATTATTTATAGATAGATAAATATATGCATACAGATAGTTAGTTAAATCGAAAGGTAGACATAGAAGGGTTGATAGATTCCAAGATAGATTATCCGAAAGAAATACATCTAGACCTATAAAAATAGAAGTACATGTATAGAGATCTAAGTACCTTAGTTTGCCTTACCTTTTCATTCATATTTGGCAAGTCTGCATATTTCAAGCGACTCCATAAGCAAGGGTATCTAATTTTCAGCTCTCACATATCTTCTTTTATTTATTTCATTTATGTATATACATATATATATATATAATTTATATATATTTTTTTTTGGCAACTTTTGTTAAGCTTAGCATTTCACTGGACAGCGACAAAATGAGCGAGTGACAAACTGGTTTTCCAGTTTATTGAGTTTTGTACATTTGCATCGCACGCAAAAGCGCTTCAAATGTTTTTGTTTCCTTTTTTTTTATGATTTTGATTTTGATTCAATAACAAGATGGTTCGGTTCTCAAGGTATATGAACTCAAAAGTGAACGACGCAAAAATATTTATAGAAATTGTTGTTTAAGCTCCGGCTGGGCAAGCCCAACCCCAACCCCAACCCCTATTTTGAAAAGTGTCAGCAGCAGCTGTCTGAAGCTTAAAGAGAATATGAAAAGAATATGTTAAAGGCATATATACATATGTATATAAGCAAGCATATTTATATACTATATATTTATATATATATTATTATATGAACATATATGTATATATATATGTCTCACATAGAGCTAAGCCTTGAACTGCTTTTGCTTTGTTCCCAGTTTCTTGTTATGTGTGTGTGTGTCTGTGTGTGTGTGTGCGTGCGTGTTCATCTACTCCTCTATTGAGCTCATTCTGATTGCCCACCAGGTACATTTCCATTCACGTTCCACTCACTTTCATTTCAAGAGATCTGGCACCGATCTGTTGCCCTTCCAGCTGAAACCATCATCGAGATCTGGGAGACCTTTCTAATTTGTATGGCTTTGGTACTCTGTGTGTGTTCGAGTGTGTGTGATTTTTCACTGATTTCGCACGCATTCCCTCACTTGTTCAGTTCAATTGGCGTTTATCCGCTAATTGATTGACTTTTCCTACCATTTACAGTTATATATACACGTGCATATATATATATATATATATATATCTATATATATGTCTCTCTCTATACATGTGTATGTGGAAGTACAATGCACTTGTCTCAAATCACTTTTTGTCGGCCCTGACTCATTTGGCATTGTTTATCGATAACTTTTACAATGATCGCTGTTCATTACGGCTTGCGGCTTTTGGCTTGCTCTGCTTGTGGCTAAACCTGATCGCCGATTGGAATGAACAGTCTGTTTAAACATTTGATATACACTCTCCAAACTAACTGGCTAATATTAACTTTTGCTTCTTGATTCCATTTCGCAATTATTTCTGGTTTTCGATTTGGGGTTTCTTATTTCTTGCGAATTTTCGATTGATTATACAGCAGTTCTGGGCTATCGGGTGACTGAGAGCTATTGCATAACCCATACTAGTCTGTTCTATCTCTAACCTTGCCTCCACTTTCTTCACATTCATTTCCTTTGCTCATATATGGGGAGAATCGAGTGTGGGTACGCTTCAGATCTTGCTTAATGTTCTTCAGGGTACTTGAACTTCTTGTTCTTTCTCTTCTTGTACTATCCGACATCTCGCTCTAACGGCTGCCAGCACACAAACAATGGAACCCCATGGCGGTGACGATGGCTCCGATTGCTCTCCGGTTCTTTGACTATGCTTCTGCATTGTCTCGGAGCCAGCTCTATGCCAAACAGAATAATTAGAATCATGCATAGCTGCCACTTACACGGGCAGGGTGTGTGCGAGAGTGTCCATGTCTGTGTGAGCGAGTGTGAGTGTGACTGTGTGTGTGTGAGTTCGCTGACTGACTGACTGACTGTGACTATAACCGTAGCTACTGGCAGTTGCGAGCGCTTCGAACTTGGCGCTTCGAGCTGCTCATAATCAGATGCCATAGACCTAGCCGGCGCATACACTGCACAAAACTGTGTACTTATATATCATTTTGTTCTATTGTTTTACTTTTTTACTTAAGTTAATATAATAATACATAATGAAAAGCTCATTTTCAATGCATATTTAATTAAATTTTTATTTTTATTCATTTTCGAAGAACTAAAATGTAATAAAAATATTTATTAAATTCATTAATTTCTATCTTCAGGCATTTTTGTTTTATATACATGCATTTCAGAATATATAAACTATTTTTAGTTGATGCATAAACTATTTAAGTTATTTTAATGTCAATGACAAGTTCAATTTGAACAATTCTAGGCACTAGACGATTTGGCTCAGTGTATTTAGCCATGCTTTTGGCTTGTCGCTCATTAAACATGGCTGCGCCTGTGCTAAGCAATTACAAAGCCAAAAGAATCGGAGAAACAAACAGTTGATTTAATAATTTTTTATTTTTGTTTTTTATTATTATTTTATTATTGTTATTTTTATTTTTATTTTTCTCTTGCCAAAAGCAAATGGTCAAAACGTTACAAAAATTGATTGCCGACAAAGTCAAGCAATTACCTGGAAGTTCGATGAGCGCGGCTTGGAACCACTGTCCAATGTCCCACTGTCTGCTGTCCGGTGTCCGTTGTCCGCTGTCTGCCGATGCTGCCATTAATCACGGCTCGGCAAATTGAATTCTGTGCATGTAGCTTCCCCAACAAAAGTCGACAAATTAACGTGTTTTTAATTGGAGCCGGCCAACTGGGCGCACTAAAAGTAACAGCTAAAAGCTAAAAGCCAACAGCCAAGCAGCAGACAGCAGCAGCAGCACCAACAACAACAACAACAACAACAATGGGCAATTGTCATGCGGAGTCGTTGAACTCGTCCGAGTTATGCGCCAAGTTAATTATGATAAAAGCGGCTCGAATCTGATTGCTGATTTGCGATTTGCGTCTTTATTAGAGAAAACTATGTATGGGTCTAATATACTTGTAAATACGAATATATATAGATGTTGATAATTAAATGCTAAAATAGAGAGAGAGAGAGAGAGAGAGAGAAGAACAAGAGCGGCAGTTGTTGTAGCAGAGCTCCAATTGTAGCTGACAATTTGACCTTGGCAAGGGCGCGCGCTATAACAAAACGTGTTTACCAACACTCGCAAATTGTGACAAACCGGTCTAAGCTGACTGCCCCCTGCCACCCTCCCACGCCTTGGCTAAAAGTCTGGCAACGCTTCACAGATTTCCATGTCAACAATATTAAAGCGCGGGTCACGCCCTCTCTACCTCCCTACCTCCCTACCTCCCTCCCTCTGTCTCTCTCTTTCTGCGTATTGCCCCGCCCAGCTCGAGTCGCCACTCCAACTCCAACTCCAACTCCAAGTCCAACTCAATTGAATGCATTTTCATTTTTAAATTTCATTTCATTTTCATTTTGATTTTCACATTTCGGCTTTCGTATTATTTCATATTATATCTTCAATTGCAACTTCGTTGGAAAGCGTGAAAACGCACCGATTTCCATTTTCCGGCAGCAACTGTCCAGGGAAAACAGTTTTCTTTTTAAACTAATTGTAACTCAATATGTTTTAATAATAAGTTGTATGATATAACTATCTGTGTGTACCTGACTTTTGCGCACCTGCATTCGTCACATATATCTTTGAAATTGTTATGAAACCAATCAAGTAATTCATATACGAAACGTGATCTAATTTGATTTTGATTTGTATCTATATAGAGCTTGCAGTCGAGGTTTTCTATTCATTTACAACTGTGTTCTGCCATGGAAGAGATAGAGAGATGTGACTATAGACTTGGGGCATATCATTTATCTACTATAATCAAGCCAACAAAGTATTTGTAGATATTATAATACTCCTAAAACAAATCCTTGCTTAACTCAATTGATCTGCTTCTTTTCGTTCCATTATTTTTTGCCTCCATTCAATTATAGTTTTGTATCGCTTTGTACAATTTATTTCTACTTCTGCGTACTAAAATGTACAACAGCTCTTTCCATACTTTTACAAGTTGATAAAACACTGTTCAACACTATTACCATATCTGCAGACTTAAGGCTGCCTGACGTTCTCAACACTGCTTTTATATCAGTATGTCTAAAACTATTTCCGTAGCACTAGACGTTATTCACACCCGGTTTCTAAATCACAATTGCCAATACGCGCTTCCTCCTGTAGACTATATTAACAGCCTAACATATACTTGAGTCTTTTTCAACACTATTTTCAAATGTTGAACTATCTAAGACGCTATTCAGCGCTGTTTCTATAGCACAATTACCAGCACTTGCTTCCTCCTGTATTAGCAGCCTAACTATACTTGAGTCTTTTTCAACACTATTTTCATATGATTATTGCTTGTTCTTCCCATAGAGGACTCTGTCGTATAACACTATTTCCAACACATTTCAGGAATCAAATATGTGTAAGTCGTTTATCCACACTGTTTATACTCACTTTACCGCTAACTACTTTTTGCGCCTGTCGAAACGTTCAACTGCCTGCAACGGTGATGAAGTGCCTAAGTCGTTTTTCAACACTGGCTGGCCATTTGGCAATCCATTTGAGCGTAAACGCTCTTAAACTCAGAGACTTGACGCTAAGCAGCCCATTCAGAAGCCATTTAAGCAGCGCCCCAGCTGAGCTATGCCCTCTGCTAGGGATTTCGTATGCTCTGTTTTTTGAGCTGCTGTTTTTTTTTTTTTTTTTGTAAATCTTTTTTTTTTTATTTTCTGTTATTTTTTTGTTGTGTTTGTTGTTCGGTTCGTTGATTTCTTTTGTTTTGTCGCTTGCATAATTTTTGCTTTTGGTCTGCTTTGTGGTTTTTGTGTGTTTTCTGTTTTGTCTGCTATTTGATTTGTATTATTACTTAATTGCTTTGAACCTGAAAACAGCCAAAGGTGAATAAAATAAATTTGAAAACCAAAAACAAATCAAACACCTCCCATTTACTGCGACTGTATGTGTATGTAAATAAGCCAGCGCAAAGACCAAAACAAAAATATATTTACATAAATTTCGTGTATATATTCTTTCTGTTTTCCAACATTTTTTGTGGATCGTCTCATTCCACTCGCAGAAAAGGCAAAACACGCGCCACACACAACAAAAATTTGATATATGAACAAAATAAAAAAAATCCCAAAAAAAAAAATAAAACCTAAAGCTAACAATTCCAGTTGACTTCAGTGTCACCAATGTCGCTGACATTGAAAATCGGGCTGAGAGCAGCTGGAACACGAGCAGAGAAGCGCAAGCACAGGGGAAGAAGCAGAAGAAGACGAAAAGAAAAGCGTAGCTGAAATGTGAGCGGCATTCGCATTGAGGCAAATGGGTCACAGCTAACCAAATGTTGGGCAAGGGCCACTCAGAGACGTGCGTGAAATACGGCGACTGCGACAGCGACAGCGACAGCGACTGTGACTCCGATTCCAATTCAAATTCCAATTCAGAGACTCTGAGTCCAAGCCGGAGTCCGAAGATATACCCAAAACAGTGCGATCTAGTTGTATAATACCATTTGAAGACGTGACTAAGTTCGCCAATTGGCCAGGAAACTGGCTCAGCTAAATATGGCTAAATAGTTTAGAATTGTCACAAGTCCAATTAGTGGTGCGAATTGTTAAATGTGGCATAGAGACATATATAGAAGCGCAGCTAGTCAATAAATTTACAATTGATATAGATAAGGTATTATGCAGATGAACTACTAGAATATTTACCTAATTTTTAAAGAAGACCTGCTGAACTTGACTCTAGCTTGGGTATTCCTCTCCCAATTTCAGTTCTTAATGTCACGCCTATCGATTGAACTTCAAAAGGTTTATTCGTTTTTGCTGATCGATAAATTGATAATGTAGAGCAACTAATGTACAAAGATCCATATAGCACAAAGATCTATATGCAGTGGAGCTCATCAATGGAAGTCTATTTGGGCATACAAATGGGTAAAACTCTGTGATATAGCAATATAATATAGGCTAGAAGGTCTATCTCGATCTCTCTCTCTCTCTCTCTCACTCTTTTTGACTCTGTATATTGTATATACTACTTATATTCCCGTTTTTCATCTATTCGACATGAATATACTTAGATTATGCTCTATGAAGTTGAAACATAGAGGACTGGCTCCACCTAATCCGCCGTATTTCATTTATTTTTTGTTAACCTCTCCCATATACATATATGTTCATTAAATATGTAATGAGACAAGAGGAAGAAATTGCAAAAAAATTGCGCAAGAGCCAAAAATATTCCAAATCGCAGTTACGTGACTTGGTTGAGCTATATACGAAATGGTTAATCAAGGTAAACTGGGTAAACAGAACGATTCGCGACTCCACTTAGGAATTCTCAGAAGCTGTGCCCAATAAAGCTAAAGTGAAATTGTAAACAATTTGTAGCCCATATCGAGGCTTAACAAACAAATTTGGATTGTTTTACAAACAGAGCCGCCAAATACAGAGAAATATAACTTCCAGATGCGTTATAGATGGATTGTTGACTTGACTATTTGTAATCATACATTTGATATATGTGTTTGCATCGATACATGCATTGGTGTGCGTCTGATTGAGGCTGCGAGATGTTGGGCAAGGCCCAGTTGGAGACGTGCGTAAAATACTCTTCAGACGCGCCTCTATTGTATAATGCGATCGTTAGCAGGAGGGCAACAATGCGATGTGCGACGATACGATACGATATTCATAGACGTGACATGGCTGGGTTATAAGAGGCTTAGCTGCAGATTTATATAAGTTAGTTAGGCGAGCTGAGTTGGGAGTTGGAAGAGACTAGCGAATTCCATTAGCCAAATGGCCAAACGGCTCAAATCATACGGCTTGGTTTGGCTTGCGTGTTGCAAGTGCTTCCTGCTTGGCGAACATGCAACACGCACTGGACACTGCATAGCCGAACAGAGAGAGGGACAGAGAGAGAGAGAGAGAGACAGATAGAGAGAGAGAGAGAGAGAGAGAAGGGGAGCTGGAGAAAGGGAGACTTGTTTGGCCAGTACTGAATACTGGATACTCGATTTTGGGGCAGCAGAAAGTAAAACTCGCGCTGTTGCAACTGTTGTTGTTGTTGCTGTTGTCGCAGCTGTTTGTATTTGCTTGTTTTTTGTTGTTGTTGTGTTTCTGTTTTTCTTTTTGTGGCTTTTGGGTCCGCGCCTGGACAGCTGCAGGTGACACACATTTTTCGGCAGCATGTCCTAAAATAATTTTACTTTTTCTTGCCGACCCAACTCGTTTCGCGACTCTAACTCCGACTACTTTCTCCGGCAACAATGTTGTCGTTCTTCATCATCGGCTTGGTATGCCTCGCTGGTTTTTCTAGTTAGCATTTAGCACCTTGTCGGGTTCCAATTCCAATTGCAATTCCAATTCCAGATCCACCTTCAGCTCCGTTTCCAATTCCAAGGTCGAGCATATTTTCTTAACGCCAGCTGTGTAATCTCTCTCTCAATCTCACTCTCTCTATCCCATTCGCTATCTCTCTCACACACTTATATATATACTTAATTTCCAATTGCAAATTACCAAAATCCGTGTCCAGTCAATGACTTTTTGGCCTATGCAATTGCAGCTGAGTTTCTTGAGGCGAGTCCAAGCTGGAAAGCTGACACTCAGCTACAACAACATCAACAACAACAACTACTACAATAACAACAACAACAACAACAACACCTGTCCAGTATCGAGTGTTGCTGCTGTCAGGTTTGCTTGGGTAATCGATACAACAGGGTCAGCGGACCGCAGCCCTCGGATGCATTTCTTACAGTTCCGCTAAAATCACGAAGTGCTCAAATATTTGTTTATCGCAATCCAGCGATATATACAAAAATGTAAATAAAGCAAGTGAAATAAACATATATTATATTGAGGCTTTTGAGCTGCAACTTCAGAGTGAGAGGCAGAACGAGTGAGAGAGAAGGAGGGAGATACATATGCATATATGTATATTTTAGTGATGATGTGTGTTCCTACTCTAGTATATAATATATAGTATACAGTATACCGTATATAGTCTATATATAGTCTATACTAATCTCGATCTTTGCTTTCATGTGATAAAGTTTCGATATTCCATAGTAATCTACAAAAAAGACGAAATTGAAGACGTAGTCCTCTCGCAACTCTCTCACCATTTTTTGCTACCTCATTTAATTATGATACAAACTAAAGTTAGCTTAACTTATATACATAAATAGACACAAGTTTAGTGTTGGCTAACGAGAGGTTAGGTTAGGTGAGGTGAGGTGATGTTGGTTAAGGTTAAGTGAGTTTAACCTCAGCTCGAATTCTCTAAGCGGCTGTCGCTCATTCGCATTAGTTCGCTGCGAGTTGGGCAATGGGTCAGCCCAAAATTGATTAAGACGGCATTGTTCAACACTGACCGACAGTGGGCCGGGTTAATCAACCTAAATTGTTAATAGAATATGAATGCTAATTGATGTTTGGTATGCAATCAGGCACAGCCACCTGGCTGGCCCATTCTCATTCATTTGTTTCTATTCATTGATGAAGTTGTGGCTATGGCCACACCCACACCACTACAAACACGCAACACACACACACACACACACACACACACGCGCACACACACACACACGCGCGCGCTTTGGGGCAGTCTAAGGCAAAGCAAAATGCAACAGAAATTCATTTTTAGCCGACTCTAAAGCCAAGGTGAGCCACATTTTGGTGCAATGGAAACCACCCAGAAAGAAAAAATTTGACCAAATGGACAATTGGACAAAAATGTAGCCGCATTTTCATTTTCCAGCGGTTTTGTCTGCACATTTTTGACATGCCCAGCTGTAGATGCAGTCGCAGCTACAGATACAGATACAGATACAAACACTTTTGTATACACATTGCTCAGAATTTTGGGGTATATCCGATTGATTCGAATGCGAGTAAGAGGCAGCAAAAGTCATATTCAAATCTAAGATCTATATAAGCAAGTCGTTCGAGTCATACCCTCGATCCGTCCCCGAATTAAGAACACTTGAAACGATCTCATTCGTGCATCTGTCCGTCTTTCTTTCTATCTGTTTGTCTGATAGTTAGTCTATCCATCCATGTGTTAGCTCGTCTTTCGTTTCGTCAGTTCTGTCTGTCCATTCCCTTGTCTATAACTCTGTTAGTTCATCTATCAGTCTAGATCTATATATATTAATTTGTTTACCTGTCTACATATATATATATATGGGATATCAGGATTCACAGCCAAGTTTGTCTAGGTCTGTCCTGTTTTCCATCTACCCATTCATCTGTCTATAAAAGCTAAACACTCGAAATATATATATTTTAAATATCATTTTCTACAGTCAATACGATCTAGTCCGTAAGATTTTTGCGTCTGTCCTACCGTACGTCTGTTCTTCTGTCCGAAGGCCCAAGGTTTGAAACTATCAATCTGAGTTGGAGACCTCTTAGAACTTACTTTATATGAAGCCACTGATCATTGTTATCGATAATTGATCGAGAGTCTTAAAATGTTCTATATCAATATCTAATAGATCTGTGTATGTCTATCAGAGCTTTCATTGCCGTATCGCCATCCCAATTCGAGCTCGGGCATCTCCCAGCCGTGCACACCCAGCTGGAGCAATCTTACATATTTGAGATACAATTGGGCGGCAATTGTTTAGCAAGCAACCGGTTAAACGCGACCGAGCAACCAAATGCGCATTCAAACACTCGCGATTGTAATTAAAAGCCAAAGCCAGAGCCCGGGCCAGAGCCAGAGCCAAGTTAAGAGCCATATAACGAGCCCAAGTGTTGCACATCTGTGTGTGGGTATATTACTTGGATCGGATTGGATTATGGGTTGGATTGGATTGGATTGGATTGGATTGGTTTCGATTGGAATGGATTGGATGCGCGCGGCACTTGTCGACGATTTCCTGTCATTAGTCTAGCTGCGCATGTCAAGGTTGTTTGGCAAGCCCAGCAGCAGCCGCATCTCACAGATACTTTTGTATCTGGCGGTTTGCTGTTTGCATCTTTCGCTCTGTGCTGTTTGCTGTTTGCTGTTTGCGTTGGCGCTGCCCAGTTTCAGGTTTGCCACTTGCAATTAAGCCTCTCCACGCCGCTAAACGTCTTTTCAAATGAAATGCAATCCAGTTGTTATCCAAGTAAGTGCATAAGAAAGCCTCTGTAAAGCAAAAGTTGCTGCAGCAACAGCAACAGCAACAGCAGCAACAGCAGCAGCAGCAGCAACAGCAGCAACAGTTGCAACAACGACAACATTTTCATTGCTCTTCACTTTCTTTCATTGGCAAGCTGTTTGGGCTGCTGCAAAAACCGGCACCTCGTTGCAGTTGTTGCTGTTGCTGTTGCTGTTGCTGTTGCACATTGCAATGTGGAAAATGTGCGCGCTCTAACAAATTTATGAGCGCCACTTGAACGGCGCAGCAATTGATGTGTATGTAGTGCTGCAATTGCAACACCAGCAACAAGCAGCAACAAACAGCAGCAGCAGCAACAGCTTCTTGCCCCTCAAGCTGCCCCGCGCTCACCCAACTGCCAACTTGCTTTTTTTTTTTTTTTTGGGAGTCTGTGACAGGTTGGCCCAGGTTGCGATTATTGAGCGACATATTTGGCATACGGAATTCGGAATTCAACATTCGACACTTGAAACTCTGCAGCGTTTCGCCAATAGGACAGAGTTAACAAGAGAGGGAGAGAGAGAGGGATAGAGTGAGTGTGTAAGAGTAAGAGTGATAGAGGAGGCGCCCAGATCAACTTTTCTATTGCAATTGTTTTGATCAATCGTGCGATCACATGACGACATGAATAAAATGCCTACGATTCGCATACTTGAAGAAAAAAACTAGAGAAAAAAGGTTAATTGAAATGAAATCGAAAACGCAAGAAACGCAACAACGCAACGCAGAGCAAGGGAGAAAGCAATATTTCTCAGAAATAGCTCAGCATTTATTCATACCACGGTAAACAAAACTTTTACGTAGATTTTTATGATAATTTTATCACAGACTCAACTTGCAAATATGTTAGCTAGATAAACAGAGAGAGAGAGAGAGAGAGAGATAAAGACAAAGGCCAAGAAATAGGCAAACAGTTATTCCTATGTTGGCAAATAAGACTTTTGGGGTAAATTCTTGAGAAAATTTTGCATGAATTCAATTTACAATGGCGGAAAAGAGAAATGAAGAGCAGAAGAGGAAGTGATAGAAAGAGAGAGAGAGTAGATAGAGAAGAAATGTTAAGAGTTTAATTTTAGGGCAAGTAAATCTTTTATGTTGATCTTAGCAAAGATCTATTATAGATCTCCTGCTTAATGAAAGCATTGTAAATCTGTTAAATATAAATAAATAGAAAATTTGCTTTGATCAGCGATCTAAACTGTATTCAGATGAGCGATCTACGCTGAGTTGCAGCAGCTTAAGCTGAGCTGATCGTCATTCCGTAAAGCGAAAACTTTCATTTAAAGAGCGCATATTTTTGAAGGAACAACCTTACACATAAACATCTCTTTCCTCGAGAAATCTTATCTCTACTCTCATTGAGTGTTTTCTTATACTCGATCGTATTGTAAATGGCTGTTCTATATTCATTTCAATATTCATATATACATATTTATTTATACTCAACACATTGTTCAGAAACAGATTCTGATTCAGTCATGCTAGTCGTTGTTCTAGATAAATCGGTTGAAACATATGTTTTTATGCACTGCAAGATATACTTTAGCTAAAACAGTTTAGAGTTTCAGGTAAGGTTTATAAGCAGCGAGCAACAAGTTAATCTGCAAGTCAAGGCAAGCTGTTTTATGTAAGAATGAAAAAAGGAAAGTCTTGGATTACAAATTCAAATAATAAAATTCCATTCCGATAAATAACAGATCAACGAGATCAGACTAGAGTTTTAAAAACGAATCTGAATATCGATTCGCTCAAATGCTTTTTCACTCTCTTGTATTCCTACCTTTTCTCAATATCTAGATAACAAAATAAAGATATATTTATTAACTTCCCCTTAAATGTTCTGGCAGCAGATAAGATATACTTGTATAGATTGGATTCTCGCAAATATAGAGCCTATCCAGCTTCAAATTCGATTCGATGCAACATTTCTTTTCAATTAAAAGGGAGACCCATTAATTCATATTAAAATTCCCATTCGAATTCAGCTAATTTGTAGCAATGGAATTGAATGCACATAGAATAGGTATTTTTTATTCACAGCGTAATCCCCTCGATACCCCTATCCATTTCTCCTCCCACTCAGTGGAAGCACTTCAAAGCCAATTGCATGTCAAACAATGGAAAAATAGAGAATCGAGCCGGCTTTGAGGTATTATCATCGAAAGCCCAAGCTGCAGCTGGATCAATTGAGCAAAGTGCATTGATAGGTCCACTTAAGGCACGCCCTGATAACGCTACGATACCACGATATGTGTATATACTATATACATATATGAACATATATACCGTATGTATGTATAAATATTCCATGCACATATTTGCAGTTGGCCGTAATTGAATCTGAGACGCTGGGACGGTTGGGAGGTGGCTCCACAGCTGAGGTCTCGCCTGCAATTGACCCAATTCTCGGCTCTTGTTGTTGTTATTGCTTATATAGATAGATATGTATATAATGTATATATATATATCTCTTTTTTTGCTATTGTACTGCAGTGCATTGGGAGGCTAGTCATTAAGGCTGACAACAACGTCGGGGAGTGGTGCACGGTGTGGTTCGGTGGTTCGCTTTGGTGTGCTTGCCGGCTTGTGGGCTACTAGGGCGCCACACTCGCCGCTGGCATTGATTGAAGCCCAATTAAAGTAAAAGAAGCCGCCCTGCTAACGGCCCTAACAGCTCTAATGCCAGCTACCTCCAATGTGGAGCAGCTAGCCAGAAGATGTCTGCAGCAAAATTAACATATATGTGCATATATATGTATACATATGTACCTCCATCTACATTTCAGCTGCAACACGTTTAACAGCAAGGCGTGGCCCCAGATATATTTAGGCTAGATTTTTGCTTAAGCCAAATGTGTCACAGAGAAGTTCTCTTTGAGTTGCCGAAATCAATATACCCTCGCTTATGTGATAATGGCCATGCTAATAGCAATGATCATGATAATGATAGTGATTTTAATATATTTTTTGAGAGTGATGATAATGATAATGATAATGATAATGATAATGATAATGATAATGATAATGATAATGATAATGATAATGATAATGATAATGATAATGATAATGATAATGATAATGATAATGATAATGATAATGATAATGATAATGATAATGATAATGATAATGATAATGATAATGATAATGATAATGATAATGATAATGATAATGATAATGATAATGATAATGATAATGATAATGATAATGATAATGATAATGATAATGATAATGATAATGATAATGATAATGATAATGATAATGATAATGATAATGATAATGATAATGATAATGATAATGATAATGATAATGATAATGATAATGATAATGATAATGATAATGATAATGATAATGATAATGATAATGATAATGATAATGATAATGATAATGATAATGATAATGATAATGATAATGATAATGATAATGATAATTATAATGATAATGATAATGATAATGATAATGATAATGATAATGATAATGATAATGATAATGATAATGATAATGATAATGATAATGATAATGATAATGATAATGATAATGATAATGATAATGATAATGATAATGATAATGATAATGATAATGATAATGATAATGATAATGATAATGATAATGATAATGATAATGATAATGATAATGATAATGATAATGATAATGATAATGATAATGATAATGATAATGATAATGATAATGATAATGATAATGATAATGATAAAGATAATGATATTGATAATGATAATGATTATCATTAATAATGGCAATGATTTTGACAATGCCAAATTTCGTAACAATAACAGTGATAATGAGAATAACGTTGATAATCATAATGATAAATATAATAAAATAGATAATGATATAAATAAAAAGAGAAAGCGAGATATATAAATATATAGATAGATAGATATATAAATAGATGAATAGACGGATGGATAGACAAATATATAGAGAGGTAGCAAATAGAGCGAGTACAAGTGTCGAATGTATTTGCACAATTAAGCATACCCTATTTGTGCAATATTTACGTAGTATTTAAAGAAAAAGTTCAAGCTTTGGAGGCTGCGACTGCTACATGAACTGTAAAAATTTCTTTCTATCTTGTTTATATATTTTGTTTTTCTCTTCTTCTACGGCAAAGCAAAAGCTCGGGCAAGACACCGCAAAGAACAAGAGAGCCAATGATCATAACTATTATTACGCTGATCATATGGTTTTATTGTCGAATTTGCCGTCGTGAAACTTGTTTTTGTTAATGTTGTTGTTGTTATCTGTCTGTCTGTGTTGTTCTTTTTTTGGAATGAGTTTGTGCCACTTTTTTCGAGTTGCGCATGGAAAAAAGACAACAGCAACAACAACAACAACAGCAACAACAGCAGCAGCAGAAGCAGCAGAAGCAAAAAAGAATTTCCGTAAACGGGGTCAGCAGCGCGCGTACTGAGTCGCAAGTCTTGGCCAATGCGTCTCAACTCTTTTTGTATACCTATTCACTGTCGAAGAAGGGGTATATGTCAATATAGAGCCATAAAAATATAAAGCATTTGATGCAGATTAAATTTGATTGCAGCCCCCTATATATTTCGACATGGCAGCAGCTGCAGGGTATTTCTTAGTCGAGCACGACCCGGTAAAGAAATCTGTCTTCTTTTCTTTTTAGCCAGGTGAAATGTTTTGGCAACGCGATTTGTTGACACTTTTTTCTCTGATTTTGCGTAGCTTGTTAATTAAACTTACACAACTTAAACGTAAAGCACAACAACACCCACACCGATACGCACACACACACACACACATACGCATACACATAAAGCTGCACGCAAGACTCACTTTTCAATGTTCTATGTTAAGGTTGAGGTTATCAGAAGAAAACGTGCCAAAGCACACAATATCACAGCAAAAGACAAGGACAGGCGAAATAACAATGTAAACACATTTGATAAACACGAAAGAAGGGCTCTTCACGTCTAGCCGAACACTAAACACCCTCGCACCAAAGGAGTGATTTGAAAAACTTAGCTATTCGATTCCGTTGTCGACATGTCAAAAACATGTTGAAACCCTTAATACGATCAAAAAAATGTATATATAATTATACCTATATAATTTATTGTTCCAATTTGAATAATATCTTGAATAGAAGATAGATAGAATTTGAAGAGTATATATCAGATTATTCGAGTTCAACCTGACAATCTCTCTATTGTTCAATCTCTCTCTCTCTCTCTCTCTCTCTCTCTCTCTCTCTCTCTCTCTCTCTCTCTCTCTCTCTCTCTCTCTCTCTCTCTCTTGTCAGATTGAACTTGACTGTATAACATAGAGCTATATCTTCTAGTTTTAAAGCTATCTCTCCCTATGTTAGGGTATTACATTCCAAGAAGTGTTCAGTGAGCAAGACCGATTGGCTGGCTAGCCCTTGGAGCATGCCCATATCATCATTATCGCCACTATCAAGATCATCAACTTGCTATTTTTGTTTAATTTCGTGGTGTTTATACCATCAAATGGGGTTCCGATAAGAGAAAACTGATGTCAATGTATTTTACTTCTTTAGTTCGTTTCATTTAAAAGCTTTTGGGCCCTGAGAATTAATATAATGTGGGGGTTAAACAAGAGTTAAGTGATTTAGATTAGAATCATTATTGCATAGTGCAGCATCAGTTATCGATTCTCTAACTAAGCTGCCAGAAATTCACATTCGCTAGCTGCGAGCCTCTCGCACCAATTAGGAATTTTGCTTTCGAGTGGTTATTAGTTTATAATGGACGGCCTAAATTTTTATCTGGCTTGTAAAACACTTAATTAAAAGTGTCAAATTTGCACTATTATTTTCAGACGATATGTGTATAACCTTAATATAGTTAATAATTGATAACAAAGCCCGTGCCTAGTGTAATAAATAGCATACAAACGATATCTTATTTTCTGACACTCTGAATAGAAAGGTAAAACAATATTAGAATAAAAATAATATCTATATCTATATCTATATCTATATCTATATCTATATCTATATCTATATCTATATCTATATCTATATCTATATCTATATCTATATCTATATCTATATCTATATCTATATCTATATCTATATCTATATCTATATCTATATCTATATCTATATCTATATCTATATCTATATCTATATCTATATCTATATCTATATCTATATCTATATCTATATCTATATCTATATCTATATCTATATCTATATCTATATCTATATCTATATCTATATCTATATCTATATCTATATCTATATCTATATCTATATCTATATCTATATCTATATCTATATCTATATCTATATCTATATCTATATCTATATCTATATCTATATCTATATCTATATCTATATCTATATCTATATCTATATCTATATCTATATCTATATCTATATCTATATCTATATCTATATCTATATCTATATCTATATCTATATCTATATCTATATCTATATCTATATCTATATCTATATCTATATCTATATCTATATCTATATCTATATCTATATCTATATCTATATCTATATCTATATCTATATCTATATCTATATCTATATCTATATCTATATCTATATCTATATCTATATCTATATCTATATCTATATCTATATCTATATCTATATCTATATCTATATCTATATCTATATCTATATCTATATCTATATCTATATCTATATCTATATCTATATCTATATCTATATCTATATCTATATCTATATCTATATCTATATCTATATCTATATCTATATCTATATCTATATCTATATCTATATCTATATCTATATCTATATCTATATCTATATCTATATCTATATCTATATCTATATCTATATCTATATCTATATCTATATCTATATCTATATCTATATCTATATCTATATCTATATCTATATCTATATCTATATCTATATCTATATCTATATCTATATCTATATCTATATCTATATCTATATCTATATCTATATCTATATCTATATCTATATCTATATCTATATCTATATCTATATCTATATCTATATCTATATCTATATCTATATCTATATCTATATCTATATCTATATCTATATCTATATCTATATCTATATCTATATCTATATCTATATCTATATCTATATCTATATCTATATCTATATCTATATCTATATCTATATCTATATCTATATCTATATCTATATCTATATCTATATCTATATCTATATCTATATCTATATCTATATCTATATCTATATCTATATCTATATCTATATCTATATCTATATCTATATCTATATCTATATCTATATCTATATCTATATCTATATCTATATCTATATCTATATCTATATCTACTTTGGTGTCCATCAACACTTGATTGATATATCAGATTTCATTTTAAGCTCTTTAAGTAATTTGCTCACCCACACTTTACTTTCAGAGCTATTAGACTTTGAATTAAAATGTAGGCAACGCCGTAATTAAATAATCGGAAATCCAAGCCCATTCAGCTGTTAACTTGTCTGACAGTCAAGCATCGAGCATAGCATACATAGAACATCGAACATCCACCATCTATTGTTTTTAGGCGCGCCCCTTTTGCCAATGCCCATCTTTGGGGCAGCAACTCGAAAATTGGTGCGTGGCGGCAATTAATGAAGATGGCTGAAACAAATGATGATGTCATATATATATGTATGTACATATATATTTGTGCGTGTGTGTACTAGGTTAGGCGAGGCAAAAGACGGCCTCCTTAGTCAATGCCAATCAATAGATGTCGCGATAAAAATGGTCACGCATGTGCCAAGACACTCCTGAGACTTTCAACCCCCATGCATGAGATTTCTGCACGGGCAGCAAGAGCAGCAGCAGCAGCAGTAGCAGCAGCAGCACTTAGCGGGAGCGCACCTAGAGCGTAACCCACGCTAACTGCAACGCTGAAGGTCGTCAGCGTCGTAGTCAGAAAGAGAAGCTTGCGCAAGCATCAGCAGCAGCAGCAGCGGCAGCAGTAGCAGCGACAGCGCCGCCGTCACCTGTATTCTTATGCAACGCACACGGCTTTAACGCTCAGCTACTCGATTCAGTTTGCTCAGCCAGCGCGACAAGTGAAGATAGCACACGGCATAAACGGTAAACAATACAAAGCTACATCTTCGGCGGCGACAGCGACAACAACAAGTTACAACAAACTGTCACTTGTGAGCTGCAGTTCTTCCTTTTACCGCGCCGGCGCCAATTGCTCTTATTGCTGATAAGATAAAACAGCAGCAGCAGAAGCAACAGCACAAAGAGCAACAGCACCACCAACAACAATAACAATAACAATAGCAATAATAAGTGCAGAGCGCAAGTGCCAGAGCTTTAAAGAGCGAAGAGAGAAAGAGAGGAGAGAGCGCAATTTGCCTGGATTGCTGCGTGGCTAGTTGTTGTTGCCTTCGTTGAGTGCGGTCGTCTGGCGCTATTATTAGAGAGTTACCGTTGCTTTATTATTGCCTGCCTGCCTGCCTGCTACTATTATTGCCTGCTCGTATGCGTGTATGCATGTGTGTATGCTTTGCTATTGTATTGGTGTTGTATTCGTGTTCTGTGCATATTTTGCGCGTTTTTTGTTTTCAGTTTTGTTAACGTCGTCGTCGTCGCTGCCTCGCAACGCTGCTGCCAAAGCAGAGAGTCCGCAGCAGAAAAAAAAGCAAAGGCAAAAGTGCAAAAAGAAGAGTAAAGAAAAGACCAAAGCAAATACGCCGCTAGCCGCAGTTAGTACGCAGTTCTAAGCACTTTTTTTGTTTTTTGTTTAAAATCTACTTTAATGCGGGCTCTATTTGTTTGTGTGTATGCGTAGTGTGATATCTGTGGGTGACTATATTTGTTTTAACGGCAACGTGCAAATTGTTCAACGATAACGGCACATGAAAATAAAATAAAATAAAAAACTGCAGTGCAGAACAATGCTGAAAAAAACATTCATTATAACACAAAAAAAAAAAAAAAAAAAAAAAAACAACATAAAGAAGTGGCACGTGAAGTTCTAGTACGACAACAGAACGCCAATAAGTAAACTGACCCTCAAGAGGGCCGCCACATAGACACTGCCGCGTGTGAGTGAGAGAGTGAGCGAGCTATTGTTGTTGCTGTTGTTAACACTGCGGCAGGCAATTGTCATTCTGACAGCTTCCACAATTCCAATCGGCAAATGATGAATGACTCTAATAAGAATTAAGTGGAACAAATTTGCTGCCAATCAGTGAGAGTTTTAAAGCTTTTTTTTGTGAGAACTTCGCACTAGATGCGACACTATTACACATTTTATTATTGTTTGTGCTCTTTTGTTAACTTCCAAACAATTCGAGCGTTTTGTTTTTGTTTGTTATTAGCTGAAAAGTGCACAGGTGGAATTTAAGGCTTACAAACTTATCAGGCACAGCGATCGCTCACTAATTGAATCGTTTTGACATTGTGTACAAATGATCGTTAAATGTGACACACAGCTCTCAATAGGCTGAGCAATGCAATCGCTCGAAATGTGAGAAGAGTGATTAAGTTAATTAATTAAACCTTTTTCTTATGTAGAACATACAAATAAAGAAAAGAATCAAGCTAATCAGCTCTCTGCATCGATTAGGCTATATCCAATGGTAATCAAATGGAATTTAATGAGCATTCCAATTGTCCCGTGCTCTGGTCTACTTATTATTATAGTCTGCTCTCAAAAAGCCCTCTACGCAATCGTTCATAAAGGGCTAACAATGTTTGTCCACGCCAAATACTATTAACAATTCTTCCATATTTACTCATCCATTTTTCTAGCCCAGCCATGAGCCAGAAGCTTTGCTTATATAACTTGATTATCTATTCAATGTTTAGCTGCCACATAGATATACCTGCTTACGATAACTGAAGTGGCGGATCCAAACAATTAACTGCAGTCTCGAACACCTCTCGTGACCCACTCCGAAGTTCTCTTGGCTGCTGGCCAATTCGTATTCAAGTGCCTCGAATAGCAAATACGGCGATAAAGCCACCCGCTCTACGTTATTTAGCATAAGTTATTCTATTAGTCACACGAACCGGCTGATAACTCGCCCCGAGTTTCTATTTCTTTTTCAATTTGTATCTGTTGCCGTCTGTTTCGGGTCTCTGTTTAGATAAAGGCGCTGTGCTCACTTTTCTACAGGTGACTTTATCATGTGTACCTATAGTATATATGGGCACAATTTGCATAGTTGTTGTGGCTTTGCTGACTAGTTTGCCTCTGAGACAAGACTGACTGAGACAATAATAGTAATAAAACAACGAAACAATAGGCAAAATAAACTTGCAAAATAACGAATATATAATACTCTAATATATGAGATTAGCTTAAAACTATCTGCAGTTGGAATTTACTTGCAGCTAGCCTAGTAATTAAATAATTACGTCAGGAGTGACTAGGATTTATCTAGGTGCTTATGCTGCCTAACCAACTACTTTCATACTTATTTTCTGGAAATAGCATAAGAATAGAAAGCTGATTATCGAGACATAGCTGAATAGAAGAATATACAAATATTGTCACATAATTACATAATTACAAATATTGTCATATTACATACATACATATAGCTTGAAATATACATATATAAGATCGATGAAATATTCGCTCATTCAAAAACTCGACCTTGAATCGGTTTTAACATATGAATATACAAAATGTATATGCTATTGCTATCAGTTATCGATATATATCGCTACAGTATGTTTTGCATGCAGTAAAAGCTGTTGGCTTCGTGTTAAAATGCAAATACCCTCGGCTAGGGTAATACACAATGATGAGCATCCAATAAAAATTGCCGCACGTCGCCGCATGTGATATCATCGCCTAACTTTGGATCAGTCTCAGCTCTATCTACAGCACCCTCTGCACCGCCCCCCCCCCCCCCCCCCCCCCGTCTCCGTACCCCGTTCCCTCATAAATTGCAATGCCAATGCCAATGTCGCATGCATTGCACAATGTATCTGAAAACAATAAAAAATAAAACAAAAAACAGAAACTCACATGAAATTCCCAATATCCCATAAATGATATAATACAAAATATATGTTTGTGTGTGTGTGTGTGTGAGCTATGTACAGGTGTATGCAGATGCAATCAGTTATTCCTAAGCCCCGATTAATCATCAATCACATACCCGTTGTTGTTGTTGTTGTTGTTGTTTTGGGATATTTCATTGTGGTTTACCTTGTTTTTTATTTTTATTTTTTTATTTTTGTATGTTTGTACTTCTGATTCGGCTTATTAGCGGTTGGGGGAACGTCGCCTACTATATATATGTATATGCTATAATTTTTAAGGCACACAATTATAATGGTCAATGCATAACGGTAGAAAGTTGCCAATTTGATTGCCAGCTATAACGGTAATTCATGACAGCGCTTTAAATATTCATAATCTGAACAGATATATGTACATCTATCCATTTATATATAGAGATATCTAAAGGGCCAACAACGATTTGTATGTATGGCAGAACAACCCAACGTCGTTAGTATCATTAGTCGCCTGAAAGGTCATCCTCATTATATAGCTAGAAGCGGATATATTACGCAAATTCCAATCGCTCTTATACTATATATTCTATATATTATAGAAATGCCTGTGCGCTTATAAATAGAAATAGAATTCTTAATAGGCTACGTGACTTGGCTTTTAACTTGGCGCTTAACTACCCACAGCTGGCAGTGGCTTGGCTTTGATTTGATAATTATGTGACATCAGAGCTACATCAGGCAGCCAGTCACATATCTATAGATATTCTGAGAGCATACGATCAGGAAAATAGAAGATGATGTGAACCAAGTTCACAGATATGTTCAATCTAAAAGATTCCATATAACTTCACTCTCCCTCTCTGAAAAGCATTGATTACCTTGAACTGCCTCTTTGTGGAGATATACTTAAGTATATTAAGTCTAACGAATTACATGTGACTTCGATTTCTTTTTTCTCTCCCTGTTTGCAATTTCTCTTTGTAGAGATATCCCTAAGTATTTTCTCTCATTGATTTAGCTCCATTACAACTGCCTTTGGGTTAGATGTCCAATCTAGCGAGTTACTTATAACACCGATAGCTCTACACTCTTCCCTCTCTGGGGATCCTTAGGTAATTTCTCTTTTTGCGTAATCCTTAAGTGTTTGCTTTAATACAACTGATGATTTCTAACACTAAATTCTCTGCAGATTTGTAATTTGTTTCCAGCTTCTCTTTGTGACGATATCCTTGAATGTTGTCCTTCAATTAGTTAGCTTGCTTTCAATTTTTCATAGGCAAGACATGCTTAAACTCCTATGCAAATGCTGATCTATGCTTCCCTCTCTTCCTTATACCCTTAGACCTCTGTATACGCTCTGCCGTTCTGCTTCTCTCTTCTTTGTGCGTCATTCGCAAACGTTTCTCGAGCTACATTTTCTTCTCAGTTTATCAACTATTGAGATAAGCTGTATTGCACATTGCCTTATAGTCGTTTCAATAAAGATAAACACATGCCAATATATATAGGCGAGTAAACATCTAACCTATATATCTGAATTAGCATACGAAACTGAAGTTGTTTTCACTTAATGATGGGACAACATTTGAATTGCGTTTACTCTGTCAATATCTAATTGCAAACTGAATGCTGTTATATCAACTGATGTCTGTGTGCACTATATAAACATATAGATACTTATATATTGTAGTATATGATTGTGTTGTTTATGAATGAGCGACTTTCGACTGCTGATAATTGCCGCTCGAATCGGGCACTATAAAGATATAGCTGACGTGTGACAGTATATGTTGGTGTATATGATACGAAAAATAGATATCGATAGTTAGTAAATCAACCGGTTGGATAGAGCGTAAATATTATAATATCCGGTTGCCTCTTAACCAAATTCTATGAGTTGGTTAATTGAAGAGCGTTCAGTTTTAAATATACATATGCATGTATATATTTTGCGAATACGTATGTATCTATATGTTTGTATTTTTTTCATGTATATGGAACGTGATGATTTTAAAGAAAAATGTTATACGTCGTCGTTGTCGCCTTTAGTCGCTTTGATAGCCGAGGAATTTTTTCTTACTCATATTTATTTCAAGTTTAACTAACTGGCTATAAACTGATTATATCTCCCTCCCTCTCTCTCTCTCTCTCTCTCTCTCTCTCTCTCTCTCTCTCTCTCTCTCTCTCCCTCTCTCTCTTTCTCACACACACAAACAAAGTACAAACAACAAGTGATAATGTGGAAATAATATTCTATGAGATTTTTGCTTGGAAAAGGTTGTGCTCGGTTCCACTTCTCAAAGCATTGAAAATAACAACTCGAGCAAATAGCTAAACAGTGAGTAAAGCCTAATTAGCCTGACTAATAGTGGGGCTAATTAGTGGTTCAGCTCGTCGCAGTCAAATCGATTTACAGACGTCTCTAGGTGCTCAACTCAAGCGAGGTAGCTGTGTGTGTGTGAGAGTGTCAGTGTGTGTGTATGGCAGATTTCAGTTGCAAGTCGGGGCACGTGGCTCAATTACACATACAGTCATACACCTATGCATGTACAACTATGCGGTTAGTAAAACTACCCCGCAGCAATCGCGTACGTATATAGATCAACAGAGAGAGAGGGAGAGGGTATGCCACATGTGACGGTCAGTATGTGACAGTGTCTAGTTATAATATTGTATTATTATTATATTATCTATTACTCTAGTTATTGATCTACTGCATGATGTTGTAGTTATCTAGATAGGTATAGCCAGGATTTGAATTGTCTCTTATTTACTAGTCATATATCATTTATCTCTCTCTCTCTTTCTCTCTCTCATGTGCGACCTCTCTCTCTTTTTTCCTATCTTATATAGATAATAATATATGTACATATATTGTATTTATTTTTCTCCTTCTATCTATATATTCATTTACTGCTCCTCTTTTCTTTTCTATACTTTCATCGCTCTCTCTCTCTCTCTCTCTCTCTCTCTCTCTCTCTCTCTCATTCCTTTTGTTTTCTTCCTTCTCTCTTAGTCTGCATTTATCCCTCCTTTCGATTTCTCTTTTCTCTGTTCCATCTCTGTCTATTTCTATTTACATTTAATTTTCTTTTACTTTCTCTCTCTCTCTCTCTCTTGCTTCATCTGTCTTTGCTTTTATGTTTCTCTTACTTTACCTCAATCTCTTCTTTCTTCTATCTTTTCTCTCTAGCTCTCCGTCCCCTTTCTCTCGATATTTCTCACTCTCTCGCGCTGTCTCTTTCTCTGACCAACTCTTTCTCTCTTTTTTTCTGTATAATACAGAGTGTCATCAAGTCGAGCATTGCTATTGCTGCTACCATATTAGCTGCAATTGCAAGTGATTTGCATGGCCAATAAATAGACAACAACAACAGCAACGTTGCGGCAATAACATCGCATGAACATTGTCATTATTCAATCAAACGAGCTCCCGCCTCCAGCCCCTTCTCTCCCGCCCAATCAGGCAACCCCTCCCCGCCCGACCCACACTTTGGCCCAAGTAAGCGACGAATTGCGCGCGTCTTTTGCCGCTTGCTGCTGGGCAGAGTTTTCCAGTGTGTATGTGCGGGTGCGAGTGTGGGCGTGGATATGGGCGTGGACGTGGACGTGGGCGTGCTATTCACTATTTTAGAGGACAATAGGCGCTAAGCTTAACGCAAATAGCAACTAATTTCACAGGTTAATTAATAATAGAGATGATGCGTGCGTGCTCGTGTCACGAGCAATACAAGCCGATACTTAGTGAGTCACACAATCTTAGTCGACGGACAATACCTGGAACTCGAAAGAAAGACATGCATATATTATCTAATCTATACTACGTACTATCCAAAAGAACTTTAAACAAATAAATGAATATACATATATACATATACACATATATTATATGCATAAGAATATATATATATGTATATATTTATATTCTTATGCATATAATGAGTAAGCAGCTGGATAAGTTCTCTAGTTAGATCAGCTCAAAAACCAACTAACAGATACAAAAATAACAGTGAATGTGTTATAAAACATTCTAAAAGTTTTGTTAACTGATTTTGATTCGTTATCGATTGTCACGCGCCCATCTCTGATTGCCTATCGACGCTTATCGTTTACCAAGCACAAACACTCTTGAACGCTGGCGACTTTAAACGTATCTACAAACACACACACACACACACACACACACACACACACACACGTGCATACACACACACACACAAATCTTCTTTGGAGAACTTTATGATTATAATAAATTGATTTGTTTATGAATGCATGCAAATTTCCGCGGGGCAGTAAATACTTTAACTCGATTGCGCTCGTTCTCTAGAAGCAATCATTTTTTACGACTTCGGCAATACGAAACGGTCCATAAATTGGCCAATTCGTCGAGGTTTATCTGGGCATTATTGCATTTGCCGCAATTTGAGCTGCCAAACAGAAACTAATTTTGCCTCAGCTGAGCATATTTATATATTTTCAAGTATTTTATATATCTACAGATATGTGGATATATAGGCAGACACATTTGTATCTTAAGTATACAACTTTATCTCGAATCTGAGCAGCTGACACTTGGCATAGATACGTTTATATCGTTCACACTCCATTAGCTGATTATTGATTGAGCGCAATCACAATAACTAGGGAATTGTAGGCGGGTGTATTGGCTTTGGGGGTGTAAATTAGAAATGGTATTTAACCTCGCAGAATTCGAAGAATGCGTACTTTTCTTCTTCTTCTTCTTTTTTTTCTTCTTCTTCTTCTTCTTCTTCTTCTTCTTCTTCTTCTTCTTCTTTCAAGAGCTATTTCCGCAACTAGAAATTTAATCATGTGCACCTCCTAGTCCCAAGATCTCGGCTAGCAAGGTAATATGAAGTTCCTATCAAGTAAGGCCTTCCAAAATGGGCATTCGCTTGGGCCAATCCAATGAATCTGATGAGAGTTTTGTTCGATTTACTTTGATATAATACTTTAACTTAAAGTTGACATTAACTTTGGCCCTAGCTTTGCATTTGTCTGTAGCCGTAGTACTTTAAAGGCTCCATTTGACTTCGACTTTAGCATATAGCTACGCTTTTGACCTTGCTATTCAGTTGTAGTCTTACTTTTTACCTGTTATGCTGACTTGTACATTGAGCTTCATTACATCTCAGCTACACGTTCAATTTAACTTTATCTTTAATAATAAGTTGTAATCTTTGGGCTTCCAGTTTCTTCATTTTGTCTTTATCTTTAACTTTAGCTTTAAATTACATGTTAAATTACATCTAATAATAATATCAAGTATTATTGAGATCTAGATTTAGATTGAGTATAAATGCTGTTAATTTCTTGAGTCTACTGTTATTAAGATAAACATCTGATAATCTGCAAATCAGACGATCATAACTTTCATCGTGTTAACATTGACGCAAACATTTGAGGTTAGTTTTACGCATTCCAGCTGATATGCGTCTTTCGGCGCTTATCTAGCTGACATAAGCACATCCAAAGGCTATCAGAACTAGCTAGTAGGCGTGTGTGTGTGCGTGGGACGATAAGAAAGCCATTCATTACACAAGGAATGCGCGTATGGCGGCTCATGCTCTCTATGGAAACTGGAAGGGGGAGAGAGAGAGAGGACGGAGCAGATACCTGTTATCGGGCCATTGGTGTTCGCTCGCTCTCTCTCTCTTTTTCTCCGCTCTCCCTAGCTCACTTCGCCTCCCTCTGATAAGAGCGCTGGCGTCTTGGCATATTTCTTTTCAAACTTTTGTATTCGTTTTCTTTGAACGTAATCGTAATCAGGCATTCGAATGATTTTTTATTTGCAGATTTCGCAGCGCACAAATCGCACGCCATTTTGTATTATGCTTCAGAAATATTACGAAACATTCTAGAGAGGGGCGTATCGGAGCCACAACAAGCGCGATTACAGCAATAATCGATTAATCGATCGATCAATCAATTATCAGCACCAGCAAGAAGAAGAAAGAGAAGAGAGGAAATCGACAAACAGTTGTAACATAACCGGAAACGGAAACGACCTCAAAGGGAACACAGCCTGAACGACAGAGACAGAAATACATACAGAGAGAGAGAGAGAGAGAGAGAGAGAGGGAGTCAGAGAGTGTGACAGCAAGTGAGCGAGCGAGCGTGCCACGCCCCAACATGAGCAGCATGAAGGGCGGCTTCACTACACTCAATCGCTGGTTTGGCCGCAAAAAGGGTAAGTCTCTCTAGCTAATATACTAGGAGAACTGATCTTAACTTTTGCCCTCTTTGTCCTTTTGTTCTCTCCTGCTTTGCTTTGCCTTGCAGACAAATCTAGCGTCGGCAGCGCCAACGGCAAGCTGTCAAAGTCAACCACACAGCTGCACCACATGTCCACAGACCAGGGCATTCACATCAACGAGGCTAGTCAGCTGGATTACAATCGCATCACCCCTCTGCCCGCAGCCACCAGCAATGCACCGTTCGAGCAGACCTTCCGCATCACCGTGCTCCTGCCCAAAGATCAGCTCTATGTGACCCGACTGGGCGCCCGTGTGCCACTCAGCAAGCTGCTCTCCCTGGTCTGCGACAACAAACAGTTGGATCCCGATAAATATGAGTTTCGCAATCCAGGTAAGCCTGACACCCAAGCGATATATCGATCACATCCGGTAGCTTTACTGAGACGTGTGTGTGGATGAGTAATTTGTAGAATAGGGAGGAAGGGAGTAAAGGTCTGAGGTCATTCTAGAAGCTTTGATTAAACTAACAAAAAAGTGGTCAAAATATGGCAATGTAGAAATGTTGTTCCAACTAGCACTACCTCTTGTTGGATAGAATCAGTTAAATTTGATTCAGTGATGCAAAGCTAATCAATCTCTCTGTCTCTCTCTCTCTCCTCTCTCTCGCTCTTTTCCCACTCTCTTCCCACAGTGGATGCTAGTCAGGTGTACAGCTGCGAGTCAAGCATCGGAGCAGTGGGTCTGTCGGAGATACGTTTGTGCCACAAGTCGGAGTCCTACGACAGCTTCAATGCGGACTCCATGCTCAAGTTTCAGCGGACGGGCGGCACTCGCGATTCACTGAGCAGCAGCTCCGAGTTCAGCAGCAGCCGGCACTCGCACTCCAAGCTGACGGCCAAGACGCCCAGTCCGTACAGCTCGAGCAACTCGCTCAACTCCATGGACTCCACGGGCATGAACTATACGCGCACACCCGTGGTGCCGCCCAAGGCGCTATCCGTAGCACCGCCCCCGCGCAAGAAGCGCGTGGCGCCACGTCCACCCAGCCAGGTGGCCATCCCGGAGCAGTCCGTAGCGCAATTCAACGAGACGCCGACGCCAACGCCAACGACAACGCCGACACCGGCGCCAACTCCAACGGAGCCCGCCTATGCGGTCATTGTGAAGCGTCCACAGCTGTGCATGTCCACGCCCAACTTGGCCACCATGCCGGAACAGGTAACGGATGCGGAGACAAAGCCGTCGTTTGAGGTGGACTGCAATGGCAACAGCGCCAAGACCTTAGATGGCGGACACTATGCCACGCTGGAGCGCAGGCCCTATTCGCAGGCTTTGCCGGAGCCGACGCCGCGCAAACGTCTGCTGCAGCTTAAGAAGAAGACGGCGCCAGCACCGCCTCCAGAATCCCCTGGACCGACAACTGAAGCGGGAGCTGAGGCAGCGACTGCAGCTGCAGACACCATATCACTGGCCTCCTCCACGACGGTGTCCATGACGGAAATGCTGCCGGCAATACCGCAGCCAGCGCCCAGGATTACTACGCCCGTGCCCGTGGCTACGTCGACAGCGCCAAGAGTGCAGCAGCAGCAGCAACAGCAGCAGCAGGAGTCGGAGGCAGTGCCTCCTGCACTGCCCGCTACAGCAGCGCCCCAGATACTGAGCAATGGCAACCAGAATGTGTCCAAGGTGCTGTTGAACCGCACGCCCACGCCAGAGCCCCGTTCACTGGGCAGCGCCACAGAGGAGGAGGAGGACAACAATGATACGGCCTCCAAGCAGGCAGACTCTGGCATTGGCGAGCCTGTGCCCTCGCCGCTGCCCTCCAGTTCGCCATCACCCGAGCCGGAGGTGCTGCCATTGGCGGATCATAAAGCGCCGGTCGAGTCCAGCTCGGAGGAGGACGATGAGGCCATCAAGGTGTACAACTTTAAGACGTCCTGCAAGAGCTCCGTCAAGGTCAAGGGGCTGGTGCTGAGCGCCCAGCAGCTGGAAACGGCAGCTGATGAGCAGCCCTCGCCTCTGTCCGATACGCCTCTGGCCCAGACGCCCGGGAGCCCAAACAGCGACCTGACTTCGTTGTCCTCGTGGAACTATGCGGGTCCCATATCGCCGCCCCCGGACTTCTCGGACAGCGCGCAGTTCGGACAGCGGCCCAAGAGCAGCGAAGTGGTCAACGAGCTGTCCTCCATCATACAGCAGCAGCGGCTCGACACGCTCATCCGGCAAGCGCCCGAGCAGCCACAGCAGATCGAAGCGGCCAAGCCCAATCGCCTGGCTAACTTTAGCATCGCGTCAATTAGCAACGGTTCGAGCAACATGCGCAACAGTAATAGCAGCAACAGCAGCAGCAGTAGCTCTCCAACGATCACACGCACTGACTCCTTTCAGTCGCCTAGGCACAGCCACAACGGCTCGTCCTTGGGCACGCGGTTGCGCAGCTCCTCGCAGCTGTCGCTCAACAGGCTAGAGCTGAACGGCCTGAATGGCGGTCTGCAGCAGCGGCGCTCGTCCAGCGAGCTGAGCATTGGCGAGTCGCCTTCGCTCCAGAGCCTCGAGGTCATCAAGACCATATTGAGCAACTCGCGCAAGAACAGCCTGGCCACGGATGCCACAGACTCCACTGAGTCCGAGAAACCAAAGAGCAGATCGACTGCGTCGCCCACAGCCAAGCCGGTGTCAATGGACCTGACCACGTCTGTAAGTCCACTTGAGTCCACAGTGACGTCCACAACAATAGCAGCGGCTCCTGCCATGCCTGTAAGCACAGTCGTGTCCCACACAAATGGAAACACATCTGCAGCTAAAGAGGCTGTGCCTGTGCCTGTTCAAACAGTCGAGCCCGCAGCTGACTCTACATCCGTATCGTTGACCGCCACTGCAAACGTGGCCGCTGCTGTGCCTGCACAGAAATCAACGCCGCTGGCTCAGCCTGTGGCTACACCTACAGCTGTTAGCAAAGTGGAGTCACCTGTCTCCACATCTCTAGCCACAACTGTGCTGCCAGCTCCAGCTCCAGCTGCAGCTATTCCCAAGGCAGCGGCGCCCATTGCAACTGCCCGCAAGGCCTCCCTGCAGGAGGCGCCAGTACCAGAGCCTGATCCTGAGCCTGAGCCAGAGCGACAGCCCGTGCCTGAGGCGGCGCCAGAGCTAGCGCCTAAGCCGCTGCCACAAGCGTATCGCTACTCCGGCCCGCCCAGCATCAACTTTGCCACGTGGAGCGAGCGTCCCAAGTCGCAGGTGGCTATCAAAAACGAGGGTGACTACATCTATGGCGGCGCCAGGGCGACTGCAGCACCAAAGCCCGCCGCGGCACCCGTCAAGCTGACCATTGAGGTGGCCTCGCCGATCCTGCGCATGGGCATTCCGCGCAAGGAATACCACGTGCCCATCACGGTCAAGCCGCTGCGCGACGACAGCCAGGAACGAGAGAGTGCGTCGCCCGAGCCGGTGCAGGAGAAGCTGCCCGTGCAGCAGGAGGTGGTGGTCAAACCCTCCACGCTGCCACGTCCGGCGAAGAGCAATCGCTTCACGCTGCCCGCCAGCACTCAACTCCAGAGCAACAGCAACAGCAACAGCAACAACTACAACCACAGCAACAACAACAATAACAACAATTACAGCTACAACAACAGCGGGGCAACCAACTCATTGCCACGACCCATTTCGACACTGGAGAAGGCAACAACGCCAGCAGCGCCCGTGGAGCCGGTGGCAGCGCCCTTTGGTCAAAATACGCTGAGGCGCACGGGCTTCAAGGAGCGCATGCTGGCCAAGGAGCAGCAGGAGCATGAGCAGGCGCTGAGCGTGCGCGTCTCTGAGAACGGAACAACAAACGCAGCACCAGTGCCAGCAACGACAGCAGCGGCAGCGGCAGCGGCAGCGGCAGCAACAGCAGCGCCAGCAACAGCGACAGTGACAGCAGTAAAGTCAGCGACGCCGACGCCGACGCCAACGCCAACGTCGCCATTGACGCCAAAGCTGAGGAGCACGAAAGCGGAGCTGAAACTGGAAACAGCTGAGCCAAAGCCAGCGCCGGCTGCTCTGCAAGTGAAGCTGCGACCCATCAATTTCATGGCCAACAAATCGGCAGCCACGCCCACAAGTGCGCCTACGCCCATTGGCGCTGCGGCTGGCGCTGCCACGCCCTCGCCGCCGCCACCGCCGCCAATGCTGAGTAAGGCAAAGGCGATGCCCAAATTGAAGGCGACTACGCCAACGTCAGCGTCGCCGTCAGCAGATCCGCGGGATCAGCTGCTCGAGGCGATACGAAACTTCAAGCGCGAGGAGCTGAATCGTGCCTGAGCGAAGAAGAGGAACCATAGAGAATACACACATAGAGAATACCGAAACGAAATGCACAAAGCGAATGGCGCAAAATGTTATCAGTTTAATTTTTTTCTGTTTTCGATTTTGATTTGCAACTTTTAATTTGTTTGCTCTTATTTTAATTTATGCATTTTATGATTTTTTTGTAAATGTAAATAATTAACAAGATCTTGCCGATCTTGTACAATGAAGTCCAAACAATATACATACATATTTTCTTTCTTATGTTAGTAACAATCTTTGTTGTTTGGCGCGCGTTTGAATACCAACACAAGAGTATATATACATATATATAGGTATATATATATATGTATATGTATGTAACTATATATATACATATATCAATTTTTTTTTTAACTATTCTTAATATTTGTTATCAACTATGTAATTGTATGGCTCTACTTTTTTTTTTGTAACAAAAATACTTTGTTTTAGCTGTAAGCACAAGAACCCAAAAACAAAACAAAATACTAAATGCAAGAAAAGAAAAGCGAGAAATGCGAGAGGAACAGGCAAATGAATGTAAACGATATTTGTCTATATCATATTCTGTATATCATAGTGAATTATAGTAACCAATTTTCTAACCAATGGGACTGGTCTACTTAGTCGTGTCAAAAAACAAAAGCAACTATAACAAAAGTTAATCATAAAATTTAAGAAAAACTAATAGCACAAATAGCAATGCGCGCGCATGAATTGAAGCGCTAATTATGCTTATAAATTATACACACACCCACACATACATAAACACACGAACACAAATACATATATGTACTGTGCGCTTAAAGTGCATATTTTATTGATACATTAATAAATAAAACGCATAAAATGACAAAAAAAAAAAAAAATCATTTTTTTAAATGTAGACTTTGAATTAACAGCGATATGGGCAGCACCAGGCGTCACTTGGCAGCACTGCCTTCATCGATATTTATGTGCGATCAATGAATATCGAAGGAAATAAGACGTTACAATATCTCACAGGTCCGCCCATATACATCACAAGTTGTAAAATAACAATGGGAATTAATTTTCCAAAGTAAAAATAAATTAAGTAGCAAATGGAATTTATTATATAAGATACATGTCACTTAAGAGAAGAAGTTAGCATATGTGTTTTAGCTACTGTTGGTGTTTTCTTATTATATTTACATTAAAGCTGCAATTGCAACGGAATATTAAGAACTTGTTGTCCAAAGTGAGTGTGCTTTAGTTTACATAAGACAATATTAAACAAAAATACATATTCAAAAAGCGCGCCTAAAACTTTCACTGTTGATGTCACAATTTACTATCGCATAAAATGCAAACTTATCGATAGCTACCCAGTGCGCATTCAGTTTTCTCAGCGTTGTCTTGCATGCGAGCATCGATGTATCGATAGGCATTGTATAATTTTATTTGTTGTGCTGAAAATCAGCAACGGGCAAGTCAAAAACTTTTGGAGCAATGGCTCAACTTCTGCTGAGGAACTTCACACGAGCCGGCAATGCAGCGCTCTTAACAAAAGGCACCAGCTGCAGCCCCCTCACAGCGACAAGCGCCGAGCCCGGCAGCTGTCAACTGCACACAACGCCGGCATGCTGCGAGATTAGGAAACTCGCTCGGCTGCGCGTGGTGGACAATAGTGACCTGGGCAAGCGTGCCATGGCCGAGGGCCGGCCGCCTCGATGCATCCACGTATATAATAAGCGGGGCATTGGCCTGATCGGCGACAAGGTGCTGGTGGCCATCAAGGGCCAGATGAAAAAGGGCATCCTGGTCGGCCTCAAGCAGAAGCAGCGCATAAAGCAGCCCCAATTCGACAGCAACAATCTGGTACTCATCGACGACAACGGCTCCCCGCTGGGCACACGCATCCATGTGCCCATTCCCACGGTGCTGCGAACCATACTGAAGGAGAAGACGCTGGCCAAGGGCGCGGACTACACGAAAGTCCTGGCTATAGCCAGCCGTTACGTTTAACTGGCGAAGTCATGTGTTTGCACAAAGGATCTTTATAAAAATGTATAAATAAATAAATAAAACATGATTGTTCTTTATAGTAATAAGTAGTATATTGTTTATAATGTAGTTTCTCTTATTATTTCTCTTTTTTAGTAGTAGATCCCTAACGTAAGTGTGTGTGAGTGTGTCTGTTTGTGTGTGTGTGCGTGTATATGTGAATGTGTATATATATTTAGATGTATGTACATATGCGCGTTTCACTTTAGTTAGTTTACAATAATAGTTGTGGTTGTTTTTGCGTTTGTTTAAATGATAACAGAAATGCACATTAGAAGTTGCTCCAGGCCTGGCAGAGCGAGACAGCTAATCTTGCCTCGGTCCACTCTCTCTCTCTCTCATTCAGTTACTTCAGGCTAAGCTCAAAGTGAAGCAGATAAAAGAGACGACAAGGGAGAGCGAGAGAGAGCTAATCTCTTGTCCTGCTCACATTCAGTTGCCATACTCCTCTCTCTCTCTCTCTCCAGCCTGGTGTGGCCTTGAAGCATTTGTTTCATGCCTTCCATTCACAGTAAGTACAGGTACAGCCTCCTCCTCATCCTTCCATCTCCTTCTTCTTCTTCTTGTTCAACTTATGTCCTCTTAGATGTTGCCCGCGCTGTTGTAGAACTGAAAGTTATTGTAGTTGACCGGCGTCTTGGGACTGGGGCACATGTAGAGGAAATCATCGTTCTGCAGCTGGGATTGGGTTAGATTTGGCTCGCTGGCGCTGCGATGAATCTTGGGCAATGTGCGCAGCATATTCTCCAGCATGTTGAGCAGAGGCCGAAACAGCGGACGCTCCTTGGGATTGTATTTGATGCAATCCTCGGAGAGACGTTTCAGCGCCTGCGGTGCATCGGATCGCACCTGGGTCATATCGGGACGCAGCAGACCGCGTCCGACCATAAACAGAATCTGATCCTTGTTGCTAATGTTGCGATAGGGCAGGCACTCGGCCAGCAGCTCGTACATGACTATGCCGAACGCATAGACATCTGATTGAAAGGAGTAGGGATTCTGCTCCTGCATGCGTATCACCTCTGGTGCCATCCACAAAATGCTGCCCGTTGGCTGATTCGCTTGCTTCTCGCCAGACCAGCGCGTCTTGGCGGTGGCCAGGCCGAAATCGCCGATCTTCACGGACAGATCCTCGTGCAGGAAAATGTTGTTCGTCTTGAGATCCCTGTGCGTGGATGGAGGAAGGGCGATGGTTAATCTCCATATATTATATACTCTATATTCCAGTGACTCACCTGTGTATTATGTTCTTGGCATGCAGATAGTCCATGCCCTGAGCCACCTGTCTGCCAATGTCGATGAGGGTGTTCAGCTTGAACTTCGTCTCGTTGACATGGACGTGCTTGTAGAGGCTGCTGCCCTCGCACCACTGGGTGACTATGGCCAGCGAGGGCTTCGAGACGCAGCCCATGAACAGCAGAATGTTGCAGTGGCGCGTCTTCTTCAGCATGGCCACCTCGTTCTTGAACGCCTGCAGCTGGGCCGGGCTCGGCGTCTTCACCTTGAGCGTCTTGACCGCAACGGGTCCATGCCAATGGGCGCGATAGACTGTTCCAAACGAGCCCGAGCCGATGCGTGGCCCAATCAAGATCTCCTCTGCTTGGATGTTCTATACGCAAATACATAAAAATATCGAATTTCAATTAGCTAGATCTCGGATTTTCCAGCATTGCTACACTGCAGCTCACCCAATTCTCCTCCGAGCTCTTAGCGTCACGCGAGAGCAGATTCTTGTTGCTCTCGTCGGCGGATCTGGCACGGGGTCGATTGTGCTTCAGCGTGCTGGTGGGCGACGATTGCGTCGAGTTCGAATGATCCGTGCACGGATGCTGCAATGGGGCAAACAGAGAGGGAGAAACAAACAAAGAGAGAGAGAGAGAGAGAGAGAGAGGAGGAGGAGGAGAGCGCGGAATAAAACAAAAAAGCGAGCAACATTAAACAAAAACGAAAATCTTGTGCGTTAGTCAACTGATCCAAACAACTGATTCAAATAAATGTTATATATATTCTGTACTCCTATCTGCTATAGTTGAAATTTGCATCGACTTTGCCCCAAAACTCATTTCAAGTCGTAATGCCATGAAATCCATTACAAACTCTACGCTATTATTTAGGATAACTTTTACAAGAGTCGATATTTGTATATAACAAATACTTTCCACGAATGTCATATAAGTCGAAGTCTCTCGCACTTGATCTACATTATCTAGCTTAAATGTGTTTCACATCATATATCACTTACATTGTGAGAGAAATTCTTTTAGCATCTAGTTCAGTTCGATAAGCCTTAGACAATATTGCCTAACGATAAGCCTAAAGAAGTTTTATAGGAAGTTTAAGTGGAATTCTTTCTGAATTTGATTTTAATTAAGGAGAACAAATGAGAAAAGAACAGCTAATGATTTATGGACAAATTCTAATATTATAGAGTTAATTTTGAATTGAAATTCATTCAACTTCTTATAGTTTTAGCTTCATCAAGTTCGATTGCTTCACTTTCAACTAGGATTCCATCAAAGGCTGGAATCTCTTGACGAACCCAAGTTCTAGTCTCCAGCGCTAAGAGGAAGCGAGACAGAGGGATATTGAAAAAGGATATACTTTGCTTTGCAGCCTATTCATGATCGGATAAATAGTTTCCCCACAGATATCTTTAAATTAATACAAATCTATGCTCCTACATAGGTATCTATCAGTTAGTATAAAGCCATCTGAGATACAGTTCATGAGTCCATTGAAATCCGGCTAGAGTTTAGTCGGGAGCGCACTCTAACCCAGATATCAATTGGTTACTCAGATTATATATAGATAAAGAGCCCATGGCCATGTCCAGGTATACGACACCCACTTACCGGCAATGGGGGCCTGGCCTGCATGATGAGGCTGCGCTGCGTGTCGTTGGTCAGCGGGCGGATGCTGTTGATGCAGACATTAGGCGCCGAGTTGGAGCGGTCGTCCTGGCTGATGCGCGGCGGTCGGCCCTGTCGGTTGGCAGAAGGTTTAGAGCTGCTGTTGTTGGTGGTTGTTGTGGTTGTGGTCGTGGCGGTGCTGCTGCTGCCGCTGCTGCTGCAGCGACGGCTACTCACATTGAAGCGGACAGCATTGCTGCGACCCACGGGCAAACCCACCGAGTTCTCCGGATACGATGACAGCAGGCGCTCATAGTAGCTGTCCACGGAGAAGGGCTGGCAGAGCATGGGCACGCGGCCGGCGCAGCGCTGATGGAAGCGGAAGTTGCACTGGCTGCAGTAGAAGCCCGTGAAGAGCAGTCGACGGCAGCCCTCACAGAAGACGATCGAGAAGAAGGTTTTACGTATGAACTGGTGCTTGATGTGCGGCCCCAGCGGGAACTTGTCCAGCAGCCGGACATAGATCTCCTCCACGTGGAGCGTGCCAATGTCCGTGTTCCACGGTATGATATGTCGGCCGCTATGCGGCGTCGTGCTCACCTCGCACATGAATGGCTCCAGCTGGCGCAGCGTGAGCGCCTTCATCAGTGCATCGCACAGCCGAGTCCCAGCCACCACCTCGACGGACGTGCGCTGCTGGTTGGGCAGATGGGCGCGCAGCAGCACCTTTGGCTGGCGGGTCAGTGTGCCGCATTGGCTGCCCGACCCGGACTCGCCCGTTGTCTGCTCGTGTGCGTGCCTGGCCAGCTGACGCTGTTGCTGGAGGATTTGCGTCTGGTTTTGATAGTGTGGCTGATCCGTGCGATCCGCACTTAATGTCGACTGTTGCTGCTGCTGCTGCTGTTGTTGCTGCTTGGCCTCGCTCTGGCTTTGGCTCTTGGAATCATCGTCCTGTTGCAGAGCATTCAATTGCTCCATTAGCTCGTGCTCCTTGGCCTTTAGCTCGTGCAGCTTAGACGTCAGCTCCTGGTATTCTATACGAAAAAGAAGAGAAATCTGCAGTGAGCAATGGCGAGAGTACGTTGGGTATTGAGAATCCACCTGTTAAGTACATAGCTGGCGGCTCCTGAAGATTGGCGAATTTCGCATTCAATGCATCGATGTTCTCCCTCGTCACATGGATGACCAGCTGGACATTGTGGAGCTCGTCGGCAAGCGGATCGTAGACTTCGCTGTCGCTCTCCGGCGATGAGTCGGTCGACATGGCGACTGACGACTCCGAGTGGCGCTCACCTGTGTCCAGTTGATTCGCTTGAGAACTTTAACACCTTAGCTCCTACAGCTGCCTGACCATGACCCTGACCCTGAACTTTATTGCTGCTGCTGCTGCTATTTTTGCTTTGATTATTAGTTTTGGTCAGTTGTTTGTTTTGCGCTTGCGTTCAGAATTTGCTCGATTGACACTGGTTGACACCCACGTTCGCATCCGCTTCCACATCTAAATGCACAAGCACAAACACTACCAGCTGAGAGGCAACGGCTGCTGCTGGCAGCCAGCGGCTGCATTTTTTCACTCGCCCGACTTTTAATTGATTAAAACGCAGTCCGCGGATGCTGTTTCTTCTTCTACTGCTGATTCTGCTTCTGCTGCTGCTGCCTCTGCTTCTTCTTCTACTGCTGCTGCTGCTGCTGCGTTGCGTATATTTTAGAGTCGATAAGTTCAAGTTCTGAGCTAGCTCGATTGTGCAGTCGCAAAGCAGCTCAAGCCCACATATCGATATTCTGTAATACATCGCATTGAAAAAATGCGCGCGAAAATCACAATTTGCGCACATATAAGCAGATTGACGTCAAATTCCAGTTATATTCAAATAAACTAAATGTATTAGAAACTTGATACTACACTAATATACAGTTTATTTCATATATTACTATATAATATGTGAAATAGTTAAGTTAGCAACTCAAGGCCAATATAAGATTCGTATAAGACTAATTGAGTTACCACTTCAAATGAACCAGCTGCACACGTATGTAAATATCGGCAGTGAAAATCTGATAACGACACATCGATATTCATAAATATTTAATGACCGTTGGTTTTTTGGTACAAGTCTCTATTACATAATTTTTTACTTCCCGTACAAGCTAAAGCCATGTCCGCTTTGTATGATTTCATATAAAATAGTGTGATATGCACAAGCGAATCAAATTTCACTTGTATCGATATTTGTCGTGCTCAAAGCTTATCGACTTACGTTTCTAACATCCCTAATTTGGCTGACCGACACACATTGACATTTTCACTGTACGTAAACGTTTGCAAGTTGAGATTGCTCGTCCGACAAAGTCACTTAAATGTGCAAAATTAATGCACAATATTAACAGTAAAATCTAAACTGGAGTCATGGACGAAGGTAAGGTAGTGTGCGCCCGTCCCGGGCATTCCACTTTGGCTCAGCAATTCCATTAAATTCAACTATATTTGTGTGTATCTTCCTGTCTCTCTTTTGCGGCGTCTTCAATGCTCGCTTGCTGTTGCGCTATCAGAATATTCAACGGCGTCTTCCGCCGGTGGCGCCGGCGGCAAAAAGGCCGGTGTTGGCAAACAGCACAATACGCTGCCACTGTGGGGCAATGAGACCTCAATGAACCTCAATCCCCTGATTTTGGCCAACATACAGAGTTCCAGTTATTTTAAAGGTAAGCCAAAGTAACCAAAATTTACCCGCCAAAAAAAAAAAAAAAAAAAAATGAAACCATCAAAAAAGAAAGAGATGAGAGAAAAACAATTTTTTGTTGCTTTCGCCCGCACAGTTCATTTATTCAAGCTGAAAACGTACCATGAGGTCGTCGATGAGATCTACTATCAAGTGAAGCACATGGAGCCCTGGGAGCGTGGCTCGCGCAAAACTTCCGGCCAGACGGGCATGTGCGGCGGTGTGAGTTTATGAAATGTAGCGCTAATCGTTGGCGATAATATTTAATCCGTTGATTAAAGTGATAAGTGCAGCACGATATGCTAATGCTTTTCGTTTGCAGGTACGCGGTGTTGGCGCCGGCGGCATCGTATCCACCGCCTACTGTCTGCTCTACAAGCTCTACACGCTCCGCCTGACGCGCAAGCAAGTGAACGGACTACTTAACCATACAGACTCAGCCTACATTCGGGCACTAGGTAGGTGGTTGGTAAGTCGCATGAGTTCAGCCGTGTCTCACTCGTTGCTTGCTCCTGCTCCGCCCGCGTCTCTTACTCTACCTCTGTCTATCTCAGTCAGTACGCAGCTCATTTGATCAATTATTATTATGTTCTAAATGCAATCAAATTCAGACACATATTGAGTTTATATTATAAACAGTATAAAGTTAACATGTTAACAAATACTCTGATATTGATACCATGATACTATACTATTGTATGTCGTGAGTTGAAGGAATTATGTTCAAGTTATATTATACCATGTGTTACGATGCGATGGGGTAAACAGTATACCCTACATAAGCTGAACACTCGCTTCACCAAAATGCTTACCAATTTGATCTTCAAATTGATAAATCTTTGTTTTATTATGTTTGTTTATGTTTATTTAATATGTATGTATATGTGATATATATGGTAGCAATACAATTGTAGGTTTATATTTCTTTCATATACAGTTAGTTCACTCTTCGATAATATCTGTCCATATTACAGACTTTAAAGAAAATTCCTTTACACTCAAAGCAAGAAGTAGGGTCTACGAATTGTTAATTTTGTATTTAAAATAGATATTCAATTTGATAAAATTATTATGATCTCGCTGAGCTGCGTGCTGTCCTCTTCATATTTATGTGTGTGTGAGTGCACTAATAAGTAGTTTGTGCTTTTTGTATCAATTGTCTTTAGGTTTTATGTACTTACGCTATACGCAGCCGCCGGGAGACTTGTATGACTGGTACGAGGACTATCTGCAGGACGAAGAGGAGATCGACGTCAAAGCGGGCGGCGGCCAGGTGAGTCAACTGTATGAGCCACCAATCAATATGCACAACGAACCCCTTCGATTTTGCAAAAACGCCCACATTCGATTAATCAATATTCTCTGTTCGTTTCTCGGTGTGTGTCCGTCCAGGTGATGACTATTGGCCAGATGGTATATCAGTTCATGACAAAGCTGGACTGGTTCTCCACGCTCTTTCCGCGCATTCCCGTACCCATTCAGAAGCAGATCGAGAAGCGGATCGAGCAATATTGCCGTGAGCAGGGCATTACGATCAGTCAGCTGAGCACGGGTCGGGGCAATGCTGCGGCGGCATCTGCGCCAGGCTCTGCCGCCGTGGCCACAGGCTGTGATGACTATGAAGGCGGTGGGCGTGGTCACGCTGCGGCACGTTCCGGCGGAGGTGGTTATCCGCCTGCCAACTATCGTAATGATCATGACGATCGCGACTACTACGCGGCACAATCGTCTGGCTCATCGTATGGTCGCAGTCGCTGCTACGACGATTACCCACCGCCTGCGCTAGCATCCTCGATGCTGCCATATGGCAATGTCGAGCGCGAGAAGGACTATGGAGAGCGGGGCGACCGCGGCGATCGTGTCGAGCGTCGCCGTAGCAGCAAGCACAAGAAGAAGCACAAGCACAGACAAAACTCGCGAAGTCGCAGTCGCAGCCGCAGCAAGAGTCGGAGCGCCAGTCGTGCCCGCCATCGTCACGATCGCAAACGCGAGGAGCGTGGCAGCCGTCATCGGTACAACAATCATCACGATGAGCGCGAGAAGGATAAGGATAGGAAGCGAGAGCGGGAGCGGGATAGGGACAGGGATAGGGATAGGGAAAGGGAGCGCGATCGGGACCGTGATCGTGACCGTGACCGTGATCGTGAACGTGAACGGGAGCGGGAGCGACGCCATCGTTGACACTGACGAAGTTGTTTTTCTTTAGCAAACTGAAAATTGTTTCTTAATATATAGAACACTTGATTTATTATTTGTAATGACATTTTTTTTTTCTACAATCCTTCCCCCTCCTCTTCCTCTTCCTCCTTCTCCAGTTCATTGCGGTCCAGAGTGGTGCAAGTATACTACTCGTTTTCAACTGGACTCTTACTCAGGTTAACAACAGACTCACACACACACACATAGACACCCACCACACACAAGCATACAGACAAGCATTATGGCTATATTTTGTAATTCATAGCTCTTAACTTTTAACGATGAATGTACATTATTCAAGTTGTGTTTTTAATGCAAAATAAAAATAATAACACTTGTTTAAGATAAACTTTCGTTTTTACTACCAATTTGTGAAATTTGGTTTGAAATTGTATCGGAGGCTTTTTAAGTATAATTGAAAACAAAATTGCTCTTTAAGAAAGTTTTTGGAATATTTTTGATGTGTACAATGAACCTTTTCTTAATTTTTAAAAATAATAATTTAGTATTCTTTAAATAAATATTTAAGAAGTTTTTATACATTTTTTTATAATTTTTAAAAAGTTTGATTATCAATTTCTTGCAGCTTTTCTCATAGGCTTAACCAGTGAGTGGACCTGTATGCCAGTATAAGCAGCTGGATATTAAAATATTTCAGTTTATCTGATTTCCCGAATATGCTCTTATATATCTAGAAGAATATATAGTAAGCTGGCATATATAATCATTTACAACGATCTTTTGAGTAACTCTAAATTGGGGATCCCAGTGGCCCATCCGGACATAACCTTTTCGTGGCAAAGCTGGTGAGGCTTCAACTGAATATTTATTCTAAGCCCTAAGCGAATTGCGCCTTAAAGCTGGCTACGCTTGGCCTATAAGCTAGCTATGCTGCCTGCGCCTGTAAGCGGGCAAATCTTTAACTCGTTGGCTTATGACGGCGATTCTAGTTGTTAAATATTTGACAGCTAGTTTAACGGGAGATGCTAACGAGCGCGGGGAAAAGAGAAAAATATGAAATTTAACAGTAGCATGCGAAAACGAGCGTTAAAGCAAATAGAGAAGGCAAACAATACACGCATACACGCGTCTCTGTACACACACCCATATAAATACATATATGCATATATACTTATATTTGTATATAAAAATAGGCAATTGACAGAAGAGTGCGAAGTGTGCGTTCAATGAATTAATATTAATATTTAACTAGCTAAAATGCGCGCCCAAAATAAATAAAATGTACACGCGTGAATCTATGTGTGTGTGTGTGTGTGTGTGCTTGCTTTAAATTATATTTGTATGCATGCGCTAGTATTTGTGCATCGGCCACAGAAGCCAGCCTAGTTTATTAGCTAGCGGCGCAGAGCAGAAGCAGAGCTAAGTCGAGTCGAGTCGGGCAGAGCAGAGCTGAGCAGAGCAGAGCAGAGCAGCTTAAACCCCGGGCAAGCCTCCAATAAACCACGCCTCAGGCTCCGCGTGGCCCGCTAAGCCGATGTGTGAGAATTTGAGTCTGTTTGAGCTTAAGTCGGAACGAACAAAATAAATAAATAAAAAAAAAAAGAAAAAAAGAAAACAGTTGCTTGCGCACAGTGAAACGCGAAGCAAGCGCCTCCAACGTCGCCGCGTTCTCTTGTCCGCACGCTCGCTCGTCAACGTACGCGTCAAACGTGTTGCCGACCGTTACAAAGACGAAAAAATATATATGTATACATATGTGCATACAACAAATAAGTAAAACTAAACAACAACAACAACAACAGAAACAAAAACGAAGAAAAGCAATCAAAACGAAACGGCAAAAACGCAAAAGAAAAAGCTGCGAGCCAAAAAGCTAAAAGAGTTAAAATGTAATTTGCATGTGTTTTAAACAGCTGCTAAATTCAATATCTAAGCACATACACATTCACGAGCACAAACACAGACAGAGGCAGCACCAGCAGCAGCAGCCGCGAGGCAGAGACAGGCTTTAAAGTGTTTGCAATTGATCAATGTCAGCGCATGGGAAAATGCAATGAATGCAACAGCCAGGGCTGCTGCAGCAGTTACACAACCCGGCTCCTACCGCAACCGCAAACAATTTAAGTTCACATTAATTGCCTGTCAAATATTGTAAGCAACTACACACTTGATATAAACCACAAATATATAGTTACAATTCGCGAGTAGTATTTATATGGCTGCCGTATTTGCTAAACCCCAACTTGCTTAGGTGCGAGCGAGCGAGGGAGCGCGCCAGCCCTGGCAACTATAAACGCAGAGCGCACAATGTGCGCGTGCGTGTGCGCGTCAAACGCTTGCTCTGGCCATTTTCGTGTGCAATAAACATAAAGCTAAGGCTAAAGTGTGAAATAGATGTACACACTTATGCATAAATACGTACACAAGTACGCGCATGCTCGCATGAATATACATGCGTATGTACATTCATATGTACATGTGTTTGTGCGCGCCTTCCCTCTCAGCAACATTCATTGTGGAAGCGTTTCATTGAATGTTAACTTCAATCGGTTACTGGGCCAGCGGCAGAGTATAAGAGCGAGAAAAAGAGAGAGAGAGAGGCTGATACACAGATTATAAGAGCGCGCTTATGTTATCCTTCAGTTTTCTTAGTGTTTGCCATTTCGTCAATTGCATTGACGTAATGTAATTTGCCGTTCAAGCGAAACAGAACACAAGCACACACACCGCACACAAAGACATACGCATACACCCATATGTACATACATAATTGCCAATACATACAGTTCGGCGTCTATCGCAGGTGTGTTGCCTAAAGTGGTTTCCATTTCGCAACGAGACAACGGGACGGTGGCAATCGGCGTCACATCAGCGTCAGCAGCGACGTCAGCGTCTTGTCAAAAATTGCACTTTGCTTGTTCTGTTTGCTGTTGTTGCCGCTTCATTTTTGTTGTTTGTTATTTATGCCGCTTGATGGGGCGGCAATTTTGCAGTCAAGCATGTGTCGTTGCCGATGCCGCCCACAGGTTGCATGACTGATCGGGAGTGTTTGCACACTCATACTCTCTAGCACACACATACACACACTCCTACCATTTATGTTTGCATTTGCGCCCTTGTTTTCTCCCCCCCCCCCCTCTCTCTCTCTCTCTCTTGCTTTCTTGTTCCTTCTGTGGTCGATCTGCCTTGTCGCTAGTTGCTGGTCGCTGGCCGCGGCCGCGTCTGCGTCTGACAAATAAATGCGCGTCACGCCGCCGCCGACGTCCGCTGCCCCTGCCACTGACGTCATAGCCAGCACGGCGCGAGTAAAGTGCGCAACGAATCACAATGGGCCACCGCTCGCGAATCGCTAGTGAAATTGATATTGAGATGACATTACCTCTCCATTAAACACATGTCATCGATCATTGTCATCGCGATTGTCGCCCCGATTTCGCTCATTCGCAAAGCTTTCTTTCATAGCATCTTATCCATAGCCATCGCCATAGCCATAGCCATAGCCACAGAGATAGCCAAGGACCGAGCTCATCATTAAACAGCAGTTAAATGCCAAACGCTTTACCAACCACAGCGAGTGCTAAATAGATGACTTTCAATTTTGACTGTAGATAAAAAATCGAGACAAACTTAGATAATGACGTCTCAGTTGTTGATAATAGTATATAGCCCTATGTATCAATAGATAGTAAGTACAAAAATCATTTCCTCCAGTCATTTTGTGATCGTTGTGTAACAAATTCTAAAAATATACATATACAATACATACATATATTAGGTGTTTCTTTTTAGTGCAGCTCGTAATACACATATGTATGTATGTGATTTGCGTCAGCTGAAGTTTTCTATTTTTCGCTACGAAAACTCATTGCTTTTGTTATAGAATGATGTTTGAGTCACATTCCATACGTCAATTGGCGAATTTCGTTAATTAATGCTGAGCGAAAATGATGTAAAATTATATGAGCTGCGGACCAGGAGCGTGATCCACTGTGCGTCAGCATATGAGAACGCGACGTCTGTCAGTCTATCAGTCGCTGTGCATGTATGCGTCTCCCTCTGTGTGTGTGCCTGTGTGTGTGTGTGCTTGTCTGTGTGTGTGTTTTTTTTGTGCTTAAATGCAATTACGCGCTCAAGTTAAGAAAACTAGCAAAGCAATTGGAGCGCAGCAACAAAAACGAAATACGAGTATAAATAAATAAATAAGCAGCAATAAGTGTGTGCGTGTGTTTGTTTGTTTGTGTGTGTTCGTATGTGTGCGGGATCATTGCACATTGCGTCAACGTTTCAAGATCACACACAATTCCAATTTCAATTTCAATTCCAATTCTGCTTACAATTGCAGCCAGCAATAACAGTAGCAGCAGCAGCAGCAGCAGCAGCAGCAACAACAACAGCAGCAGCAGCAGCAGTAGTAGCCGTAGCAGCAGCAGCAGCCGCAGCGGCCGCATCAAAGCAGTCAGCGTTACTGATAGCCGCAGCGGTCGCGGTCGTGTAAGCGGGCAATGAGCAAGTACGAAAATTCAATAGAACGGGATAAACGCCATAAGCGCCAGTGGCAACACCTTCTACAACAACAGCAGCAACAGCAGCATCAGCAACATCAGCAGCTGCAGTCGCAGCAATATCATTACCAGCGTCACGCTGTCGCTGTCGCAGTTGCCGTCGCTGTTGCTGTCGCTGTCGCCGTTGGCGTCGCTGTTGAAGACCGTGTTTATAGTCAGAGCGACAGTTAAGCGACGGCAGCGGCAGGTGTCATTTGAATTTGAGTTGCGCGGACGCGTTCAAATCGAAAGCTCGAGTTTAAAACGCACGCGACGCCGACGTTAACGCTGACGTCGACAGCGATGAGTGCGCGCCGCGATGGTCAACAAAATGCCGTCGACGCCGCCGCGTCCGAAACTGAAATCCTAACCGAAACCAAAACTAAAACCGAAACCAAACCCGAAACCGATTCAATGCTCAAGATAATGACTGCGACGCCGGCATCAGCGACAAGAGCAACGACAACGGCAACGGCAACGGCAACGACATCAGCGCTGACGTCGCTGACAACGGTTAACGCTCAAAATAAATGCGCGACGGCAGCGCCAACGACTTTTAGTTATCTGAGAGCAGCGAAGCGTTGCGCACGCCTCGAACAGACAACAGTCGCAGCACCGAAAGCGCAAGCACAAGCACAAGCACAAGCGCAAGTCCAAGCACCAGCACCAACAGCCGAAGAAGAGGAAGCTTTGCCGAAAGAGAGCACAACAGTTAGAGAGACAGCAACTCTGCGTGCGATTCTATGTAAACGGCAGCTTTGTCTCGCTGAGCACAAGGCGCAACTGCGCGCAGCTTTTTTCCAGGATTTCAACGCTTTTACAGCGCAACAACAACAGCAGCCACAGACACAGCCAAACCGGCGACTTCCAGTTAGAGAGATCGAAACGGAAGCTCTTCGTTCCAGGACGCCTATACAGCAGCTCATTGAAAAGTTTCAGGCAATGATTGTGCAGCAGCCAGCAGCAGCGGAGGCGCCGGGGCAGCTGAAGCCAGCTGTGATTGCGAGCGCTGCCAACTCGGACGAGGGCTGCAATGCGGGCGGCATCAGTCCATGCAGCAGCGATAATGAGTGCGACGCCGTTGCCCGGCGCAAGCCGAAAGTGACGCGGTGCGCAAGCAGCGACTCGGCACTGGGCCTGGAAGTGGACGACGTCAACATGGAGGCGCTGCCGTCGCCGCAGCGACGCATGACATTAACAGTTACCGATTTGCCGTTGCGTCCGGCTCTGCTGCCTCTGGCCGAGCCGACAGCTCTGCCAGACTCGCCGCTGACCTCGCCGACCAGCGCCACCGCCGCCATCGGCATGGGCGTGGGCGTCGGTGGGGGCGTGCCAACAAAAGTGTTGCTAGAGGAGCGCGTCGTGGCGGCGCTAGCAGCGCCACCCGGCTCACGGCGCGAGTCCACGCAAAGCTGCGTCAGCGAGCTGGGCGGGATGCCTGGCGTGCGTTACGTGCGAACGCCCTCGGTGGTCGTCTCGGACTATTCGGATGATATAACCGCATGCGGCATCAGCATGGAGGAGATGGAGTATTTTCGCCTGCAGCGCTCACGCTGCCAGCGTCGCTGCTCGCTGGAAGCGAGTGCCGCTGCCGCCGGCAGCATCGGCGGCGCCAAGGATGAAGGTCAGTCGGATGTGAGTGCGGCGAGCAGCTGCAGCAACCTCTACTATTGCGGCTCCACCATATCCGCGCTGGACGGCGGCGAGTGCATTGTGAACGGCATTCGCGTCGCTCTCGCCCGAAAGTCGAGCCATAGCAGCAGCGGCGAACTGAGCGGCGGTGACGACGAGGACATAGACATCGAGCAGCTGCAGTCGGAGCAGCAGCAACAGCAGCAGCCGCAGCAGCAAAAACAGCAACAGCAGCAGCAACAGGAGCAAGACCGAGAGCGTCAGCTGAGCGAGCTTTTAGCTGCCACGCAGCTCGGCGACGGCACTAAGAAGGTAGGCAGCAGCAGGCAGCGCTGCAGCGACGACGGCGACGATGGCAGCGACGGCAGCGTCACAATTATAGGAAATCTCAATTAAGATTAAAAGACACACAATGTAGGAGCAGGGGCGGGCTGTATAGGGGGCAGTGGGTAGGTGACAAGTGTATGTGTGTGTGTATGTGTGCGCTTTGTATTATTTTTGTTGCTTAAATTTAGTATATCTATTATAGGCATATATATATATATATATATATATATATATATATATATATATATATATATATATATACATGTATATATTTATATAAATTATTTTTTTATGATGTAGAGAGAGTTCGAGATATTAGAGTTAGAGAAGTGGGCGGGGCGGGCGGGCGCAAGTGAGTACAGGTAATTAATTTGCTGCTTATCTTATCGCCAGGCAAGATTCCATTGCTGTGGAGCGAACTACGGGCGGGTTTTTTAGTATATAATGTCTATATATACATATGTATATATATATACAATTTTTTTGTTGTATCTTATAAGTCGACGCCGACAAATGATGATGTTGAAATTGGGTGCGCTAATAAAAGTTGTGGCAGCGACTTCAGATATATGTATATATATGTGCACACATGCATACATAGATATATCTACAAACATAACTGTGCTATATACATAACTGTGCTATCACACCACACACAGAGCACACACGCACACACACACAGACACACGCACACACACAAACGACGGACGCTTATCTTAGTGATTAACTCTGTATATTTTAGTATTATAGATATATACAATGCGCCTATATGTGTATTATTTCTCCTGTGTATATACGTTTCTATATATCAAGAGATCCAGACAGATAGACCGAACGAATAGGGCCGCAAGAATTATATAGTATTCTGTAAAGTAAATAAAGAAAACTTGGATTATGCATACATACATACATATACATATATATACCACTATACGTAATAAAAATCATAATATAAACGTACAATATATATATTTACATATATATCTATAACGCATGTATTGTAAAGCTATGTATGTATATGCATATATCACATATATTTATATACATACATACATGTGTTAGCTGGCTTATCTGGGCTTTGCTACAACTCTATCTACATCTTTATCTATATTGGCTTTGATTGTTTCTTCACTCTTCGGACAGTTGGAAAAGTACGAAGCTATTTGTAAGGGTATTGTATGGTAAAATAGGCGCATAGAGAAAGAATTTCTATAACGAAATTATAATCCAATTCACCACAAGCATTTGGATCCATGGAGTTTCCTTAAGCTCTTTTATTATTTTCTCAATGTGGGAGTTATATGCAGTTCTTGGTTATCTCTCAGCCATAGCACTCGCCTAGCCGATTTCAGTTTCCCATTTAGGCTAAGCCCATTTTGGTAATATCTTTGAAATGGGCTTGAAAGCAATTGATTTTGGCTACGTGCATAAAGAACATTTTCGGAATTTTGAAAATACTCACGAACTCGCAATAGGAATTCCACCTAATTTCATGACCATATACTAAATGATATATATGGGTATATATACTCAGTGCATCAATATTTGTGTATATATTTACTTCAGTTATGCTGCAATTTACTGAAGCTAAGCCCAAGAATTCTTGTAGTCTATAGCAATATAGAAAATCTGGTTTAATTTAAGAAACTTATTGCAAAAAGAACTCAGACTTAAATTGTATTATTTTCCAGACTTTAGAAGAAGAAGAAATGTTTTCAAATGTCTTTACTCTTCCTATTCAAATGCGTACATGAACTTATCTAGCCCCAGACACTAGCTTAAGGAAATTGTAATTAATTATAATACTTAAGCGCGGTCTGGCTGGGCTATACTATGTCCAATTCCCCTATCTCTCTATGCGTTTCATGAATTTGATCAATGTGCCCAGATTTAACATAACTGAGCTTTGTACTCTATTTCTCTTGCTGCTTCTGGGCTTATCAAGTATGTTTTGTTTTCGACCCGCTAGATTCATGGGTCACATACATATATAATAAGATATATTGCTAGTATATCTCTAGTATATCTGACACACGTCAGGGTTTGTTTTTATGAAACGCAGTTGCCTCACATGTCAAAGTCACAGATTGGGGACTTTACATAAATCTGAGGGAAACTTTTACAGCTTTTGTTTCGGGAAATAGGCGTTTAGAGCGGGACAGGGCAAGGGAGTGGGCGCACGAGGGAGATACCCCCATCTCCTGCTGGAGAAAAAGTTTCCGCGAAAGCGAAATTGAAATGTTTTACGATAAATATAAAAATATAAATAACAGTATATCTATCATCTTTGTGTATTTTCTTGATACACATGAAAGATCGTCTGAGATAAGATATTTTCACGTCCATTTGTTGACTTATGATATCAGTTTCTGGTATTCATAGGCCCACCCATTTCCTGGTAAAACAAGCCAACGCCAGATGAAGGTGGAGCTATAGGGAAGGGGGTAGAGTGTACAGAGAGGAGGTCTAGAGAGAGAGAGAGAAGGAATAAAAAAAGAAAGAAAACAAATAAATGGAAGAGTGAAATAGAGATATATATAGCTAAATATACAGATATATGTATATATATATGAGAGAGAGAAAGATAGAGAGAAGGGAGATACATAGAGGGAAACAAGTAGTGGAAAATAAATGTAGATAAATAAATAGAGAGAAGGAGAGTAGTAAAGATAGGGGGAAGTCAGAGAGAGAGAGAGAGAGAGAGAGAGAGAGAGAGAGTGAGACAGGTGAGACAGAAGAAGAGATGTACAAGAAGGTGAGAGAGCGTTTAATTTAGCTTAGCAGACAAATATAAAAGAGAAGGCTAGAAAGAATCAAGGATAGAAAGAGAGACAGATAGGCAAACGTATTGAAACACAGAGATAGAGAGGCAAGAGAATGAGAAAGAGAGAGAGAGAGACGTAGAAAAAAGGAGATAGTGAGAGACGGTCAGAGTAAGATAGGGATAGAGAGAGAGAGAGTGTGTGTGGAAGGGAATCCAGAGGATGGTAAGAGAGAGGGTGTACTATATTTATATACATAGAGAGAGTGAGAAAGAGAGAGAGAGAGAGAGAGAGAGAGAGAGAGAGAGAGCGAGTGAGCAAACAACAGAAAGAGTTGACAGAACCATAACAGAAGTTGTAATTTCTCTAGCTCGAGCGGTGGTCAGAAGTGGATAGCGTGTTGTAAGTAAGCGAGATAACAGTTGCACCGCTAGAGTGCATAAGTGCATAAGTTTATTTTCGTAGAGGGGCGTCAGATGGCTGGATGTTGGCAGCATTTACTCAGTTGAATATGGAAAGAGAGAGATGGACTGACATAGAAAAGAGGAAAGAAAGAGGGAGAGAGAGAGAGAGAGAGAGAGAGATAGAGAGCTGAGAGCTCGAGCCTTAGATAGGGTCAACATTTGTTTGGCTAGCCATAATTTAGCATTCCAAGTCGGAGCTGCTCACTATCTGTCCGTCTGTTCCTGCGTCTGTCCCTGTGTCCGTTCGCCTCTCAACTCGTCTGACTTTTGGCTTGGCACATTGCGGCGTGGGCTACGCTGATTACTTTAGATAAAGATTTCCCCTAAGGCCCTCTCTCTCTCTCTCTCTCTCTCTCTCTCTGCTTGTCTGCGTGTGTGGGTGTGAAGGCAGCGTACGCGCGCGCGTTCGCTTGTGACGTCACTGGGCACCACTTTGCTTGGCTTCGCGATCATTAATAATGGCAAATCTTGTGCCCGAGGCCATAAAAATAACAACAAATTGCAAAGATAAACGCTTGCCCCCACAGCAACGACTTGGCAATGCTCTACACACGGCGGACCCCACAGCAGAGGCCCGCATATTAGAGTCGTTTATTACAGATTTGACATATAGTGTTATGGATCTTATAGCTTATGATTGATAACTATTGACAAGTGAGTGCTTGGCATATCCTGTACATATTGTAAGTGGGTATACCCATTCGAGCGTGAGGCAGAATTGCTAAGAGGCTAAAAAGGCAAAAGTTTTGAGCCAAGAATCCGCATCAGCTTAGCGAGAGTTTATTGAAACTGATATTGCATATACATCCATACATATCAGTTATATATTATCTGAATTGCAGATCTAATGGATATATAGTTCCACTCCACTTTGACATTATTTCATAGCTTAATGCATTCGATCATTCAAGAGAAAACTCTGAGCTGTTACATAAATAAAATTTATCATCAAATGTTGAAAGATATCAGTAAATAATGTATGTAATGTCAGTAAATAAATGTATCATAAAATTTTGAAAAATGTCAGTTCCACTCAGTTTAACGGCACTCTATAAGTTATATACATTGTATAACATTCCTATAGGCTACCCCTCTCACGTACTCCTATACTGTTATAAATATATTATTTATATGTAATATATTCTTATATGTATATTATATCTTATATATATATATATATATATATATATGTAAATTCATAACTCTTTTATGATCTAATTAGTTTTTTTTTGCGTGATCTCAACTCTAGAACAATTTGACAAATGGAGATTTATGTGTGCTGTAAGCTAATAGCTAGGTCTAGCTAGGGCATTCCGATTTGATATATTTTATATATAGATATACATATACATATATATTATGTATATAAGATATATCCAGTCGGAATGCCCTATATATATATATCCTACTCTTATACATATCTGGTCGCATTTCATTTCATCAATTGTGAAATGAAACTTTCGCTATGCAGATCAGTTAGAATGATAACACATAGTTCGCTTAACACTCGGGCATTATCATTATTGGATAGTGTTTTGGGTTTATATTGTGGCTGTAGTCGTCGTCGTCGTCATTGTTGTTGTCGTCGTCGTCGTTGTTGTTGTTGTTGTTTTATATATGGCATTTAGTCGCGGCCATCCGTCAGTTGAACAGGCCATAGCTCTGACAGCCGCTCATATCTAATCGCAAACGAGCTGGGAGCAGCGGGCAGCGACGCTGGCAGCGCCCCAACGGCTCGGCGATTGTTTTTGGGGGTTGGCTGGCCGCTTGAATTATGACGCCGGCTAATGGTGCGAGAAATCGATTGAAATGCGAGACGAGCGTCAGAGAGGGTAAGGGCGATTATGGGGGCGAGCGAGAGGGAGAAGGAGAGCCGCATGGTCACGCAATTTCGCATTGCTGCTCTCTCTTTCCCTCTCTTGCGGTCGCTCTTCGGTCACAGCCTCTGAGGCGGCCTCGACAGCGACAGCGGCAACGACTGCGACAACGACAGCGGCGTCGACGTCGGCGTCGACTTCCGTTGACGTCAGCGGCCCATCAAGCGGCCACCGTGTATGATCGTCAAAGTAATTACATGATCGAGCGGGCGTCGCTGTAAGCCACCAAATAGCAAAAGTAGCGACAGCAACAACAACAACAACAACAACAACAACAATGGCAAAGTAAATAAATAACAGCGAAAACCGCAAGTCAAGAGCAGCATAAGGCAAACAGCAACAACGACTAAAACAACAAAAGTATAAAAAATGTCTTGGGCATTCGCTATACGCCATTTGCGTCATTGGCCTCATACCCTAACTAAGTCCATACTAACTATGTGTTGCAGTCTGTCTCCAGCTGATTGCTTATGTCTTGGCCAATCATAGATGATCCTACGTGCTATATTCTTAATCAGCTATATTGAATTATATGTGAGACAGTTACTTAAACCAGTTATAGCTTGATTTGGCTCAAATTTTGGTTTGAGTTGTGGTTGCCTTATGAAGTTGCTTCAAATGCTCATCTATTATATATCCTCAATAGCACAGAGTCTATGTATATAGAAAAGAACTTATATATGTATATATATATTGCATCTTTTAAGAATATTATAGAATAGATTTTCCGTAAAATGTTTTTTGGGTAGAGCATTCGAACTTTCATTAAGCTCTACTTTTAAAACAGCTTATTTCGGATAAAATATTCAACACATCGATTTTTTGTTCTCAAAGCTTTTATAGCTAGGGTATTCACAAAAGTTGTGTGGGAATATTGTGGGTTATTCAAGTTGTATTATAAATAGATTTATTTTAACTCTTTTAGGTAAAGTACTTAGGTCTGTCTGTTATTCTATCCTAGCTTCTTTCTCGCCCTCTCTTTTATATATATTTCTAAATCTCTCTCTCTCTCTCTCTCTCTATCTCTCTCTCTCTCTCTCTCTCTCTCTCTCTCTCTCTCTCTCTCTCTCTCTATCTCTCTATCTATGTATCTATCTATCTATCTATCTATATCCCTATTTCGCTCTTCCATATATTTTCGTTCGTACATCACAAAACATGCATCGTTTCTTGTATTTTTTTTTACTGTCTTTTACATTGTCAACTCCACTTCCAACAATCCATTGTTTATTGACTTCTTTGTGAATATTATATTATATGTGTTATTATATATATTATTATATATATTATTATATATATTTTTATATATATTTTTATCTTTAATATGAATTTTGTTGTAGTACAAGGCTTGGAGCCATCACGCATTTTTCAAAATAACTTTTGATTAGCACATTTCAGCTATACCTAGATTAATAGAATTTCATTAATTGGGTATTTAAGCACTCAGTAGAATCGGTAGAATTTTGCCCTATCTTTGGTAAGGGTATTCGAGCATTCGCTGTTCATTTCCATTTGGCTAAGATTCTTGTTTCCAATTTGCAGTAAATCGAAGCAGAGCTGTGAGTTGTGATGCGATGCAAGTGCTTAGTCGAGTTGTTGTTGTTGTTGTTGTTGTTGGTGGTGGTGGTGGTGGTGCTGCTGTTGCAGTTGTTTGTTGGCAACGTCGATTTGTCCCCGTCGGGAGTTGCGTGCCGATTGCTCGCCAGCATATTTGTCATTCCTAGTTGCAAGCTGTGCATTTGCCACTTCTCTTCCGCAGTTGCAACTGCAGCAACTGCTGCTCCGATTGCCTTAAAGGTTATGTCGCCTGTCGAGCGACACCCAAACACGACGACGGCGATGCCAACGATGTGGCATGCAACACATACTACAACTACACTGCAAGACGAGCCTTCGTGCCTTTATCTCGATTATATCGGATTTGTGTGGGATTTTATAAGGGACTTTTAGCTAAAATTTCTGCTGTTGAGAGTTTCAAAATGGGAATTCATGGGCAATGTCGAAAAAACAAAGCAAAGTTTCTGGGAATTGACCTAGGAGTTTCGAATTGGGTATATATTTTGTAGTCAAATTACTTCTAGCAAAGAATAGTTGAATACTTGGAATAGTTGAATACTTATGACTACAAATTACTATTTGAAATTTATGTGGAAGTGGTATAGAATCATTATTCATATTTCGTTTGATGGAAATATCCAAAAATATTACGGCCGTTGAGAATTTTGAAATTGAAATAAGGGTTTTTTAGACGTCAAATCAGTGCTGTTGGGCATTTATAAGTCATAAGAGTTTGGATTTTGTGAGCAATTTAGAAGTAAAGTTAGTGCCGCTGAGAACGTTTGCCAGAATTTTGGAGTGGGAATTAAAAATGGAAAATGATCAGGTATGTAAATCACTGATAGGAACTCATCTTGAAGTAGAGACTTCTTTAATGAAATATTCGTAAATTTAATTGAAATGGAAATATTAGTAAAAGCAGCTACTGAGAGAAGAAATGTTAATATAGGGTACTATATCTACGAATTTTGAAGTGGGAAACCTAGGAAGCTAACAATTAGGATTAGGAATTGAAATATAAAGCGCACTTTTTGTAGGAGAATTTGGAAAGGGATACTTTTCAGAAGGGATTTTAGAGTGGGAAGGAATTGTTAGAAAAGTTTCTATAGAAATTTATTAAGATGTAAGAACTTATAAAGGAAACTTTAATTAAATGGCTTAAAAAGGAAAGATGCTCTTCAACAGGTAAATGAAGCATCCTCGTTATGCAGTAGCCCCTTAGATCGAATGACTGCCAGGGCCTTGCTGCAGATAACATCTGTGTTGCACTTACTGCACTGCGCGATAAAGACGATGCGTTTAGTTGTTGTCAAAGCAGTTGCAGCATCAGTTACAGTGGCTGCTCCAATAAAATGCTAATTAATAAAGGCTCTATTCAATGCTTACAGCTGAAATGAAATCAGTCAAGTGCTTTGACTATACAAACTTTTTGCAGTGTAAAAGGGGAAATTTTGGCGACAACATTTTGTGGCATGTCCCAAACGGACATTGGGACAGTCGACCATCGACAGCGGCAGTCAGACAGACGGCCAAGCATTGAGAGAGTAAATGCAGCACAGGAATTGGTAACGTGTACCCATTCTGAAGGATTGTCCGCCAGTTGGCCGCCAGTACAGTGAGGACTGCCCAGCAGTAACTACATATAGTTGAAGTCGAGCTGGTGGGGTAATATGATCTTTAAGGCATTGTCATTGTCATTGTCATTGTCATTGTCATTGTCATTGTCATTGTCATTGTCATTGTCATTGTCATTGTCATTGTCATTGTCATTGTCATTGTCATTGTCATTGTCATTGTCATTGTCATTGTCATTGTCATTGTCATTGTCATTGTCATTGTCATTGTCATTGTCATTGTCATTGTCATTGTCATTGTCATTGTCATTGTCATTGTCATTGTCATTGTCATTGTCATTGTCATTGTCATTGTCATTGTCATTGTCATTGTCATTGTCATTGTCATTGTCATTGTCATTGTCATTGTCATTGTCATTGTCATTGTCGTTGTCATTGTCATTGTCATTGTCATTGTCATTGTCATTGTCATTGTCATTGTCATTGTCATTGTCATTGTCATTGTCATTGTCATTGTCATTGTCATTGTCATTGTCATTGTCATTGTCATTGTCATTGTCATTGTCATTGTCATTGTCATTGTCATTGTCATTGTCGTTGTCATTGTCATTGTCATTGTCATTGTCATTGTCATTGTCATTGTCATTGTCATTGTCATTGTCATTGTCATTGTCATTGTCATTGTCATTGTCATTGTCATTGTCATTGTCATTGTCATTGTCATTGTCATTGTCATTGTCATTGTCATTGTCATTGTCATTGTCATTGTCATTGTCATTGTCATTTCAATAAAATTCCTTTGTCCCTAAGGTAATTCCTATATAGTATAGTAGTTATATGTCTTCTAAGCTCGTCAAGTTGTTAATTATCAGAGAAGTATATGCTTGTAGGAATGCAAGGAAATGGAAAAATGTCTAGTCAAATGATTTGATGAGAATTGATATTGAACAAACTTGTATTGTCATGTCGAACAAAACAAGTTTGGAAATTGCCCAAAATGTTCGATAAGATAAGAGATAATGTGATATCGATGGCAAACGCAAAATACAAATTGTATAATAGGCAATAATTGGGCGAAGAAGCAATTAGTTCTGCGATCAATTGGATGAAGTTAATATTAATATTGTAAATTCCGTCAATTCGTATGCCACGGCTCGATCCGCTGTCTCATTTCGTATGTATCTGCGTTGTGTATCGTGTGTTGCATGTGGACAGTCGATATCTATGACAGCTATGAGCTATGTATGTGCCGACGCAGTTGCTCTCGCCTTGCCTCTCTGTCTAGCTGCCGCTCGGGCTGGGTGTGTCTGGTACCCAGTGCCTGGAGCGTTATCGGGTCGCCCATCTGCCTGACTTCATAAAACACTTAAAACGAAGTCTCTCTCTGTGTCTGTGTCGCCGTCTCTGCTATTGGCCATTTGGGCACTGTTCGAGGCGTCAAGTGGTCAATTAATACCGTACAAATATTGTGACAGCCGCCAGAGAGCCTGTCATAAAGTTGCCAGCCCGATCGGTCGCTCCGATTAGGAGAGCCCCCCAGGCCAATTTGCATATGGCAAACGAACAAGCGAACAGACAAACGAACGAACGCACGAGCGATCGAACGATCGAACGTCCGAGCCATTCCATTGATCGTTGATCGGCGATCGTTGCGTTCGCATATTATGCAAATCAAATGCAGTTTGGGGCCAATTTGCTGCCGCAATTAGCGGCCTTGTTGAGGATCGGGCCATGATCCTAACACCCCTATTCCCTCTGGCAACCCTGACAGTTGTCGCAATGCTTTTCATGTTTCAATCAGCGCCATTATTCCATCATGTTGTCGTTGTCATTGACGTTGTCGTCGTCGTGGACGTTGTTGCTGTTGTTGTTGTTGTTGCTGTTGATTTATGCTGCGATCAGTGCCTAGGATTAGGATGAGACAACAGACTGGCAACAACTTTTGCAGCTGGCGACACACAGACACACACGCACACACAAACACTCGTAGATAGGACAGCAAAGCTGGCACGTTTATCACATGCAATACAAATGTACCTAGACTGGTACTTTATGTAGTCAATGGTACACTGAAAAAAAAGAGCTAGGGTTTTCTCCAATTGACATTCATTTCGTTAACATTAATGGAACTGAAAAGGTATTTCATGCAGGCAGGCAATGAAAAATATACTTTCCCATGGTTGATATTTTGCCACATTACTGTACCTAAAGAGTAAATAGCGCAAATGTAGCTCAAATGGTACTTTTCTTAGGCAATGGTGAGCCACGAAACCTTTTTTATAGTACATTAGAATCCGGTTATACCGACTCCGCTTACGAAAATTTTAGTCCCCTGATAAACTTATGTATATGAACAAATTTATACGGTTTTAGTGTCTGTCGGGTATGACGACGGAGCCTTGAGCGTCGTTATAACCGGCCTCTACTGTATTATCTAATTGGCATTTTTGCATTTATATTGTATATATCTTATACAAATGTACCTAACATGTTACTAGCTGTAGCCAATGGTCCACTGCAAAATAAAAGGACAACCTTTTTTACCCTGGTACAGGGAAAAATATACTTGAAATTTGCCCTGACTGACATTTTAGCACTTGTAATTAGCGTAGTTAGGGTAGTTAGCGCTAAAGTACCTAAAATGGTACTTTACTTAGTCAATGGCCAACAATTTGCTCTAGCTAGAATTTTATCATAATTAATTTGATCATAGCTTTTACCATTGTACCTAAAATCTTACTTCCTTTCGTCATTGCTAGACTACTAAAGCTATTTCAAATTCTTTCTTGTTGACATTTTGCCCACCAGTTTATAAATATTATTATTTATGCTAATGCTATTAGGTACATCAAATTTAATTTAATTTATCCTTTTGGTACTTTTGAGCTAGACAATTTGCTTAGCTGATGGGGACCTGGTACGACACACTCCACCCTTTGTGATTGAAAATCATCTCAAATTGCTTCTACTACGACTTCATGCGTATACTTAATGTACCTCCATAATTTATTCAATTTCCTTTGAATTACATTTAAAATATATATGTAAAATATATACGTATATTCGTGTGATGAATCCATTCATGAGTACAGATTCACACATTCACTTATAAACCCAAGCTGAGTGTGCTTATAATGATGTTTCTAGATCTGAATTTAGATTTTCTGCTGTTGCCCCGACTCATGCTTACCGTTACCTCTACCATACTACCTCGTGCTTGCAGTTCAACATCTGCTATTTCTATTCTTTAGGGGATCTGCCACGCCCCACTTATGCATTGCACACATTTGAACAAAAGCCATGCCCATTTTCAATGTGCTCAGGTACATTTGGCTGCACTGTGCTTGAGATCCGTGGTAGACAGCAGGCCGTTCGTTCGGCCTCGGCTCTCGCGCTCGGCAGCTCCTCGGGCTGCAGCCGAGGTCGTCGCTGCACAGTCTGGAGCTTTGCTTGCGGCTGACGGCCGAGCGCTGGGTTCAGTCGCTCGTGCGCCGTTGCAAAGTCAACAAGCGATCGGCGGATTGTGTGTGTGTATCGTGCGTGAACTTCTTGCTCGCTCGCTCTCTAACTCGGCCGCTCTCTCAGTCACTCGCTCGCTTACGCTCCTCCCTTTCTCGCACACCGCTGCTCGCAGCTGCAGCGCATTTCGTTTGCTGAGGCCGAGAAGAAAAACTATTATTTATTGTTTATTTACAATTTTTTTTTTGTTGTTGTTTATTTTTTTTGTTTATTTTTTTCTGCTACAATTTCTGTGCTTGTTCTTATTCGCTATTGATTTGCCAGCATAATTGTGGCAGCTGGTAACGGCTTAGCGGTAACTGTAATTGTAACTGTATTTGTGCCTGCTCTTAGGCAGCGCCCGCACACTCAAGTGAGTACAAAATAGCATAAATACATAAATACACACGCATACATATATTGCTATATATGTATATATCTTGGCTGGATCGAAGCTATCTCCGCCTGCATTTGTCTTTTGTTTTGTTTGCCTGACCAATTGATATTGTTGATATTGTTGCCAGCTTTATTGTTAATTAAAAACTTTATGCGCTTCTTTATTTGTATATTTTGTACATTAATTGTAATTTGTAATTGACACTCACCTGGCAGATGCCAGGTGACTGCGGCTAACTGCTTATGGCTAATTTTATGGCGTTGCATCGCTCGCAAAGATGCTTTGCTGACTGCTATGCATTTAAATATTGCTACAAGCTGACTTTTAACACTAATTGTCCATTAAATGCATTCAGTAGTTGCTTTCAGCTCGTCTAGATACTTTCGTTAAAGCTGTAGATACATTGCAGCCTCTTTGGACTGAGGCTGAGTCCAGTTGAGTGAATTGCTAATCGTTTCTATGAAGGATACTTTTATGTAATTGTAATCAAGATGTTTTAACGTATTCGCAAAGCTTCTTCAAGCATTTCAGATAAAGCTAGCTGGCAGCAGCGCATATCATAGCTATCTTCAAGTTGAAGATACTTTACCTAGCTTAGCTAAGATTTGTCTAACTATAAATATTCTAATGGGTATTATATACAGATTATTGAGTTTCTACGTAGTTTCAAGTTTCGGAAACTGGCGCATAACTAATATGCAGCTCTGTTTCAAAGTGACCTGCTGGAATTGAATGGAATGTCTGAATTATATTATAGATTACTTATTTATAGTTAGATAATTTTCTACATCTTTCAGATATTTGTATTCCAAATATCACAGCAGTTCATGTAGAGTCTAGAACTGGCTCTAGTAGATTCTTCTGTATTTTATAGATACTCAAATATTCATAGCTATAGATGATGCTTGATTTGGAAATATCATATATGTTAAGTTAGTACTATGCTACTATAGATACTTCAGATATATGGGGGTATACTTTACCAGAGGTACTATAGGTATATTGTACTATGAGGTACTTTGATAAATGCTTTGATTTGTTTTTAGATACTTTAGAACTACTTGACGCTCTCCTTTACACCAGCTAAGATTCTGAAGATACTTCAAGCTATTTAATAATATCTGCTTAATCTGTAATCATAGATACTACTTACTACTTACTACTATGACTCGATATCTTATAGATTTATAGATATGCTACAGATACTTAAGAGGTGTGTAGTTAGTTAACCAAGATTTATGATGGGAATTCGAGCAACTTGTAGGTACTCAAGCAAGGTACTTCGAACAACTTGTATATCTAAGAGATAAAGAAATATTCAATTGATTATTTGAATAATTTGTATATATTCAAGCGAAAGCTAAGTATATCTTGAAGATAAGTATATTTCCTGCAGACAAGTTGAAATATTTGTAGATTCTTTAGCAGGACTTGATTGAATCGTGAAAATAAGCAGATATATAACAGATACTTTAACTTTAATCAGTGAGTATCTAAGAGATAAGCAAATATCTAAATGAACAACTTGAAGATGCTTGGTCAAGGTTTGAGTGTATCTTAGGCATGTTAAAGAATGCCGTTACTTTAGTTTACGTAACAAAATTAACACTTGATCATAGAGATCATCAGAGATCATCATCACTTTAAAGATACTTTTAAGCCATAGATACTGTTAATCCTTTCGATACTTAAGCAGCTATTATAGAGGTATTCTAAAAAGCTCGTAGATACACGGGGAATATGGAACTGTCCCTGATTAGGTAGCAGAAACTCTAAAGAAACTTTGACAAACTCGACGACACAGTGAGTTCATCTCAATGATCAGCAATGCTTCTAAAGATACTTTGACAAACCTGCAGATTCCGTGATAACGTTTGCTGCAGACAGAGAGACAGAGAGATAGAGAGAGAAAGAGAGAGGATGAGAGATGGCTTAAGCTGCCTGAACGAGTGCGCTCGCAGCCTGAAGTTGAGGACTCTAGCTGCGCCGTAAAAGAGGCAGGAGAAGGAGAAGAGCAAACAGATACTTTGCTAAGTGATAGATACAGGTTTGCAGTCGATGGCAGTTACTTGGGTATCTGCAGCACGCAAACGGATTGACCCTTGCAAAACTGGCCAACTAGCCAGCTAGGCAACTACCATAAACAGCAGCCCGGGCAGTCGAAGTTGCAGTTACGCATTTATGGCTGCTTGCCACATTGTTGCCAGCCACATTAATCATCGCAGAGCAGCAGATAAACTTTGACATGGCTGCGTGCAGCAGCAGCAGCAGCCAAATGAAGCGATCTTCATAAATCAAAAATGCTGCTGTGTAGCCTGCCGCCTCCTGCCTGATGCCTGCAGCATGCAGCTTGCAGCAGTTGCAGCAACTGGCGGCATATTTGATTTATCGGCTTGACCAGCGGCCGCCAACAAGTTAATTGAAAACGAGGCGTGACAGTGAAATTTGCCGCCGCACGCCAAGCAGCCAAAGCAGCCAGAGCAGCCAGAGCAGCTAGGCAGATGCTGTTGCCTCGCTGGCAACTGACAACTAGCAACTGGCAACGAGGCGTGGCACTTGCCACTGGCCACTGGGGCTAGCCCGTGCGGCCCGTTCAATTTTCTCCATTTTCCAAATGCGCCACTAAACTGACAGATTTGGCCATAATAAAAATGAAAAAACAAAATTCACAAACAGAAACGAAAAACGAAAAACCGCAGCAGCCGGGAAAATAAGTTGCCAACTTTAATTTATTGTGACATAACGGTATAATCTGACATAAATTATTGATAAGACGAGTCGACCATAAAAGTACAAGACAGTTGACTTAACCAACAACAAACAGCAAACAGCAACAACAACAACAACAGCAACAACGACAATACAAAGCAACAACACAATGAACCAAAAGCAATAAGAAATACAACGATTTATGCTATGGCTAAAGCCGAATTTTGGTTACCCTGCACTGGCAATCGATGGGCGAGATCTCAGCTCCTCTCACATCCACATATATAAGCTCTTATCTAAGGCTAGCATGAAACTGATCAGAAATAAGATCACATCTATATAAGCCTAATATTTTGCTAATATTCCACTCAGTCATTGTATTTTAAAATTTATCAGAATATTCTTAAAGCTTGGCCATAGAACTGATCGCAGAAATGTTCAAAAATACGATTACATCTTACTATATGATTTCCTTATGTGATCATACCTTAAAGACTGCTTTTATAAAGTGATCATGATACTACTGGAGAAATTGTCATTGAAAAGATCATATCCTGATACTACTGGAGAAATTGCCATTGAAAAGATCATATAACTCAATCACTTTTTCTTTGTATCGATCCTGATACTACTGGAGAAATTATCATTTTAAAAATGATCATATTACTCAAGTAATTTTTCTTTGAATCGATCAATTGATCTTCGCTTAAATATATATTAGACTGAAAGTGATCATAAGACTGCTCCAAAGTATACGAAGAATATCATGCCATATATGTATATGTATATATTATATATTTATAATCATAATCTTATATAATCAGTTACTACAATTGCTAATATACATTTCGATCACTTGAAAGTCTTTTAGATATCTTTTTGAAATTCATCATAAATCTATAGCCAAGTATACTTTTTGCTAAATTCTTTTATAGCCAAAAAATAAAGAAATCAAAGCAGAATTTATGATCACTCTCATATAGTCTGATAGAGTGATCTATGACTACAAGATTTAGACGATCATTAGCCGATATCTGAATGATCTATCAATTGTCCTGGAAAACTAAGTACTTAGCCACAGTCTAGCAGGACGATCAATTTAGCTATAAGAAATATTTATTGATAAGCAAATCTGATTTATGACTGAATATTATTATGATTTTTTAACTAGATCTGCTGAAGATCAATATGCTATGTATATGCAGCTAGCATCAGATAAATGTGAAAAATGATTGCTTCAGATTATCGCAGCTAACTCAAATTTCTGGAATTATAAACTTGGAGACGATGCAGCACATGGTAGCCCGGCAGTCTGAACAAGTTTTAGCAAAGTCAACCGATCGGACCGCTTTATCAATGATTTATAATTTGAGCTGCTAACTAGATTGAAAACGATTTATTTGGCCATTGAAAGCAGGCGGTGCAATCTGTTAAAGACAAACTCACAATGATCGTGCATTGATTTAGTGAGCGTTATCTCGATCTACAGTGGAAACAGATGCAAAATTAACAAATTGAAGAAGTCAGCGCGTTATCGACCCGCTAACTCGATTGGTCGCGGCTGCTTAAGCGAATCTTTGGAACTCGAATTACTACTGATTCTTCCTGATCATTGATCATGAGTGCGTAATGATCAGGCATTAGTCAGGCCTAAGGTTGAAAGAGTTTGTCAAGTCGATCTCATGCAAGATCAATCATTAGTTAGAGCACAATGGCCGAGGATCGTTACTAAACAACGATCAGTAGCAATAATATTTAATTGGATTAGCTTATGCTAAGTTAAGTTAAGTTTCTATGATCCTCACTCGACTCTATATGATAGCTCATGAGTAAAGTGATTGATCGGTCAATAATTTATTTATTAAATCAATATATAGCAGTAATTTTGAGCATGAGACTCTACGAAGGTGCCCTGTGTCTCCAATTTCAACTGATCTACAGTTGAGACGATCCACCAGTGGCTATATATCATATGAGCAAGCCAATTGTGTTATGCTTTTGGCCACATCATCTAAAACTCTGGTCAGGGTATCGAAGCAACAACTGCTTATAAATCATTCGACTAACAGCAACAGCAACAGCAACAGCAACAGCAACAGCAACAGCAACAACAACCACAACAACAGCAACTGCCTGGCTGTTTGGCTGCTTGCAACGAGTTGCGCTGTGGCAAAGTATCTATTGGATCTATTATTTGACTTTTATGTGCGCATAAATGCGGCGATATGACGACGACGACGACGACTGCAATCGATGCCTTGGCCAAATGTCTGGCCAGGAGTGCAGCCAGTTTCGCGTCGACTTGGCTCTGGACGAGTTTTCGCAGCCAACTGCAATTGCAACTGCAACTGCAACTGGATACGTGCCACAGAGCGCAAGCTCCAGACTTTGCTATGCACTTTCATGTTAATTAACAAGAAACTTTTTATCAGCTGCGATTACTCGAATGCCACACAATCCAAACACAGTCAGGGAGAGAGAGAGAGAGAGCGGGGGAGGGGGAGGGAGGCACACTCCTTAGCTAGATAGCCCACCTCCCACTCCAGCCTTCATTTGGCGATAAGCTGCGACAGACAACAAATTGTGGTACTTCACTTAGAGACAGACGTCGATAAAATAGCAGGAGCAAACATTTTGGCCAAGAGAATGATCTATAGATCGACTAAAATACCCTGAGATAAAGGGAAGCAAATCAAAATATTGCCATCGGGCGGATCTAACTGCGAAATACACGCCATGAAGCAATATAATGTACATAGGTTAAAGTCGATACTATTATCTTTTATATATAAGTCATATTATCCATCTATGGATATTTATGGATCTATATATAAAAGACACAATCCATCTGCAAATCTTCAAGACTCTAGCTCTAAAAGTGTGCTCCAATAAATGTAGGCAAAAATCTTTGGATTAATCTGTAGAAAAAATTATTTATTCAATTCATAATTTTTTACATGAAAACTGTAGAATATAGTAGATGGCTCTATTGTCTACAGCTTTCGAGCCGGGTCTTAGCCACATGAACTTCATATTTGTTTATGGCTCTCGTCTACATAAATATGTCTACATTTAAGATTTATATTATGCACTATGTAATAACTTTGAATTTGTGGCGCCTGAGGGTGCCATATGCTTATATAAATTTGCGGGAGGTTAAATTTGTGGATGAGGTTAACCGTAAACTAGCGGGAAAATTTATGGTTTCTAGGTTTATAATCATAGAAAATAGATTTTTAAATATTTGTCGTGTTCCTTAAAAACGTATTTAAATCTTGTATGTATTCAAATGCCAAGCTTATACAGTTTTATGCTTGTAGTAATTTAGTATTTCCCGATTTCTCGACTATACAAGAGTACATGTATATTTAAAAATTGAACTAGCTTTCTCTCTCTCTCGCTCTCTCTCTTTCTTTTGTGGTGTACGAGATCTCTGCGTTCATATGGACGGGCAGACACTAAGCTGAATCGACTCAGCTTGTCATCAAGAATATATACTCATATACATATATATACATCATATACATATACCTCATATACATATATACGCCTTCCCCATACATTCTCACAAAACCATTATATCAGGAAATCAGGAAATTGCGTTTTCAATTCAGGGTTTAGAAATACTGAATATTTACTAAAATATATAAACGTATGTATGTGTGTGTGTATATATGTTTATGTATATGTGCATGTGTATTTGTGTATGTATATGTGTATTGGTATGTGTAGCGGTTTCATTATAGTTGGTTCGCTGTCGAGTAGATCAGATCTATTCGAAACACAATATCAATCAATTTAAAAATAAACAGAATATGAACAAAGATTATTATCAATAAAGGATTATTATCGTTATCAAATGTCTCTTACTCTTTACTCATTTTCTCTTTCTCTATCTCTCTCCTCTTTCTAATTGCAGGTATGTTGCACTTTGATCGTAGCTAAAGCGAATTTCGGGCTAACGTGGTAAGCGCAGTGAGCAAAACAAAAGACTTAAGCAAAGAACTTGCCCGGGCGTACAGTGTGGCCATATTCTAGGGGTGACAGCTTGGCCGGAAGAATGGCCCTATTTCCCTCCTCCTCGCGTCCGCGCACGCTCATGGAGCAGCTGTTGGCGCGCAAAATTGAAGCGGCCGCTGGTTCCGGTTCCGGTTCCGGTGCCGGTTCCAGCGCTGGTGCTGCTGCCGGTACTAGTGCTGGTGTCGGCGTTGTTGCCGGTGCGGGTTCCAGTGTCATGCCATTGGTCGGTGCGCCCACCGCTGCTGGCATTGTGAGCCGATTGCGACGAACCGATTCGCTGGACTCAACGAGTAGCCTGGGCTCTCTGGCGTTCGGCGAGGACGTCTGCCGCTGCGACGACTGCCTGCTGGGCATTGTCGATCTGTACGTGATCAGCGCGGCCGAGGCGGCCAAGAAGAAGGTAGGTGATGCGAGTGGCCCAAAAGCTGTTACGACTTAGACACACACTTTCTCTCTCTCTCTCTCCCTACTCATATCTTGCTTATTGATTCGCATTGGCTTTTATTGTCAGGCGCTAATTAGTTTTGCCACGCGCAAAAGCTTGTGCTGGGTTCGGAACTCGGCTAAGGCGATCGCATTGAAAGCTTTGCGAGTTTAGCTTGGACACCAACTTCGCTTCCTAAATGGTAGTAGCACAGCAGAGATAGCAGACGAGACAGCCACAGCTTTGGCCAAGTCGGCTTCGGTCTCAGCTTGAGCGTTGCCGCTGCTGTCGCATTGAATTATTTGACTGTTGGACCGGTCCGAAAGCTGCTGCCGTTGCCGTTGGTGCTGCCATTGACGTCACAGGCGTTATGATGCGACGTTCGCCTTTACGCTGACGTGCTTGGCTTTACCTGCGACTAACAGAGACAGAGGTAGAAGTAGAGCGAGACAGAGATAGTGTGAGAAAGCGCGGCAGTAGCTCAGGCGTGAAACACTCAAAGGCGGCGAAGAGTGCGCGACGAAAAGTAGGGGAAAGTTCATTGAAAAATATTTCAAAACTGGAAAGCAGGAGTGAGCGTGCAAGCTTTACAGCTGTAAAAGAGAGAAGGAGGGAGAGTTTAACAGAGTTAGAAGTTAAAAGAGATTGAATAAGAGGATGCTGATTGACCAAGCACAAGTTTTAATGAATGGAGAAAGCGGCTGATCAATATACATATGTAACTAATATCTGTACATAATATACATAAATGCAGTACGTAAGAATACATTTGTATATTACTGCCAATTTATAAGTGATTTTTCTGGCTTCTATTATTATAGCTATAAGAGGATGTTATCAAATATTTTCTCTACCAAAGAGATCAAAAGTGAAAGAAAAAAGAAAGGAAAAACAAAAACCAAAACTTAATATTGAAATCTCCATAAACCTACATAAATTTTTCCACAAGCAATGGAAACATTTCCAGCGTACAAACGCCATTTTAATTTCGCACTCTTTTGCTCTGATCCTTTTGGCTGCGCTCATTCTAACGTACACGCTCTCACTCCCACACACACACACTCAGCTGTTTATATTATTCTGTGCGCACTCTCACACACGGCTGCGTCACTGGCGTAGACAGACAGACAGTTTGTAATGAGCTTTGCACAGCACGTTGCCCAATGGAAGCTCCGTACTTTTGCCATTTTCACAAAGCATTTGCATTGCTTGTGTCTGGCTGGCGCTTGGCCTTCGAACACCCAACGGCACCTAATGCTCTCAAAAAAAAAAAAAAAAAAAAAATAACACTCCCACTTCGATACTGTTGTTCTCTCATGCTCTCTCTCTCTCTGTTTCTGTCTCTCTCGGGCTGTATGCGCGCTCTCTATTTACTGTTATCAGTTGCGCGCGCGTCCATTATAGTGAGGACTCCTACGACGCCAGCGTCGCTGTCAGCTGCTCATCGCGGACGCCGCGCAGCGTTGCTTCTGGCTCTGAGTGGCTCTGACTCTGGTTGTCTGTGTCCCCCGACCAGTTGAGCTTTTGCAGCGATCGCGTGCGGCTGGGCTTTGTCTCTGCATCTGCTGCCACAGCAACATAGCTCTACTGTTATTATCATTGTAAAGGCTACCGTCGTTGAATCTACTGCTGCTATTACTACTACTGTTACTGCTGTCTTCACCTCTGCCGTTGTCAAAGTATTTTCCTCTCGCCGTCGCGCGTTTGCGTTTTTTATGCCAATGTCCGGCACGCGTCGCGTCCAACGGCAGAATCTGCAGCAAAGCAAACAGAAACAGTAACTAAAACAACAACACTAAACAAACGAAATAAAGACAGTCAAACGAAACAAGAACAACCTTAACAACAATAACATTAACCAGAGCTGTTTTGACTGCTTGTTTCAAAAAAAAAAAAAAAAAAAAAATCACCAAAAAAGAAACACGCAAAAATTCCAAGTGAAAAAATTTAATTAAATTTCGCCTCGGCTCGCGTTTTTGTGTGTTTTCATTTTGTCTTCTTATTTTATTGTTGTTGTTTTTGCTTTTGTTTTTTTCGGTGGTTGTTTTTTTTTTTTTTTTGTTGTTGTTGTGTGTGTGCACTTGTGTATTTTAAGCGTAGTTGTTGCTGTCTTACATGCATATGCATGCATACATACATATGTATGTGTCATGTGTGTGTGTATGTGTATGTGCGTATTTCTTGTTGCTGCTTGTTTGACATGAAAGCTTTCGCGTTGACAATTTTCTGCTGGAATCACTGGAAAGTGGATTGAGCGGTGCAAGCTGCGCAGTTGCTGCTGCAGTTGCCACTATGTACGTCTGCTTCTGCTTCTTCTCCTTCTTGTTTGCTGTAAAAAGTGTTAATTGAAGCACGCGCCGTCGCGACGTACACGCTAGCTGCGCGCTGTGCTGCTGGAAGGGCAGCGTGGAATGAGTAGAATAGGGAGAAGGAGTAGGGGCAGAGAAGAAACGACTCCGCAATGAAATTAATTCCAGTTTATGTAAACATTTCAACGCCGACGTCAATGGAGAACGGTACGCACTATGTCAGCACGCGTGCGCGTGTGAGAGACAGAGAATAAGAGAGAGAGAGAGAGAGAGAGAGAGAGAGAGAGAGAGAGAGAGAGAGAGAGAGAGAGCGAGAGAGAGAGAGAGAGAGAGAACGGGGTGGGGGAACCAGCTGAGTAGTCTTGTTTTGGTTCATCTAAGCGCGCGTACCAATTGGGAATTATATAATACAGAGACGCTTGACTCTGAGCGCGTCTCATTTTTTATTAAACAAATTTTATTCAGTGCTTTTTTTTTTTTTTGTTTTGTCGCCATTTGGCAATTGAGGCTCATTTGCGCCAACGTTCCAAAAATGGCAACTCATGTCCATTAGCTCTTACGCATGCTCCGCACCACCTCTCCTGCACCACACACACACACACACACACACCCCCGTACCCAGCTATAATTACCATCAATCGTTCAATACATATCCGCACGTACCGCTTCAGCCAAACACCCACCCACCCACACGCTGGATGGCTATAGCCAGCCTTAAACGATCTTAATGACGATCAACACACACACATTACACACACACATATAGTCAGCCCTCTAATTCTATCGCAATTTGTGCGTCAATAGCGACCGCCCGACACAACTGAAATAGAAAAAAAGTGTTTACTTTATTAATTTTAAGCTTTCGGCAGTTAAGAAACAAAAAAACATACGCACACACACACACTCACATACACAAACTCACACAGACAAACAGATGGAGCAAAAAAAGTTTTTTCATTGTTATGCGGTGTGAATGCCGAACATTAAGCGCAGTCCGGCAGAGCATTGGATGGTCTGAGGGGGTGCGGCAGTGGGCGTGGGGCGTGGGGCGTGGACTGCAAGGGAAGTGGGGTGGGATCGTTAGAGCAGGCATTACGTATCCCCACACCCAGCTATTCACTATGTTATATCTATGGATACATTTGTATCTATTACCACATCTATACCTACAACCAAACGAACATATATATATATAGAGATATATACATGTGGGTCTATATCGGGCTGTCGTCGACGGCATGTGCGAAACTCTTTTCATTAGATAACGAATGGCAAATTACCTATGTGAAGCATGTTCCAAACAAGCTGTCAAAGAGAACGAGAGAGAGAGAGAGAGAGAGAGAGAGAGAAGAGAGAGAGAGAGAGAGAGATAGTGGAAAGGGAGACAATATACAATATAAAAGGATCGGTTGGAAAGAGTCGCTTTAGATCCCTAGAAGAAGAGAATAAAGAAAATTGGAGATAAACTAAATATAAATTAAAACAAAGATAGATATTGATAAGTACTATGCATATAACAAGTGAGAATAAAACAGAAATGCATAAATGTAAAAAGAAACAAATAAGGCAAGAAGGAGAGAGACAGACAGAAAGACAGGGATATCTTAGAGTGAGGGAAGAGTTAAGGAAAGCTTTTGATATATAAAAGAGATATAACGCCTAATAATAGGTGAATGAAGAGCATAAGGACAGGAAACAGCAGGAATTAAACTGAAAAAGATATGTATATATGTATCTGTAAATGTATATTTAGTTGATATTAAGCAACGAGTTGATAATGATCTAGATGTGAAAGAGCTAGGCCAAAGAAGACAAAAATGGATTATATATTATAAAAGAAAAAAAAGAGACTCTCATTGAAAGTGCTTTTAATTCAGATATAAAATGGGGCTTACAGCGAGATGAGTAATATTCACGGCCTGCAAATAAGTTGAATAAGCAGATAGAGATGCAAGATGCAAGTGAAAGTGATGTAAAAGAAAGTGCTCCAGAGCAGGCAGAGAGGAGAGTGAGAGAGCGAGGGGACGACATAAAGAGAGAGATAGAGCGGAGGGAAGACATACAGAAAGAAATCGAGAGAGAGAGAGAGAAAGAGAGAGAGAGAAAGATATGCAGGGGGATACAGAGAGATAGAGACAGAAATAGAGGGAGAGTTATAGAAATACAAAGGACATTGAAAAAAGAATGAGATAGAGAAGAGGAAGGTGGAGTTGGTGAAGGTGTAAAGGCATATGAGGGGAGCATCTTTAACTTCGTTAAGGACAGTATGGAATTTTATGGTATAGAGTCCAAAAGGGTGCTAAGTGATAATGTAGAACAGATCAATGATCAATATAAGAATCATGTTTATTACATATTTATAGACGGACTATTGAGATAACGTATAATCTTTAGTAAGTAGAAAATAGCGAGACTGAAAGTCAATTCTAAAATACGCATTTGGTATTGTTTTAAAACTTTTAAATATATAGATGCTAAGAATCGAGAAATTGGAAACAAATCGAAAAATCGCGAATTCATTCAGATGCTCTCCAGCCGCTAGGCCCTTTATCAGCAGCCGTTGCACACGGTTCAGTTCCGATCGACCGCAATACAAGCGAAATTTCTAGTATGTATTAAAAAATACATATATGTATATATTTATATATAAATATATATATTATACATAGTATATATATATATACATATATGTATATAGTGCCTGTTCATGTTTAGACGTGTGTCCAGCTGCGCTCAGTCAGTCCGTCTGTCCGCCCGACGTGCCTGATACGTCCTCTATCCCTCTCTCTCTCTCTCTCTCTCTATCGCTCTGCCTCTCTTTCCTCTCTTTCTTTGCAACTGCAGTTAGCTGGTTCCGGTATATCTGGAGCCCTCCATATCGATCGGCCTACTTATAGCTGCCATATTGCGGCCTATATGCGGAGCACACACACACTCACATATATACATATATATATATGTATATACATACAAAGCACAACATACAAAAGGTGCCGCATACAACGTCGATGTTCCAAGGTTCCCAATTGTGGTTGTGGCTGTTGTTTCGTTATCGCCTCGCACAACTTTTGCAAATGACGTCAAATGTTTCGGTGCGAGGAGCACAGCAGTAATACACAGACAGAGAGAAAGAGAGAGGGCGGGCAGCAGAGCAAAAGAAATTTCAGTATACAGTGATCGCTCGCTAATAAAGGAAACTTCCGCTAATTACAATCGTTCCCAAAATAGAAGCGTAATTTCAAATACGTGCGCCATGCATAGATAAAGACATTTTCCATATAATTTATAGGCATTGTATGCGTATATCCTATCAGTAGTAATGCTCTAATGATCTAATAATAATAATAAGACGGATATCTAGAATGCGCCTATCGAGAAGGACTTCTACATTTTAGATATCTCTTTCTATCTATCTAGTATCTTTATATCTGTCTATTTATCTTAATATCTGTTTTTGATTTATATTAGATTATCTATCAATTCAAGTATCTGCCGGCCTAATTCTCTATTGATCTATCTAAATGGACCCATCTGTCTACCCATTGCCTTTTGTCCTCGATGTACATACATATATATTTAGGCCTATCTATATCTTTTCTATGGATCCAACTGGATATCCGTCTATTTTTTTTTCCATTTTATCTTCTATGTATTTAATTATCTGTCTACCTATCATTTATCTATCTTTCGTTCTCTCTATCATTCAAATTATATATTATCCTCAATATTTCAATCCTCTATATATTGTTAGATCTATCGTGATCTATCAATGAAACTCTCCAACTATCTATCTAGATTTCTATTCCCCTTTCCATCTTCTATTTATTTTTCTATACACATTTTTATATATTTTCCTAATTGTACTATTCATATATATTCTTCACTTCTTCTTATTTCATCTGTGATCTATCTATCAATCTATCTATATTCCCGATATCCGTCGATTCAACCATCCAACTCTAGTATTTTCTATTCATGTTTCAATCTTCCGTATACCTGTCGACTATATATCATTCCACTTATCTACCTGCCTTCTTTGTATCTAGTGACCTATCTAGTTTTCTGCTTCTATCTATCTTCTATCTATCTTCTTCTATCTATCATCTGTCTTGTTTGATACATATATTGATATTGAATAAGACTTATTCTAGCTATATCTATCTATATTACAACATCTATTCTTTAGATTCCTTTAGGAATCGAAATTCTAGAACTGGAACTTTGCTTCAGTTCAGCGAGCGATCACTGTATGTGGTGCTCCGTGCTGTTGTTGACTCAATATGTATGTTTGTGTGTAACTGGATAGCAGTGTTTCCATTCTTGATACTCTATTGTTGTTGCTGTTGGCATTACCATTTCCATTATTATCATAATGCGGCTGTTGTTCACTTTTGCCTTGCCCCCGACTCGGCTTGGGCCGTTTAGTTCCGATTTTGGTTGATGTTACGTATTCCAATTTTCTTGTTTTGCGGCTAAAGAGTTCACACACACGCACACACCGCCGTGCATTTGTATCTAAGGTGGTTTTGGTGGTTTTGCAAGCGAGCCGCAGATGGTGGTGCCGAGATGCCAGCACGCTCCTGCAATGCCTACTTAGATGCGTGCGCTTCGTTTGTTGTTGCTCTCGCATACATATGTATTATATTTAATCAATTTTGATTGATGTGTACGTCGATGCAGCAACCACAGTGCCAACGGCATCGACAGCGACAACCTCAACCACACTTCGACAACAAGCCCAAAAAAAAAAGAAGCACAATTCTCTTTCAGCATTTGAGTTTGAGCCACGCCGAATCGCTGATGCGCTGGCCACATTAATTGCGATAGATCTAGGCATCTATCTATCTATTTTTCGTTCTGCCATGCATCAGAAAGGTCGAGAAGATATAGAAACTGCATAAATTTGTCTAAGATTTGAGCCCTTACAGAGCGGGAGAGTAAGAAACTGTTAAGGCAGGAGAACAGTCTGAAGAGAGCGCTCTTTTCTCTCTCTCTTTCTCTCTCTCTCGCGTTCACACTTCGTCTCTGCTTTGCTATTCTTAATCTCTTTTGCGCTGTATCCTGCCTTTTCCCTCCCTAACTCTAGCTATACTTCTCTCTATCTTTGTAGAAGAGAAGTATAGCGAGTCCTTTTTTCCTCTCGAGCGAATAGAGCAAAAGAATTTGACTTAGCTTGAGAAAAGAATCTCGAGTATGAAAACATTCAATGAAATATCTAAGAACACACCCATAGGGCCATCTATTTCCCTAAGCTACAAATTTGATGCATATCCTTTACAGGTACTCTTCACCCTTAGCAACTCTTAAGCTATCTAATGAAGTGTTGTGAATCTAGTTCTATAATTAGCCAAATCGAATTCTCATTGCAATTCTCAAGCGATAACTAAAAACTACATATAGAAGGGTATTCGAAAAGTTGTTATAGTCAGCTCGACGCGTGCACGTTGGATTGTCGGTGGGTCGTTTGGTGGGTCAATTGTGGTTGGCTAAGGCGCGAACAGGTTCGCAAATGCGCAGAATTCAATCAAATCGAATGCAGCAACAAGTAAAAAGCGACAGGCAACAAGAAACAAGAAACACGCAACAAGCGACAAGCGACAGCAACCAGCGACAGCAACAAGCATTGATTCATAGATTTTTGGGTATTTCTGTGCAGTTGTTGTGCCCGGTTGAGACAGTGCGTCTGATGCGTAAGTGGACGTTGTGTGGACGCCCGTCACATGTCGTGTAAAATGTCCGTGTGCGCACTCGCACGCCCGCCCGCAGCAGCCGCCGTAAGCAGTGCGAACAACGTGAACGGACCAGCAGGAGCAGGGACGTCGCCAGCGACGACGCCAACGACGCCGCCAACGCCGCCACCATCGCCGCAGGTGCGCATCTACGAGGACTTTGACAGGATGAGCGCCAAGGAGGTGTACTACAATGAGGCAGGCAAGAAGGTGACTGTCAAACTGCTCCACTTCCCGGACGTTCTGCCCGAGGACATAGCCAAGCTACGCTTCGACGACGAGGACGATCACAATGCCGATGCCGACGTGGACGACGACGATGGCGTCGATAGCGATGCAGGTCGCTCTGCCAATAGCAGCCACGGCACCGGCACCGGCACCGGTTCCGGCACCAGCATAGGCATCGGCATCGGCAAAACGCCGCCCTCAGCTGACAGCGACGATGGCGACAGCGAGACCGAGAAGCCCGACTTGGATGGCAGCGGCAGTGGCAATGCCACATCCACCGGCGCCATCAAGAAGACCTTCCGGCGCAAGCTGTCCGGGAACAATATGCAGCCGCGCAAGTGCAGCCTGGCCTTTGCCCAGGCGCATGGCATCAAGCAGCGCGCCGAGAAGAAACTGTCGATGCCCACCATCAGCATCACAGCCAATTCGGGCGAGCACGTCAGCCTGGCGGGCGGACGCAAGCTATCGCAGCAGCACTCGCTGCCCATGAAGATGATGACGATGACGCCGCCGCGTCGCAGTCATTCACCGCTGGGCCAGAGCCTCTGCCCCGGCTACATACAGTACTCCAAGTCGCTGCTGGAGGTGCCCATGCCAAGGGATTATGGCTACGCCAGCAGCGATGATCTGAGCTCTGAGTGGGACTCGGATGTATCCACATCGGCGGCCTCGTCCGCAACGGCATCGGGCTCCGGCTCGGGCGCTACGGGTGCATCATCAGCGAGCGGCACGAAGAAGGTAAGAGTAGGGCTTGCCGCTCTGCGCTTATCCGGCATTATCCGGCGCATTCATGTCACAGGCTTCACCATTCAATTATTTATCCAGTGTTAGCCGTCTACTATCATCTGCCATCTATTTAATATCAAGCGTTCCCCAATCTAAATCTGTTTGCATCTATTACTTAGCTGAGCACATCAATCGATGTCATTGGCAACGCTTGCGAAATGTATCCGGCGCAATTAGATAATAAACAGCACTGATTTCATGCATAAACACCTTAATTAAGTGCTGATTTGATAAATACCAATCGTTTATCAATTTGCCATTTAAGCATTGACGTCACTAGCCACACGTCAAGATCTATCCGCATTCGCCACTATCCGGTGCTCTCCGGCGCATATCCAATACTAATCTAATAGAATTACGCTCTAAGTTTACGCTCACTCAAATGACATTGACCCTAGATTTAGTTGTATCCGCTACAACTCGCCAGTATTTAGTGTTATTCGATTCTATAATATATTTCCGTTATACGAAACAGCGTGTTTATGAGGGCACATCCACAGGCTGACCTAATGTAACTGTCTACAAGAAATTATCGGCATTGAGACATATTGAGACATATCCCCTTTTATCCGCAGCTTATCCGGCACTTACTAGACAATTACAGAGCACTTACCTAAGTACGTAAGCGTTATTGTAGATCTCGCGACTGTTACTCACTTCAAGAAATATCCGGCGTCATTCGCGACTTATCCGGCCGGCACTTACCACTTAAGCACTAGTTACGTAAGCACCGACGTCATTATAGATCTTATAACTGGCCCCGTTTCATGCCATAAGCTTTTATCGCCTTGTATTCTTAATGATGCCTGAGTGGAGAGGCGGGTCCATTGGAAGTGCTAACAATTCCCGTTTTCGCTGAAACGTGTTATTTGATGAACTATTACAACATTCACTCGATGACTCGACGGTCCTAATGATTTTCTTTTTACCATCAATTCTGTTTATACTATTTTATTTGTTTGTTTCTTGTTCTTTCACAGAGCTCTGGCTGGCGGAAAATACGAAACATAGTGCAATGGACGCCCTTCTTTCAGACGTACAAGAAGCAGCGCTATCCATGGGTACAGCTGGCGGGCCATCAGGGCAACTTCAAGGCCGGTCCCGAGCCGGGCACCGTCCTCAAAAAGCTCTGCCCCAAGGAGGAGGAATGCTTCCAGGTGCTCATGCAGGATGTCCTGCGCCCATATGTGCCCGTCTACAAGGGTCAAGTGACCAGCGAGGATGGCGAACGTAAGTCACATAGTTCCTAAAATACATACATTAATGATTGACTGATTGTTGCTGACTAAACTTAACAGATTGATTGACTGATGCTGACTAAAGTCTGATTGACTGAATGACTTGCGTCTAATTGGCTAATCGAATGATTAGAAAACGCATATTCTTTATGATTGACTGGCTGACTAATATATGAATTGATTGATTGACTGACAATTGACTACTTACCGATCAAATCAGTGTCCTGATTGACCGTATACGCTAACTAAATAAATAGGTCAGCTGCTAGTAATTACTGATTGATTTATCTGCTAACTGATTGAAGGTGAACAACTATTGATGGCTGATATACTGAAGCACTGACGCACTGACTGACGATTGATTACTGCTTGACGGCTAATCACTGACGACTGGATAACAAGGCAGATACTATATTTTATGATTAATTGATTGCTTGATTGACTCACGCACTGATGGATTGACAGGCTGATATGGCTCCGATTTATCGATGCATTGGCCTTCAGTGATTGTCTATACTAAATGATCAATGAGTAGATTGATTACTGATTGATGACTGGCACGCTGAAAACAGACTGATTGATTGACTGAGTGGCATAGCTCTAGTTGATCTAGTCAGTGACTGCAGTCTCAGCTATTTAGCCACATATATAAGTGACTATTCGGCCAATGTACTGATTGACTGATTGAGTTTTAACCGTTAGCTATATGAACATTTTGTTTACTTTCAGTCTATCTGCAGCTGCAAGATCTGCTCAGTGACTATGTGCAGCCGTGCGTCATGGATTGCAAGGTGGGTGTGCGCACCTATCTGGAGGAGGAGCTGTCCAAGGCCAAGGAGAAGCCCAAGCTACGCAAGGACATGTACGACAAGATGATACAAATCGATGCCCAGGCACCCAATGCCGAGGAGCACGCGGCCAAGGCGGTGACCAAGCCACGCTACATGGTCTGGCGAGAGACAATCTCGAGCACTGCAACGTTGGGCTTTCGCATTGAGGTAAGCATCGCTGTGACCACTCTCAGCTCAGCTGCCCTTCACTAAGCACCCATTTGATTTGCAGGGCATCAAAAAGAGCGATGGCACCAGTTCCAAAGATTTCAAGACGACCAAGTCACGCGAACAAATCAAATTGGCCTTCAGCGAGTTCCTTAGCGGCCATCCACATATTCTGGTGCGTTTTAGCTGATGGCTTTACTTATATCAATACCTTATAGAGGGTATATAAACTGTCTATTTGTCTATCGAATCAACGTCAGTCTCATTGATGAAGCGTTCCTTACTATAGACTCATATTTTCTGTGTCTATACACTGAACTCTTTCAAAATGGGAAAATTTCCGCAAATATAGACAGTAGGAGGACGTGATACAGCTCATGCAGCTTTTATACATCTCAATTATCGCAACAAGCCGGGTATATCGACACACGTCTATCTGTCCATTCATCAAATTTCGTTAACTACAAGAGCTAACGACTTGAAATCTAAAATGTATATCGCGCAGCATTGAGTCTTGTTTTAACTCAGCGCACTTTTTTATTATCGATAATTATCGATCACCCAATTCAGTTATTTAAACGTAATTTGAATGCAACAAATGCTAGAGATTTCTAATTTACTACCTAGGCTTTTATAGGATGAACATATGTTGAAAATTTCGGATTTTTAATGCTTCAATTTTAAAACAAGAAATATTTAACATTGTGGAGACTTGTACTGTGGCAAATACACACATCTTATTTACCATTTCTCATATTTATTTTCAAAATGAAGCGTGCTTATGTATCTGTATATAATCTATAAGAAACAGTCGTAGAATGATTTGATTCAGCGCAGAGCCCTGGGAATATACCAGGCGTATTCTTCTCCCTCGAGCAGTCTAGTTCTACCCTGTGGCAATTGAAAATGGGAAATCAGGGTAAAATGGTTTTGTTAAATGTAGGTAACAGGCAGAAGGAGGCGTGGTACACCCAACAGAGTATACATATATATAGCTGAGTCGATTTAGCCCTGTCCGTCTGTCTGTCTGTCCGTCCGTTCAACCGTCTTTCCGTCCGTTTGTATGAACGCGCCGATCTCAGAATATGTAAGAGCTAGACACTTAAAATTTTTTTTGAGTAGGTTCATGTATGTCACGCGCATATCGAGTTTATTTTCGAAAATCGAAAACTACTCCCGTTATTTTGTTATCGATTAAAAAGCTTATCGGCAATCTGTTTTAAAATGATATCTCCTAGATCTTTAGAGTTAGTCTCCAAATTAAAAACTCAGATTTGCATTTATTAAGAAAAGCTGTTGCTTGTGTAAGCAGGAAAGCAACTCAACGGAATATCAATTCATCGAAGGGTTCTCGTAGTCGAGCAGCCTCAACTAGAGCTTTCTTAATTGTTTTAATAATATTTATCAGCTGGTATTACTGGTATTAAATGATTATTCCAATTGGAGCTGAAATTGTCTTTGAGCACTAATTGAATGTTCTTCCATTGCAGCCACGGTATATACAACGCTTACGGGCCATACGGGCCACCTTGGCCGTCTCGGAGTTTTTCCAGACTCACGAGGTTATTGGCAGCTCGCTGCTGTTCGTGCACGATCAGACGCACGCCAGCGTTTGGCTAATTGACTTTGCCAAGACGGTGGCCCTGCCGCCACACATGAGGATCGATCATTATTCGGCCTGGAAGGTGGGCAATCATGAGGATGGCTATTTGATTGGCATCAACAATCTCATCGATATATTCGTCGAGCTGCAGGCGGCCAATGAAGCGGAGTCCGCAGCGGACGCCGTTTCGGGCTCTGGATCCGGTTCAGGTTCCGGCTCCGGCTCAGCGTCGGGTTCCGGTTCGGTTTCACCAGCGCCCGCCTTCAGCGGACAGGAGGAGGAGCCCAGCAAAGTGTGAAGGGCACAGCAAGAAAACAATCTAACATAATATATATATATATATATATATATATATATATATATATATATATATATATATATATATATATATATATATATATATATATATATATATATATATATATATATATATATACACTCATATATACGTATATTTATATAGAACTATTTAGCTTACGATTATACTGAAGCGTTCCATGGGGCTGCGCCCCGCCAAGGACATTTCCTAGCACATTCCACAGAAATGTGTTAAAACAAAACAAAACAGAATCAAATATCAAATATCAATTAACCATAATCCAAACTTAGTTTTATGCATATATGTATATGTATGTACCTATTTTTTTTTTGTTTTTTTTTCACTCTCTCTTTAACCCGTTAAGTTTAAAATCAAAGACTGAACAACAATATGCGTATGCCCAATATATACATATATAGCTATATATATATTTTTATATATACATATATATGTATGTATAGATATATACATATATTCACAGATATATACATACATACATATATATACATACATACCTATATATACAAATTCGTATATATACATACATATATATAGTAAAATTCGTTGTGCGTTGCTGAAACAATGCGTAGAAAAACATTAACAACAACAAAAAGTTCAAGAACTACTTACTTATAAATAATGTTATTAATTTTATGTGCATTCGATTATCTTCTAATAACAACCTACTAATTATGTGCACTATTAAAACTCATGTAAACCGTTTAACAAGTAAAGAATTTTTTTCGTAAATCTATTACATATTGATTCATTTGTTTTAATTGTGTTCGCATTTATGGCGCAGCCCTAAAGTAGGCAACAAATATTTTGCTTTCACATTAGTTGAAAAGTCAAATGAAATCTTCTCTTGTTTCTCTTATACTCCCTCAGCTGTTATCACAAATACTAAAGCATGTCCCGCATACAAACTGATCGCAGCTAAAGCTCGGCTCTAAGTCGCCGTTTTTACTCGCTTTTGCAGCAGTCCCAAAAGTAAACAGCAGAATTTGACTTTCACTGCAGCTTGCCTTGGGTTAGAGTAGAAACAATTGTATTTAGGAAAGGCATCTTCAATCATAAATATTATACTCGTTTAGCTATTAATTGTAATAATTTTTGTGGATCATTTGCTGTGGCTCTTCTGCTCTATAAGTATTTTCGGTCGTCCGCATTTGGTATTTAGCCATTTTTGTAGCATACTTTCAGGATAAATATTAAACAAATATGAACGTAAATAATTGAAGCAGTGTATACATACCAATTATTTATATTCAAATAAAACTGTATTATGCGTTATATTTGAAAGCACCTTTCAAATAATCAATCACCTTGCTGTTTGGCGCTATAGACAAGCTTCGGTGCTGCACTCACTCTCTGCTTTCACATTTTGGCACCAAAAATAGCCAGTGGCACACTTTTTACCAGCGCTCACAAAATACCAAGTATCTAGTATTTTTTTATGATTTTAGTTATTTTCACAGCGCTTGCATTTGGTGTGTTTTTGTGCTTACCTCGCTGCGGCCACATTGTTTATTAGTTAGTTAATGTTTGTTGCTGCGCGGTTGGTACGTCGCGCGTCTCCACGCGCACGCATCGAGCTGTTAGATTTGTTTTCCGTTTCAAATGTTTGTTGCATTTGCGCGCAGTTGACGTGCATTTTTAGAAAATCCAAATAAAACGCGAGTGCTGTTTTTTTTCCGAATACTTTTTTTTTTCCTCTACATTAAAAGTGTGGTAATTGTTTTGGTCAAGTGTTTGGATTTTGTTGCTGGAGTGCAAACCGTCGTAAATTTAAAAATAATACACAGAAAAGCGCATATTTATATACATGTATATGCACGTGTGTGCGTAGTCTTATGTATATATATAAATAAATATATATTTATATTTATATATATGTATATATAAATACTTGTGTGCGCAGCGCCTGTGACTCTTAAAAAAAGTTTCTGGTTTCGTTAGCGCGACAACAAAAACAACAACAAACACAACAACAGCGACGGCAACAATAAATAAAACTTCAATATGCGCCGACCGGCCTTCAGCGCAGAATATTAACAATATTTGTACATATGTATGTGCATGCGTCTATATGAATGTGTGTGTGTGTGTGTGTGTGTGTGTGTGTGTGTGTGTGTGTGTGTGTAGCAACAACAACAGGCATGCATCGCAAGGGGCGCGGGGGGCGGCACACAAAATTGTAGAAGCATCTCCGCTCGCTCTCTCTCTCTATATATATATATTTCTTTCTCCGTGTCTTTCTCAACTTGCCTGCGGTCTGACTTAAAGGCAAAAAAGGCTAAAATAGCTCAAAAATAATCACAGACATATGTATGTATATATATACACACACTCAGCCGCTCGCTGGCGCACAGGCACTGGGACCTAGTGAGGAGGCCAACAAGAGCGCGCGGGAGGGGGAGAGAGAATCAGCATTGAGCTTGAGCCGTGCGTAAAGAAATCAAAAACAAAAGCAAATAAAACAAAAATCGTGATTAATATTTTGTGTGTGTGTGTGTGTTTTGTTTTTGTTTTCTTGTGCTCTTGAATCGGGCTTTTGTTAAGTTTTTAATCAACAAAATTAAAAGAAGGCTGCAGCAACAACAAGTGGGAATTAAAAACTAAAACTCGACGTCAAATCCGTTTCGTTTGCTCATTTTATATATATATATATATATATATATTTATATATTTTTTTTCTTGGTCGAAGACAAGTGCAATAAAACGAAAATATATGGCAAATAAATAGCAACAAAAGCCGACGGCGACAACAAAATCAATATTCAAATTAAGCAGCAGCAACAACAACAACAACAATAGTTAGCAGCAGCAGCAGCAGCAGCTATTCGACAACTTGTCGATAAGCCGAAAGATAACGAGCCGCAGCAGCAATAGCGAACCGGAGAGCGCCCATACCGGAGAGCCAGAGAGAGTGAGCGCGCGCGTGTGCTACGGACAGTGAGGGAGAGAGAGAGAGCGGCGGTGGCAGCATCCCAAAAGGAAACGTCAACACCACCCACCCGAAAGAAGCTGAAATCATGGGACGTCGCACGTATCTGAATCGCGCCTATGCAATTTCCTACCCTAGTCGCGTCGAGGGCTGGCTGGACGTGTGCGGTAAGCATTAACCCCATAAGTACGCCATCCCCAAGACCTACCCAGACACCCACCCACCCTGAATTGCAATCTACTTATAGCTATTTATAGATTTAAGCAAGATCTTGACTGAGATATGGTATGAACAGAAGTGGATGCGAGCAAAAGATTCAAAGGCAAAATGGGCTTAGTTTTTATACACTACAAGTTGTTGCCTTATAGAGGATATGCTGTGTAGAATCTTAAAGTAATCAGCACAGAATTTGAAATTAGAAAATATCATATATAGAACATCTATCTTAAGTAACTATGTCTATATATGTTATGCATAACTACTAAAACTTCTTTGGAATGAGTTGCTTCAAGAAGGAATGGACATGCATGGGTATAGACAGAAATAAATAGATATATGGAATATTTATATATCTATACATAGCTCTGAGATATAGGTAGATATAATTATTTAATATATACATACATATCAATGCAAAAATCTCCCATAATTTCTTTGTAACAAATCAAGTTGAAATGGGCGCACATGTATTGACTATATATGCAAATCTAACATAGATTCAATTACATTAGTAATATCACGTATTACACAGACATATATGAAATATATACATGATATATATATGTGTGTAATCAAACTTGGTTTAATTCCTACTTCGTAAGGCAAGAAATGCAAACGTTATCCACATGCGTTTTAGAAAAGTTAGTATAGTACAGCTATCTAAGAATATATCGAATATATGATATATAGTGTGTTTAACATACATACATAATAGTTAACTTAAGAACTAGTCACATAAGAATCACATGCAACATCATGAAGTAATCGCTCGTTAAAGTTAGCCTTAGCTAGTCTGCAATTGCTGCGTTTAATGAATACATTTCGAAAGGCAGGCAGGTAAACAGTAAACTAACTAACAAAGTAAACTATAAGTCTTTAATATTACTCATAAAAAACTCCAATGATCGGGGAGCGCTTAACATTCTATGAGCCACACTCACAAAGCTGAGAAATCAAAGCTGAGTCTTCAGAAATGATCGATGAAGATGGCAGAGATGATGATGATGATATGATATGAGAGCTCAGTGTTAAGAATAAAATTGTTCATGGATAGTTTTCGATTAGAAAGAAATAGATGTTTTCTATGTCACACTCGAGTCAGGTGAAAGTTCACGTAATTGCATTCAATACAACTAACTTTAAAGCGCTATCAACACCTGCTAATGGCATCTGCCGCTGCTGCTGCTGCTGCTGCGGCTGATGAGCGGATGTTCGCTCCAATTTTTGATGATCGAAAAGGCAACAAAAATGTGAAACATCAAATGAAAGAAAATCCATTAGAAGATGCTGAAGCAGAGCGGGAAATAGAGAGGCAGACAGCGCATGATAAAGCGAAAAACTTTTAATTTGAGTAAACAATTTGCGAATCTCCTAATAATGACGTCATTCAATGGGCTTGACAACCCTGGAGTGGCAACTCTAGTGCGTGCAGGGTGGCCGCTTAGCTCGGCTCTGTTCTGTATTGCGGATGCTCTGGCTATTTATCTAACTCTGCCCCTCTCTCGCTCTCGCTCCCACTCTCACTCTCTCCATTCGAGCACCTGTGCAAACGCAAGCAAAGCTGCTTCGCCTGGGAAAACTCAACAGGGCTGTCTCTCAGCAGCAACAACAACAACAAGAGTTTGGGCAGGTTGTCACTGTTTGCCGTTGTTGTTGTTGTTGTTATTGGCAGTGTTGCCTTTTGCCGTTATCTGGTATTAGCATTTTTACCTGTCGCTCATCCGCTTCACTTTATTGCAGTTGTCGTTGCGGCTGTTGTTGTTGTTGTTGTTGTTGTTGTTGTTGTTGCTGCAGTTCGAGGGGTTGCTAGGTACGCAAGGCCAAAGACACATGTACCACAAACACACACATAAACACGCAAACACACACACACACACACACATGCTAATTAATTCTCCTTCGAAGCATTTCGTTTATGTTTATAGAATTCCTTAAGAAAACACACGTATTTTTATTATACATAAATAAAACTATAAAATCATAAAAAATAAAATAAAAGAAAACATAAATAAATATCTATAATAATAATATCTATAGATATAGATAAATACAAATTTATATACATACATGTATATAAACTGAGAAAAACAAAAAAAATTTAATAAAATATATAAAATCTTCAAATGTAAGAACAAAATTTAGATTAATATTCTACAGAATTATGAAATACCTCATAAAATCATACCGTATAGTATAGTGTGCCTAATACTATATTATTATATTATATATTCTAATATACTATACATATATGATTAATTTTTCAAGTTCACCAGAAACTAAGCTTTGTATTATCACATGTGATAGACTTGCTGAATTAATAAGCTCTATAATATAAAATAAATTCATTCATAATATACACAGTCTTTCATATTTCTTAAATTGGGCAACAATAATCTATATTGTTGTTCACTAATAATAGTAATATTATAATAATAATAATAGCTCCATAAAATATAAGTATGCAGAAAACACTGTGATTAGCCCGCACATAAATCACAAGATAAATGATATTAATATCAAAAGCTTGGGCCAAACACTAGGTCCAATACCCACTGTATTAGCTGAAGCACCAACAAATAGACCCTAGGTGCGTATGGGTGTGGCTGCTAAGACCTGGTCATGAAGTGCAGAGCAGCTGCCTAGAAATTTGTTAAGTAAATTTGAATCTAGCTGAAGGGAAAAAATAGTTGCTGGTTGAACTCCAATTGTTATGCGAGCTGCTTGTGCCAGTTTATCCTTAGGGTAAAGCAGCTGGTAAGTGTAAGCACTCTCTTTTTCACATACATCACATCCTCACATCTCTCTCTCTCTCTCTCAGTCTCTCCCCTTTCTTTTTCTAAAGTTTTATACTCATGGCAATGAGGATGGTAAATGTTAATACTCTCTTTGTATCTCCCTCCTCCCTCCCGATTTCCTCCTCGTCTCTCTCTCTAAGGCTTAAGTGCTGTTTCTTAAATAGGAACTCCTGTTATCCTCATGATAAAGTGGGTGATAAATGTTAACTAAAGTTCAGGGTTCTCCTATCTGGCAACCCTACAAGGTTGCCCATATTCGACGAACGTTTTTGTTTCTTAATTATCTCCCGTGTAGTATCCTCATGTTAAAGTTCATTGTAAACTTTAATATATTCCTTGCTAAGCTGCCTGGTAGCAAATTATGCTCAGTGTTTGGAGCACGTTAATGTTCACACAGTACTCCAGTTAGAATCAACAAGTATTGCAGGAGAATTGTTGTGTATTTACTAATCTAATTAGGGCGATAGTTACGTATATTCTATTTAAATTGAACAGGTATTACGCAGTTGGCTAAGCCCCAACTACTTGCACTTCAACTGTAGCTGACCGAATCGACTCGTTTTCAATACTTCACTTCACTTAAAATACGAATGAGAAACATTGAAATTGGCTGGCAATTGATAGTTTGTTGTTGTCGGAGTTGTTGTTGTTGCTGCCCATCGATAAAGTCGTGGCATGACAAAGTGGAAAGAAAAAAGGCTGCCTTCAAGGCAAGTTGCAAATGGCAAATGGCAAATGGCAAAGCTCGCGCTGTCTCACGTCGCTTTATGATAACATTTTTTTAATATATTTATATTCTGTTTTATGTCTGTTTATTTACTTAAGTGTGCGCGCAGCGGAAGGAAGGTGTGCTCACATATATACATATGTATGTGTGTGTGTTTGCGTGTGTGTGTCTGTGTCTGTGTCAAGGTCATTTATGACATTCTAGCAGCCTTTTAGCCTTGCCTTTGCCACCCACACACACGCACGCACAGCAATCGACCGGGTTTGGCCATTGGCCTCAGCTGCGAGCAGCTGTTGCTGTCGCTTGTTGTTGTTGCTGTCGTTTGTTGTTGTTGTTATGGTTGTTCCTGTTTGGTGTGCCCGCTGGCTTGACATCATTTCTGTCATGTTTGTTAGCTGCTTCATGTTTCATGTTGTTAGCCGCGCTTTCGCTTTGCATGTCACTTGACCGTCTTGGTTAACTCACACACACACACACAGGGAGAGAGAGAGAGAGGGACAGAGGGGAAGACGTACACACGTCTTCGTCTTCGCTTTTGGCCAGGCTGTTTAGTTGGCCCGGTTCTTGGGCCACGCATAGCCAGCGCTATTCGATCTAAGCTAAATGGGTTTCAAGTCATTTGCCATTTCTCCATGCAGATACCCTATAAACAACTGAGGTGGGGTAGTTGCGATTGCTGATGTGATTGAATATTGAAATTGAAATGAGATTAATTTAGAATATGCTAAAAAGGAATCATGTTTTGATCCAGAAATTTGTCTATTATATTTCTTAAAATGCGTTCTTAAATGTAAATTCTATTGAGATCTATTTTCATCTCCTTCGGTGAATAGTTTGCTTAAAACTGATATTTTCTAGGCTAGAGCCTATGATTCATATATTTCAAATAATTTTGAATTCTAAGTCGATCCTTATATTATATTATATGTAAACTATATTAGGGGAAAAAGAGGAGAACAATTTTGTAACCCAAAATCCCCAGCCACACCTTCTCATATATAAGCAAACTCCAGAACTCAGCTAGTTTAGTAGAATTAAAGTTACGATTGTAACTATTCCAGTTAGGGTATCTGTCTGTCGTGCTATTTGCTATGCTAAATCAGTCTTATCGTTCGTTGGTCTGAATAAATCTTAAAGAGAATTGGTAAGATAAACAAGGTAAACTATACGTCTATAACATTACATTAAATATGTAATGTTAAATACATATAGTTTAATGTTCAAGGAATGATTAGAATGAATGATTGGTCTGTGACAAGACTTCAGTAATGCTGATGATACATATGATATTACTTCAGTGTTAAGAATATTGATATTTTAGGGGTATCCCTCAGTCGTTCCATTTGCTTGGCTAGATCAGTCTTTGACTTGTTTTGTTCTACAGACCGTTAACGCGCATTAAAGGAAGGCCAGAGCGAGAGAGAACGATTGAGTGAACAGACGAGCGAGTGAGAGAGTGTACCAGAGAGAGAGGGATTGAGAGAGAGAGAGAGAGAAGAAGTAGAGGGAACGGGAGAGAAATCGTAAAGCTCGTAAAAACGACGCGACCATTGGCGATGGCGTCATTAGCGACGCGTCGCCGTGGCACAGTTTTTGTGTGTTTTTTTTTTTCGTTAGCTTTTTTCGCTGCTTCGATTTGATTTGTGGGTTAAACGGCACTGCCTGCAGCGCCACCTGTCGGTAGAAAGTTCAATGCGCTCGCTGAGCGCGTTGTTTCGCCATTTGCGGCGGCAGCGGAACGCTGGAAAGTGAAACAGGCTGGAGCAGAATTCGGCATTCGACACAGTTGTTGTTGTTGCTGCTGCCGCCGCTGCTGTTGCCGTTGTTGTTGCCATTGTTTTTATTTTCTATTTTCAAGTATCGGCAATCGGTCGCCCCGCCACGTCGCAAATGTTGCCCAGCAACTTTCTATGAAAAAATTCACTTTTTCCTCAAGTGGTGTTTGGGACGTCGTCGCGTCGTCGCGTCGTCGCGTCGTCGCGCCGTCTCGTTTCGTCGGTGCCAGGCGCAAGCAGGCTTTGAGAGAGACACCCAAGCAGGGCCTCCTGCGCCCCACTCACCCACCTGCCTCCCTTCCGGCACTCCCCTTTGGTTCCGCTCTCCCAGAGCAGCGGATCTTTCTGTTGACTTTTCCTGCCTTTTGGCAAATCGAACTGAGACTCAGATTAACCTCTGCAGCGACGGCTTTTCCCATGAGTAGCAGTGCGCTCGACTGTTAAATACTCTGTAATGAAGAGTTGACGAGCAGCATCAGTAAATCAATGCTCAAGAAAATTGTGTTAAGTGTATATACATATATACATAGAGACAGTATAAAGCCAATATACCCTCTTAGCACTAAAGCAGAGCACAACGAAACAAACAAAAAACTAACATTTAGAAATGAATGAAGAAAAAAGGAAATTTGCAAAACCTGTTGAACGCATGAAATTATAGCCGTCATATACCAAACGAGATATCTAAGCGAACCGGGTAGGGGCGGGGTGGTGTTATGTGGGGTGGGGCAGGCAGCACATGGGAAGTGATCCAAGTGGTCCAAGTAATACGAGTAAGTGCACACACACACATGCACACGCACACGCATGCACACACCTGCAGATCAAATGAAAATTGAAAGTCAGAAGGCAAAAGTCAAGAAAAAACGGGAAATATACTAATCAAAGCTAACACAGCCAATGTGAAGAATAGAAAGAGCAAGAATCAGCTACTAGACGATAGTTAATACAAATCTTAAAATTTTAGACCACAAGAGAATCATATCTATATAAATACTATGAGTTAATGAGGGGAGCTTATCGGCATCCAGTCGTCTATAAAGATATGCTTGAGATAGGCTAAATAAATCAGGTTTGATATGGTTTCTATTGATGTCAAGGCTCGATAAATGTAGTTTTACATATCTATTTGTATATGTGACAGTATCTCTATATATTGGTATAAATATATATAGGTACACTCATTCAATAAATATTATTATGCAACCTGTGCAGTAAATATTATTATGCAAAGTGCAATTGTGTCTTAGAGCTGAAGATTTTAGGAAATAAACCTTTTAACACTCGTTAAACTCTATGGAGAATAAAGTTGGTGTTGTAAAAAAAGACAATGTTATCGGAATACAATTCTGAAGAGGGCTTTTAATACATATATCTTACAATCATAGATTTTATAATAGATCTTCTTAATAAAGATTTTATAATAATAGATCTTAAAATAATTTTTTAATAAGCCAACTAAAGTCTGTCTTGATTTCCAAAATCAACCAAAAAATCTTTTGCCCTGCCAAAAACTTTTTCAGCACAAAAAAATGTATAACTTCTGAAAGTTTAGCAACATCTTTAAATTATAAAATACATTTTTTGCATAAAATATAAATTATGCGAAGGAGTCACGTTTCATATTGAAATTCAACAACTTCATAATAGATTCATAAAAGATCAGAAATCTAACAAAGAAAGCCACAAAATTCTCACCTTTGCTCCTGATCATCTCTTATCTCTCTGATGCTTCGACAAAATTTAAAAAAAAAAAAAAAAAAAAACAACTTTTAAGTGTTTTGCCGCAAGGCCAAAGAAAACAAACATAAATAATTAATTCTTTCACTTTTTGATCACAATTTGTGTTTTGGTAAACCCTATCTTAAAAGCTCTTGCAACTGTGGATGGATAAGACTCAGACAATGATTTCAATTGTATTTAATTTATACAAATTAAATCATTGTTTGAGTCGTATTTAGCCACTTACATATTATAATAATAATTATCAAGCAGTGCGTAGACCACATTTTGATCAGCTACTTTTTTAAGATATGTAAAAAACTGTTGACTTGATTAATCTATATTTAGATGTTGACATCTATACATATGAGATGGTATAAAAGCATATAAGGTATAGGTAAAAGTATATAAGGTATAGATATATAAGGTATATGTATATAAGGTATAGGTACATAAGGTATAGATATAGCTGAGTGCTTTCTAGCTGTTATGGGTATATCGTAAAAACTTTAATTTTTATTATATTTATATTATTTTAAAATACCACAGATAAATCTATGTCACCTATCTTATATCATAGATATATCCTACTATACCCTTAAAGTTTAATATAAATCTATGTCAGTTGTTTTATATCTTAGATATATCCTACTATACCCTTAAAGTTTAATAAAATTTTTGTCACCTGTCTTATATCTTAGATATATACTAATATACCCTTAAAGTTTAATATATCGTAGATAACTTATATCTCTCATATGCTGTATATATCTGTTTCCCATCTCTCTAATATCACAAATAGCCATTTCATCTTATATAGTTATTGTCTACTGTCAAAACTTGACTCCAGATAGATCAAATCATTCAGGTCTACACTTAAGATATAGAAATAACTCTCGACGGCCTTTCATCTATCGATAATAATATTACATTTGTGATATATAATAGATCATTCTATTAACTATTAGCTATTACAAATACTTTAGATAGCTCTATTCTATATAGACAATTCTATTAAATCTTTCTTACATCGCAGACAATTCTATTCCCTATTGCCTACTTGGTAAATTACTCTATTCTATATTTATCGAAAACAGTTCTATTCCATCTATTATATAGGAAGACTCTAACTCTCTTTCTTAGCTCGAAAGTATCTCTATTCTACCTCGCATAGATACATAGATACCTATCTTTATTTCATATGTCGTCCATAACTCTATTATATCTCTCATATATCATCAAGAATTTCCCTTCCATTTTTCAGTTATCGTAATTGGTTCCATTCTATCTCCCGTGGAGATTCTACGCTTGACTTTATTTATTGTTGTTTTTGTGCATATTTCAAGTCTCAGTTTTCTCAGTCTTAATTAATTGCCCAATTGGCATAAATTTGTGTGCTAATGCCATGTGCGTTATATTTGCTAGCGCAACTCTAAGTATCTCCCACAGATAGGCAATGCAAATATGTACAGACAGACAGACATCTATACGAAAACGAGAAAAGCAAAAAAAAAAAAAAAATGGTAATAATAATAATAATTCGCGTGTCTTCTAAGAAATATATTACACAAGCGCGTTGCGTATACGCCCTGAAAAGCAGATGGAGAAGAAGCAGCAGAGGGCGGAGAAGAAGCTGAAGCATTAAAACCCCGTTATTGTTATATTTCTTTAGTCTGATGAATTTTGCAATCGTTAAGATACAAACGAGCCATAATCAGCAGCACTGCCTCTGCAGAGGGCCCAACTAACTGAATACCCTGTAATATAGAGACATATGCATGAATATATAGTTGAACCAAGTGAATGATATTCCAGCTGAAACTTAATGTTCCATTTGGATTTGAGTATACTGTAATATACCAGAACATTGTCCATATGCATAAATAAGTAAGCAGTTGCTAATGGAAGAATTTAAGCGACTCAGCTGGAATAATGCAAATGCCGATAACCATATTTAGACAGCTGCTTAAGTTATCGATTTCATAAGTGATTCGACAGAGTAATGCGATTTCCGATGCATGTATTTACGCAGCTGTGTATGTTATCGATAACACGCAGCTGTTGCAAGAAGGCGTCTAAGAAAAAAAACTCATACATTGGCTGCTGAGCTTTTAAGGTCTTAGAAAGCAACAACAGATCTATCAAAAACTCCATAGTCAATGGCAAGGTATAGCTCAGGATATAGCTGCCAGAAAGAGTGTAAAAATCAAGTAGTTGTTGTTTTATTAAAAATCCTATTCGTATTGCTCTTAACTGGTAGCACCAGATTATGCTATATCGCATTTAATGGTTAAATTGAATCGATTGTAATCGATATCTTCATCGATTGTGAATGTATCCAACAGAATGTTACAAGCGATATATAAGGCTAAAACAGATAGCAACAAGCTGACCTCTAGTCTGTCATGCTCGCCGCACGGAACTCATTGTGTGTGCAGGGTATTCTGAGAGAGCAAAATCTATAAATGAATTGACAAATAAAATGCGGGCCGATTCAGTTTGCTGCTTTCAGCTGATTACATGATGCGAAATTCAAGTTATGCTATAATTCTGCATTGTTCGGCGTGGCGAGGGGCGTGTCAGCTGCGCGAGAGAGATAGATATGGAGAGAGAGAGAGCGAGAGAGAGAGAGAGAGAGAGGGAGAAAGAGGGAGAGGGAGCGACAGCGACAGCTTTTGTTTGTGTTTGCTGTTCGACTTTATTTTTTGCTTCTCTATTTTCACATTACGTTTCGCATAGTTCCCATAAACCTAATTAAAAAGATGTTGTTGTTGTTGCTGCTGTTGTTGTTGTTGTTGCATTTACGCAACTATTTGTGTTAGATTGCATGTTTATGTGTCTACTGTGAGCAGGGGCGGGGAGTGCGGAGTGCGGAGTGGGGAGTGGGGAGTGGGGACGGTGCTCGTGATCAGGCATACACATGTTTGTACTTATGCGCTGCTACGCATATACATATGCCTCAAATCCAAAAAAAAAAAACACCAAAGAAGAGGAGAAAGAAGAATGCGTTTGCCTATAAACTTTAGCTGCACCCTGCACCCTGCACCTACTTCCCATGCACAGCCCAGAGCCAGCAGCCCCTCCCCCTTCAGCTGGTGCTGCTCTTGTTCATCTGTCAGCTTTTCAGTTTCACCCACACACACAGACAAAGTGGATGGGGGAGTAGGGCTCCTGCTGCTGCTGCTGTTTTCTATGTGAAACAGCTGCTGTTGCTTATGCGGAAGTAGCTGATGCCGCGTCTTAGCTTCCATTGTTGTCGCCCTACGTATTATTATTGTTATTTCTTTGCTGTTGTTGTTGTTGTTATTGTCGGGGCTGGTGTTGGCGTTGCTCATGTTGGCGCCTGCCACCACCGCAAGAAATGAAAAGTAAAACCAATTCGTAATGCCCTAACACAAAGCAAAAGGCATGCCAAATTGATATCATTCAATAATAAATACATGCTCCATATAATATAAAGATATATACGAAGCACTACTATGTAATATTATATATTATATATATATAAGAAAAACATCTATGTATATATGCTATATGTTAGCCAATCTAAGTTACATACATTTATGTATATCCAGGTATATGGTTTGATTTTGAAGAAGAAGAGGAAGGGCAGCAATCACGACAAACTAATAATATTTGTGGAATAATATTATTTGATCCATATACTACTCAGGAATTACAATATTCTGGTTCAATTTGAAATAGTCCGTACGTGGTTCTGTTATATTTTTCGCTACCATGAAACATATTCTATACATAGTGTTATATAGTATAGACTATATTAGCTGTGCATATAAATATCTGTATAAGGTAATTAAAAGAGTATAAATGAAGTATTGAGAATATAATGATTCAAATTGCATTTTAAAAATCTTGGATAACTTCTAATAATTGTAGCTACTTAAAAGACTTCTAATTGCCGGCGCATAGGACCTGCCTCTATCAATGTTCCTCTGGAAATCCGCTTCTTAATGTTGGCAGCCTGCTAAGATTGTGTAGCTAGGATGCCATACCGCACCAAAAAAGCTGATCATTCAATTTTACATGTTTATAAAATATATATATATATATCTATATATATATATATATATATATATATATATATATATATATATATATATATATATATATATAATACATAATAAGTTAGGTAAATTATTTATATAAATATAATACATATGTATATATATTTCAGGTAAATTATAAGAAAAAAATATATGTAGATATTTATATTTAGATATGAATATTCATATATAAATATATAATTTAGCTCACTTCACAACATTTTGTTAAAGTGAAAAGATAAGTCTTAGATATCCTATGATGTGTATAACTGATATGCCTAAGATTAATTTATATATATAATTTATAAAAATCAAGTTGCATATGTATATATGCATATATATAAACTGGATACATTTTCAGATTTGTCGTTTTTATTTGGTTTAAGTGCAGCTATTTTCATAGCTGAGAGCTGAGCTGGCACTCTTGATCCGCCTTGGCTTGCCCTGGCGCCGTATGAGAGTATGCGGTGTTCGGCTATGGCCAGCGCCAGCCTAATTTTCGTAATTGCTGTCGTTGGTTTCGTTTTTGGTTTAGACACAGCTAAGCCGCAAGAACAGGCCAAGCGAGACACAGAACAGAACGCGTCGATCGTCACTATAACTGAACAGTCAGACACATTTCGTGGCGCCCCTCCCCGCCCCGCTCGCTTAAATGCAAGCAACTGCAAGACATGCCACACCCTCCCACACACGCACACACACACACTCTCTCACACATAGACGCCTTAATGACGCATCGCATAAATTATTTTAAATTACTTTTAATTGGCGAAGTTTCTGTTTTGTTTTTAATTTCTTTTGGGCTCATTTATTAATTTAATTTTTCTGTAACTTTTGTCTTTTTTTTTCCTAAACTACTTTATTTTTTCAAGTGTATGCGATAAATGGGTTAAGATTTGTCTTTGAAGTTCCATTCGACCAGATTTTATATCATTTTTGGCTTGATTTATTTAATTGTGTAATGCCCATTCACTACGTAAAACGAGTATATTAGTTGTGGGTGTTGTTCGTCTTGCTGTCCATTCGTCTGTTCTTCAAATTTTGAATATTTATATGTATTGGAAAACTAATATATATTAGTTATATATTATATTTATGAGTAAGATTTAGTTGAATAAACTTTGTAGTTGATTCAACTTGATTTATAAAAATGGATCCACAAAATACAGATAACCAAGTGAGCTATATATATATATAAGTATATATGTTGCTGATTAATCAGAATAGTAAGTCTTACTAATTCGTTGAATTATCTAAAGCTGGGAATCTTTCAGCTTGATATCTAAAGATGTTAGATTATTATTATTATCGGTATCGGTATTATCGGTATTATAATTTGCTTTACTGATATTGTATATATTATATATATACGTTAATAGATCAAATAGAATTCAATATAGCTTGCATAATTTTACATGGAATTCGATTGAAGAACTGTAGTTAATGGTAAAAGCAAACAGAAGCGAATAATGGAAGCAAAAACAAAACAGCAAATTTTTCAAGAAAAATTCTATAAATAATATCGGAGTAAAAAATGTGTACGTTTATAGTAAATTAATGCCAGAAAGTAAATAAACGAGTTGCATAAGAAATGCAAATGCAACACGAAGCGAGCGCTGATTGTGGAGCCGTGAGTCAGGGTGAATAGCAATGACTATGCTGCTACCCTGTAATGCAAAATGAGACTTTGTCAAAGGAAAACATCTACATATTACAGATTAAGTATTCAGAGTTATATATGAAGGAGAGACAATAAAGTGGTTTGCGTCTCATATTAGTTACAAATGTCTATTGTAGGATATTTAGTCTAAGTCTTTTAATCTGTCCCTATCTCTCACTAAACATTACCCAGAAATACCTCTCTCTTATTTGTCGCACTCGATTTATCTTCCTTACAGTCTCTCCCTATTTCTAAAGCAGTTGCTCCCAATGCCTCGGATGGAGCATAGACTGCAAATCTCTGCTTATCTCTTCTCCCACTTTCTCTCTCCCCCCTCTCTAACTCTCTCTCTCTCTCTCTCTCTCTCTTTCTCTTTCTCTTTCTAACACTCAGCGCTCAACAGAACATAAAGCCTAACTCTCTCATCTCAAGCTCAATATCAAAAAGAGTATTTAGCGCAGTCTTTTATTCTTTTATTCTTTTCTTGCTCCTCTCTATTCCTATCTCTATCTAGTTCCGTCTTCTTTCCCCCCTCTCTCCCTTTCTCTCCCTTTCTCTCTCCATCTCTCTCCCTCAAAAACAGTCTTTCCATATCATACAAATATCTAAAAGTAGTCTAGTTTCTATCTCTTTCTTTCTTCCCATCACTTACGTCCCCTCTCTCTTTCGTTCGCTTATCTGCATCTCCATAACACTTCACATAAAAATTCTTGTTGCTTTTGGCACGATCATAAATTCTTGAAATTCGCACGCAGCGCATGCGATTAGCCGTTTGGCCAGTGTTGCGCAATGCCAATATCGATAATTGATCGATAAGCGCGATGACGTCACTGACAGCTGTTCTGGCAGGTGTGCAGATGCAGTTGGGCCATTGCAATGCCACGCCTCGCTGCCTTGCAGTGCCCTTGGCAAAGCCAGCGCACAGCTCTCTCTCTCTCTGTCTCTCTCACTCGCTCGCTCAGATGGCTTTGACTCAAGTGCATTGAACCCAAAAGCGAGAAATTCTTATGCAAAATAAAAAAAAAATTAAACACGAGCAACGAACGTTTCAAAATTAACGCAAAGTTGCTGAGCAACGCTGCCGTCGTCGTCGCTGCTGACGCTGACGTCGACGTCCAGCTCACAATTACAAACAATATTTATGTTAAATGGGCAAATGGGCGCCGCCGCCGCCGCAGCTAAAATGTGGCTGTAAAAATAATAGAGCAATACGAGCGCTGATATTCCCCACACACACTCCCTCTCCCGCGCTGCCTCTGCCTCTGGCTCCTTAACAATTTCTCCTGCTTACGCCTCTGCCTACTTGTATTAGGTACTTGCCCCACGCTCTGCCTCAAGTTTGGGTTAAATTTTGTTTTGTTTCGTTTTTTGTTTCTGATGATCTAGCATAGGGTATTTTTTAAGGCGTGTTGGCTTATAGATGTTATATGTACATATATAAATATGTATACATATATATACATGTATGTATATATATGTATGATTCGTAATAAACTTGGCTTACCTATAAAGTGTGACCAGAGCTTCTACGTCTAGGCACAGCGTGTAGAGAGCAGAGCAAAAACTTTCCAGCATTTGTTATTTATTTTTCTTTTATATACAGCTGTATTCTTGAAAATTGTAGAAAGAATGATCATTAAATAAATAGAAATTTTGTGTGCAAAAATTGTATCAAATTTGTTAAGATTAATACATTTTCGATATAATTTTTATATTATTTTTGGTGTAATACTTAGTTGAAAATTAAAAAAAAAACAATAATAATAAAAATAAAATATATATATAGATAACACTATAAAAACTATTTTCTGCACAAACAATACCTTTAAAAAATTGCTTAAATTTCGAAACCTTTGTTAGGGTATTTTAAGTGCGATAGGCTCGTAAAGAGCGCCAATTCATACGCCTCGTCTTAGCAGCCTCCCCCGCTCACCTGTCTCTTACGTTTGGCTCGCAACTACAACGAATTAAAAGAGTTTTATTTTGTTTATTATTATTATTATTAGTCTTGTTGTTGCTGCTGTTGCTGCTGCTGCAGCGCTTCACATTGTTATCGCATACGTTGACGCCGACGTCGAAGCCGTCGTCAAGAACGTTGAGGAACCGAAGTGAAACGAACTTTGAGAATTTCGTGGGGCCACGCAACGCATCAAGCGCAGGCAGAGCGACGGAGATAGAGATAGAGACGATGGAATTGAATTATTGAATAAGATGCGGGCATGGCAAATGCTTGAGCGCAAGGAGAGTGTGCGCGAGGAGGCGAGAGTGGGATAAGCAGTTACTTAGTTCAAGTTGGTTGCCTGCCTATTGTAACGTTCTTCTTCATTTCTTCTCCTTACTCTTCTTCGTCTGCTTATGTTTCTAATGCATACAACTTTCTACACAGCAACAGCAACAGGCAAACGGCATTTGACGCGGCTGCAGTTGCATTTATTTCTGCTATTTATGCAGTCCCGCTGACTTATTAGCAACACGCATGCGTGCAGCAGCTACAGTCCACGAATGTGTGTACGTACTGAGCAAAAGTGGATGGGGGATTAGTTTGTTTATTCGGTACGCTTTCGGCGTTTTTTAGTGCTTTTTCGTGCGCCTGCTAAAATGATGCGCGCGCATTTCGATTGAGTGGGAATATTCCGCACCGCCTGAAAGCATGCAACGATTTTTTATTTTGTCATGCATTGTCAGAGCTGGTCGATAGATGGCGCCACTATATGCGAGATATTGATGAGTGCAAATAAATTGTAAATTATAATTTGTTTATAATTGTTATACCCTGATCCCATTAAAAATGGGAAATCAGGGTATAATGGTTTTGTGAAAAGTATGTAACAGGCAGAAGGAGGCGTGGCAGACCCCACAAAGTATATATATTCTTGATCAGGGCGACGAACTGAGTCGATATAGCCCTGTCCGTCTGTCCGTCCGTCCGTCCGTCCGTCCGTATGAACGCCTAGATCTCAGAAGATATAAGAGCTAGAGACTTCAAATTTTGTATGCATACTCATGTATACCATACGCAGTACAAGTTTATCTTTTTTTTTCGATAACTCGTCCGATTACTTTTTTATCGCGAATAATCGATAAATTGATTTTGTTTATTTACCGTAATTTCAATACTTTTAGACCTGGAGACTTCAGATTTGGTGTGTATATACATCTAATCAATACGCAGATTTTGTCATTTACAGATTTTGGATACCACGCCCCCTTCGCCCCCAATTTGCAAAAAACGTATTTTAAGTACTAGAGACTTGTGCTTTGGAATGTACACACATTTGCACATTGTGATCACATTCTGAAAGTTTCATGAAGATAGTCCTATTACAGGAGAAATTATTCAGCAACAAAATTCTCATAGTATTGCCCACACTGCAGCGCAGCCCAAGCGCAGTCGCTGCTTACTGCGCAGTTAGCAGAGCGCGTGCTTATGCGTGCGTGAATAGCTCTTTGTAGGGATCAGGGTATCTCCTAGTCGAGCAGTCTCGACTAGAGCTTCCTTACTTGTTCCATTTTAATTTTCCACTTATGAGCTTGATATGATATCTTTTATTTTTATATTTTTGGGATTTTCCTATGCCATTAGCTTTATACTTTTATGTATACAATTGTTTTTCATATCTATTTCTACTTTTGTTTTTATGCCTTTCATGTAGAAACGGAGGGCGAGCTGACACGCATGATTAAACCGCTTCCATGGGGACCACTTTACTGTGTGCTACAGCAGGACGATCAAACATTCACCGCCTATTGTAGCGAGGAGATTTCGGTAAGTAACGAGTAACACAATGCAGCGAGTAACGATTGGAATTCGGTGACTAACAACGAGTAGCGAGTTATAAAAGCAACTAACTTCACTACTAACTTTGTAACGAATATAAAAATAGTTAAGTATCATCTGAGTACTCATTGTGTACTCATCTGTATTGAGTAACGAGTAGCGACTAGGTACGATTAGCGAGTAAGTATCAAGTAGAACGTTAGCTACCAACTATCATCATTAAAATGTAGAAAGAAAAGGAACAAGTAGAAATTGGAAACTAGCTAGTCAGTAGATATGTCAGGTAAAGCGATAAACGACGAGTGCATGTAGCAACTCATAAGGATTAATGAATATTAAATAAAGAACAATCAATAATAAGTTATTAATAGGGATTTAAAAATAATCTAATGCTCGGAATGATAAAAATAACGAATGGCAAGTAATAACTAAAAACTAACAAATTATATGGAGCGAGTAACTCTCCGTGTATTATAAAGCAATAAACAGTTACAGCTCCTCGTTAGTAAAGTGTAACGAGAATGGTTGTTATGTTCCTCATTTATATAACCGTAATTTAAGCTTATAGTATATTTACATTCGAATTTACCATATAACTTCTATAACACTCATTTCTATATGTGTTCTATGCATTTGTTGTTGTCTTTTTCCCCCACACTCTTGCACCCACTAATATGGATCATATAACGCTACTAACTTGTAGATATTTCCGGCTACACCCAAAAAGGAGCTGGAGGTGCGTAATGCTTGACAAATAAATAATAAAAATAATGATAATAAAATAAGAATAAACAAATAAACGCAAGTAAAAAAGCTCTAGCGAGACTGCCCTACGAGATCCCCTAAACTCTTCGAGTAACTGATATTTCAATAATTCAGCGCGTCTTGCTGCTTACAGAAGAAACACATAAACACAGACACATTTAGGAATGGATATGGGAATAGGGGGGCTGGGGGTGGATTATATTAAAAACCGAAATTCAATAAAATACATATGAATCTGCATTTAAAATTCGGAGATCCAAACTCTAAAGATATAGGAGATATAAGTTTATAACTAACGAGGGTAGTTATCGATCTTTGCAGACAAGCTCGATATGCGCTATTTCAAGAGTCTAGCTCTTATATCTTTTGAGATCGACGCGTCCAAACATACGTATAGACGGACAGATGGACGGACGGACGGACGGACAGACTGACTGACGGACGGACAGACTGACTGAGGGACGGACAGACTGACTGACGGACTGACTGACGGACGGGCAGACTGACTGACGGACAGACTGACTGACGGACGGACGGACAGACTGACTGACGGACAGACTGACTGACGGACGGACGGACAGACTGACTGACGGACTGACTGACGGACGGGCAGACTGACTGACTGACTGACGGACGGACGGACGGACGGACGGACTGACTGACGGACGGACAGGGCTAAATCGACTCAGCTCATAGCTCTGATCAAGAATTGATATATATATACATATATATGCTTTGTGGAGTCTGCCACGCCTGCTTCTGCCTGTTACATAATTTTAACAAAGCCATAATACACTTATTTCCCATTTTCAGTGGGTCCAGCTTATGATAAATAAATAAACAATAATAAATACTTCTGTATAGGCTAGAATGTAACTTTTTTGTATATATGAACTTACATATTAACTGCTCTTGTTACTTTCTTTCTCTCTCCCGCTCTCCGTTCCTCTCTCTCTCTCTCTCTCTCTCTCTCTCTCTCGCTCTCTCTTGTTCTTTGCCTATTTAGCTGGGCGATGTCTGTTATGAGGATATACCGCGCGTGCGCTTGGATCGTGCACGCCGCCCCGTCAAAGCCCTGTGGCACGGTCCGCCCACACTGGCGGAGGAGAACGAGGATTCCGACAGTTGCCTCAGCACCGGCATGACCGGCCTCAACGATATAGTGTTGAATACAACGCTCTACAATGAACTAGGTGAGTGTCAGCCATATCAAATTTGTAAATACTCGACTGCGAAATACTCGTTATATGTAGATGAGATCTACTGTGACTTGGCTGCCAAATTATTTCTTTACGAATCGCTTAACCTCAAGATATGACTCGTCATGTACTATCTACATATAAAATATACATTTCGAATTCCAAGACTCTAGCAAAATATTTATAATACCCGATCTTCCACGCCCCAGCTTAGCGCTGTATGGCACGCCGATACACCTGAGCAAATACCCAAACTTGGGCAGTTTGCACAAAACCTAATATGCTCCATGCACTGCGTGCCCGACTGTGGGAAATGGGGTGAACTGAGTTGGGGTCGGGGTGGGGGTGCTTATAAAGTGTTAAGTGTGACCAGTCGCGCTGACCTTTTCCATTAGTTGCAGCTTTTAATTGTATTGAGCGACGAGTACAGTCGTTGTTGTTGTTGCCGATCATATCAAAAGCGTCTGTCTGCCTCTCCCCTTCAATCTCACGCTCCCTCTCTCTCTCTCTCTCTCTCTCTCTCTCTCTCATTTTTTCTCTCTCTGTGTCTGTTAAGCTGTGCTGTCTGTCAGGAAATTTGTTTGTATCGTCGTCACGCATGCCAGCACATTGGGCACAATAGCAGACGGGCAAAGAGGGTGGGTGTGAGTGAGAGAGACAGAGACAGGCAGAGGGAGAGGGAGAGGGAGAGGGAGCGGGTGAGCGCGCGCTATGCGAACTGACACCCGACAAACAACAACAATGGCGAATTCGTTAATGACAATATACGCGCGATTGGGCAGCAGTCCAGCTCGTACAGGCGACAAGTGTGTCGCAAACGAACTCAAGGTAGGCACCAGAAATAGGAAATATGCCACATATATATGCAAGCCTCTGTGTAAGATCTAAAAATAGTTTTGATAAATGCAATGTTTGGCATGTGAAACATTTAGTAAACATTCGCATATTTGCATTTGTAATGTAATTTCCAGGGTATTCTCGATAGTAAAGAGAGACTGTCTATACAACAAACGCTTTGCCTGACAGAATATACATATGTACATATAGAACACTTTTCTTATCAACTTTTGTATACAGTGTATGTAAAGTGCCAAAAGCCCCGTAAGGCCACAAATTGATGGATCGTGAAAAAGAAAAGAACCATTAAAACAACTGTAATTACTCTACTCGATTTCTAGGTTTCAATGGCTTGGGGTTTGCCTAGTTAAATGTTAACCTCAACATGTATATTTATCGTAATCGTAATTGTTATCGTTATCGCTGTTATTTGGCAATCCGCTGTTGCCAATGCCGCTTACAATATTTTCCTTGTTAAGCTTCGCATACAAACTCATTTATTTACTCATTTATTAGTTGCTTTAGCTGTTGTGCGTGTTGTTGCTGCTGTCGCTGTTGTTGCTGCTTTTTATTTATGTTTTATGTTGTTAATGGCTGCGTATCAAGGCTGCCGCTTGGCCAATTCAAAGCTAAATAGCCGCTGAAGCGGAGACTGCGCAGGCGTCGCTGCTCGACACCAAAACTAAAATGTAATTAAAATATAAGAAAAAGAAAAAAAAACTGCAGCGATTAGCTCAACTGTTGTTCTTCTTCTTCTTATTCGCTTACTTCGACTGCTGCTTCCTCTTCTACTTCTCACTGCAAATGTAAACAAAGCGCTGCAGCAATGGCCAGCAGCAGCGGCAGCAACAACAACTGCGAACACTTGCAACACTTCGTGCGTTGCGCCGTTCGCAGCTTCGTTTCGGCTGCCAAACTGTTCCAAGAACCCAGAACGTAAGAGAGAGGGAGAGAGTGAGCAAGCGAGCGAACGAACGAACGAACGAAAGAGCGCTAGACAGCGCCTCAGCCAAAGACTGTCTCATTTCCGTTGCGTTCCATTTCATTGACTTGCACTGCACTGTGGAGCAAATGTGATGTTAACGCTGATCAATTATCAATTTATGTTTGTTTGTAGAAGTACGATCCGAAAATTCTGATAAGACATTGGCGAAAACTGTGTGATTACAATTTCTATAGAATCTAGAATATGCTTTGCAAAGCATATATCTAAATTGTATTTATTAATCTGCGGGATGGATAAGTTGAGTTGCCAGAATTCGAAAGCGTTATTTATGTGCATAGCTGTTAATTTATTAATTGAACAAATTGTATTGATATGTACTGTTTCGAACATATTATGCATATAGCATATATATATATTTATTTATTTATTAAAAGGTTTGATAGATTTACATATACATATACATATATCGAGTACATAAGCTTAGCATCAAAGCTTTTCCACACACGAGCGCCGCTGTGCAGTTCAGTTTTGTTTGACAGTTTTCGACAGCCAAGGCCCACTGTGTCGCATGGCCAGCTTTGACGCTGCTGTTGGTTGTTGCTGCGTTTCGGTTCGGTTCGATTCGTTTCAGTCCACTTTAAGCTTCCGGCGCAGGCGGTTGAGTTTGGTGCTCGGTTCGTCAGCTCTCGCTTCGGTGCGTTCTTACGGCACGGCACTTGCTGTTTAGTTGTTGTTTTTTTTTTTTTTGTGTTTTTTAATTTCTATTATGAATATTTGTTGTTTTTCATATTTGTTATTTGAATTTTAGTTGTTGCGCTCGATTCACAGCTGAGTGGCGGCTGTGTCTATGTGTTTGTGTTTTATTTTACTGTTAGTATTTTTTTTTGTTTCGGTGTCTTTCCGTTGGCATCCAGCAAAGACGCCCTCAACATTTTTGGGCTTTTTTAAAACGAATTTCCATAATGAAAAATGATTGTGTACATGTTTTTTGTTGTTGTTGTTTTGTGAGTGAATGAAAACTTTTTGCTGTGCGAAAAGGCGAAAAACAAGAAGCAGAAGAAAAATCACAGAATGTTGTAGTCCATTGGAAAATATTTTGTAAAACTATGCGCACGGCGGCGCGTTGCGAATGCGAAATGAAATGTTCTAAAAATAAAATGCAAACAACAAACAAACAAAACTACAAAAGCAACAAAAAGCAAATAAACCTGCGACTCGCAACGCGCACAGACCCCAAAAACTGAGGCGAAAAAAAAAATTTAAATAAACCAAAAACAAAAACGCGAAAACTGGGTAATACTCACATAAACACATACACACACACACACGCATAGATCATCATCTTCAACCTCAACTGGGCTATAAATTTAGCAAAGGCAAACGGAGCAAAATATTTGTCTACAAAGGAAAATTCGAAAACGTATCAAAAAAGAGGAAAACCAAATATTAAAAATCCGCCCACAAGTACACGCGGCGCGTTTTGTGCGCGTTTAAAACCGCATCGACTGCGTGCAGTAGAAGCAGACGCCGAAGCAAAATGAAAAGAAAGAAAATGTAAAACTGAATTAGGGAAATGAGCGCTTGACACCATTCCTGAAGGCGTAACACGGCATGGGAATTGAGGCGTGGCAGCGCCTAAGCGCCCAAAAACTTGGCCAACACACACCGGAAAGTCGAGTGTGTGTTGTTGTTGTTGTTGTTAGTTACCCGTTTACGGCCATAAGCGCATCCGGATTAGCTTTTGTGACACTGTACCAAAGGTAGCAAAGGTGGAAGGAATGAGGAATGGTGAAGGGGGGGGGGGGGGTATTTATATGGAAATCAGAATAGCAACTGTAATGGCAAACTATGTCAGCCACATTTGGCCAAGTTAGCAGCCAAAAAAAAAAAAAAAAGCTTAAAGAAAGTGAGGTAGAGAAAAAGAGAAAGAGAAGAAGAGAGGCAGAGGGAAAGAGCTTAAAAACGCGCGCTGCAAATGCCGCCAATTGACACCAATTAATTAATTTGATGCACATGACCCACATTTTATTTATAACAAGAAAAACAGCGAGAATCTAAATATATATGTATATATATATATAAATGCATATATATATGTATGTATAAAACTGCATAAATACGCATTTTATGAATTCGCTTCTTGCTGTTGTTGTTGTTGTTGTTGTTGTTGCTGCTGCTGCTGAGGCTGCGCGTTGCAAACTTTCTATTTTGAAAATAAAACTAAAAATAATTGAAAATACGTGTGTATTTTAAATGCATTAATCAAATGCACTAGTGCAGCAGCTCAAGCCATCCCCCCGCAACTCAGCTCACCTGTCTAACTCTCTCTCTCTCTCACACACACATACACAGAGTGCCTAGCCCGCATGAGAGCGCGCCGCAGACAACAATAAAGTGAAGAAAAAATTGCAACCGCAGCATAATAACAGAAAAAAATAAAGCCTCTCCTTTAGGCAAGATTGTTTCATACCCTATCTTTAAGCTGTGCTTAGAATTTTTTAAGTCTGTAGGTAATACTGGAAATATTCATGCAGCTCTATGAATCAACTCTTATAGATAATCTCTTGTAATACTTGCTCTTTTGATAGAGCATTCGTTTAGTCTCATATAGAAAAGTCATCCCCTTGTCATCCTTGCACTATTTATAGAGTATTTTATTAGTCTCATATAGAAGATTTCTTTATACGATCTGTAGGCTAATTGTTGATTCTATAGAGTATTCCCTTAGTCTTGTATAGAGTACATATTCTATAGAGTATTCCTTTAGTCTTATTCGCCCTCTCCCTTGGTTCTTCTATGAATCCACTCTTATAGATAATCCCTTGTTGTACTTGCTCTTTTGATAGAGCATTCGTTTAGTCTCATATAGAAAAGTCATCTTCTTGTCGTCCTCGCATTTTTTATAGAGTATTTTGTTAGTCCCAAATAGGAGATTATTTTTTATATAAGAGCTTTAGGTTACTTGCTGATTGTATAGAGTATTTCCTTAGTCTTGTATAGAGTACATATCCCATAGAGTATTCTGCGAATGCTATACATCAAGTATCTCTTTTTTAATAAGGTTTGTAGAGTAATTCTACCTAATTTAAAGTGTTTCCTTTGTATTCTATTATATGGGCCCTCTCGTATGAACTTTTTATAGAGTATTCCTTTAGCCTTGTTTGCCCTCTGCCCTGGTACTTGCACTTTTTATAGTGTATTCATTTTGCATCATATGAAAAACTCATTCATTACATAATCTCTGTGCTCCCTTAGTTCCTTATAAAACCTTTAGGTTAATTTCCAGAGGAAGTTTCTCTTAATAACTGTAAAGATATTTCGCGTATCTATTTGCATAAATTCCACTTTAATTAATGAATCAGTGGCCAATAAATCCTTATCTCCAAGTTCAAGTCGTTGTGAGCCGCAGATACTCTACTATATCATACTTTCCTGGAGTTTCTCAAATGGGAAAAGCAAACGCCAATAGAAACAATAGGGCGCTCCCTTTGTTAGCTGCGCTGCGAGCGGGCATTGGGGGTGGCCGGGAGGGGCAAGGCGGGTTGGGAGTTGGGGAAGTGCTGGGTGGGAGCTGCCATTGTCTGTTGATGATGATGATGAATGCCATTGTGTTGTTATTGTTGCGTTTGTCCATTTGTCGCTTGTAGTGCGGGTGAAATTGGCAGCCAAAAAAAAAAAAGAAAATAAAAAAGCAACAAAAATAAACGCGCGTTTTGCGAGCGTTTTTAATCGCGCTGGCGTTGCTAACTGCTGCTTTCCTCTATCTCACTCTCTCATTCGCACTAATTCTGTTCCATTCTCTCTCTCTCTCTCTCTCTCTCTCTCTCTGTGCATCTCTTGAAGTTTTATGCGCAAATAGTTCAAGTCGAAATTAAAATGCATTACAATTGACGACGTTTGTCTATGGGATGCAACTGCCACGCCCATTTTGTTGTTGCTTTGTTTATTTAGTGAGTCGCTGAAGCTACTACTGGTAACTGCAGGTGCAGTGCAGCCGCTGCGCTTCTGTAGATACAAATGTATCTCAAAGTAGTTAGCTTTTCGTTTTTTTGCTGCTGTATCCGTTGGCTTTGAAGTTTGCTGTTTGCTGGCCATTCAATTGAGCATAAATGAAACAGCAACAACAGCAGCAACAGCGGCGACAACGACAACAATTAACGGCGTCGCATTCAGTAATTCATATGTCATAAATATCTGTCAGTCAGTCGACTGTATCTGTATCCATGAGATACTTGTGTCTATGTATCTGTTTGCATGTAAATTGCTCGTTCGCACTTTGCACAAAAAAAAAAAAAAAAAAAAAAAAACAAAAACTGCGCGATGTCGTCATCGTCATCGTCATTATCATCATTATCTTTATTATCATCATCATCATCATCATCGTCAGCGTCTTTTGGTCCCGTCGAGCAGTCGATCTACATATGGCAATTGTTTCCACTTCCAATTTGAGCTAGCCAATTATATAATGAATATATAAACACACACACACACATACACATACATTATATGAATATATATATGCATATGCATATATATGTGTATGTGTGTGTGTATTCAAGTACTTGTGCAATTATTTACGACTATTTCGTGTCTATTTTTAATCGGACTTAGCCCTAGGATTGTACACAAGTGTGAAGATACTTTAAGATCTGCTACTTGAAAGATATATCTATATGTGCATACGCATATACAAATCCCTCTCTCATATATATACATACATACATACATATATAGCTAACGATTTTCGAATACTGATTAAGGCATTTCTTTGACTGATTTCCTCGCTCTGTGCAAGACAGTATATAGGCTATGTGATACAGTATTATATACATATTATATATATGTGTACTAAAATATATATCTATCCTACATTGCTCTTGGCTTATCGGCCATATCTTCCCATTGCATGTTCTTCTTAAGATCTTCATAGAGGTGGAATGACGTCAGGAGCACACTTTATAGATTCCTATTGCATAGGAGTACCCCGTAGTACCAGAGCGGTACTGTGCAGTCGCCCATACTGCAAATGCTAATTTTTCCATTGGAACTAGCTAAAGACCAAGATATATATATTTAGGTATATGGGCCTTCATCAAATATTGCCCAAGTTTGAGTTCATTTTGTGAATACTATTTTAATATGCCAGAAATTTGAGCTCGTTTCCGTCTATAACTAATTGAGTCTGTAGAGATATATCTAACTGTTCATCCAGTCCATTATTATGAATACATTTACAGATCTATTTGCGTTCAAGATATGTATATAGAATGCCTATTCAAGAGTGATATGTGTGTGCATGTGCATGAGTGTGCATGAATTCCGTGGAACATATGTTTGTGAGCTCTACATACAGGCATATGTGAGCCATATATCGATTGGTACAGACAACTGATAGCCTATCGAATTTGATCAAATTGAAGTTAACTATGTGAACTTAAATTGAAATTAATCATTATTATATAATATAAAAGACATATCGTATCACCCGCAAGAAGAAAAAGAATCATTGAAGTCCCAAGTTTGAGGAAAATAGGAACATAAATATTTAATTGTTGATTCTCTTATTTTAGGTTAGTAACCACGTGTAATTGTCTTTTCATTGTAATAAAAGAGCTCTTGTTTTAGATGAATCAAATTGGGTTGCTGCTCCCCGAGGGGAGATCCCACAAAATTATTATATACATATATATATATATAGTCGGCTTTGTTATCTATTATTAACTATTAATATTTTGTTATATATGCAACTTAATATTATTGTTCTTCTTTTTTTTATTTCTTTTTTGTAATCGATAAAAATTGAGATGGAGATGTTTATATGTAGAACAAACTTTATACATGTTATTATAATAAATAGATATGTGAAAACATTCTTTGCTTGGAGCTTTAACATACATATACACAGTTTCGAATGGGCTCTAAAAGAACTCTAAATTTATCTCTACCTCTATCTCTATCTCTATCTCTATCTCTATCTCTATCTCTATCTCTATCTCTATCTCTATCTCTATCTCTATCTCTATCTCTATCTCTATCTCTATCTCTATCTCTATCTCTATCTCTATCTCTATCTCTATCTCTATCTCTATCTCTATCTCTATCTCTATCTCTATCTCTATCTCTATCTCTATCTCTATCTCTATCTCTATCTCTATCTCTATCTCTATCTCTATCTCTATCTCTATCTCTATCTCTATCTCTATCTCTATCTCTATCTCTATCTCTATCTCTATCTCTATCTCTATCTCTATCTCTATCTCTAATTATTCAAACACCATTTCTGTGCAGAGCTCGGGTATTTGCTAGTCGAGCACTCCCGACAAGAGCAACCTTATTATAATAGCTTCTTTGTATCGCTCTCTCTGTCTCTCTTTCCCTCTCTCTCTCTCTCTCCCTTTCTCTCTCTCTCTCTCTTTCTCTCTCCATTGCCAGCTTTCAGTTACATTTGTAAACATTTTCAGTGTTTTGCCATTGTTTATATAGGAGCCCGACGAGTTGCTGGAATCAGTTTGTTACGAAGGAGGGCGACTAGGGTGCGGCAGGGGCAGGGGCAGGGGGCGGACAGGCGTTGGGGGTCAACGCAGTTAGTTGTAGTTGGAGCATGGCCCAGGGCCACTTTTTGCTGCTACGCGTATTGAAATTGATTTGATTTGTTTACACGAATGTTTATCACACCTTGAGATGCGTTTGAAATCATTTCCAAAAATAAAAATTTCAAATTGTACGGCAAAGCGCGACGCACTAGCCCGAGCACTAGCACAGTGCCACGCCCACCAGCGCCCACACAATGCTGAGAAATCAGATAAATATAGCGAAAAAAAGGCAACACAGAAACGAATATAAAAATAAGGAAAATAATCGCGTAAACAACCAAGCTGGGCAACTACCAGCAACAGCAACAGCAACAACAACAACAACAACTGGCAGCAACAACAACAATAAGTTCACACAATTCTGCTATTAAAAAACATAATGTGCCCAGCCCCTTCGTAGAGCCCTCTCGTCTACAGTTGGGCCGTGCTCCCTTTCAAGGCAGCCAGACAGCGACAAAGAGCGAGAGCGAGAGGAGGGAGGGCTGCGCAAGGGAGAGAGGTAGAGAGCTAGAGGTAGCATTAAACAGTTAAATTGCTTTATGTGCCCATTTCAACATCTGAGGCCCCGTTGGGCGCTACTTGGGCCCAAAGTCTTGGGAGATACATACTTAGCCCTGTCCCTCTCCGCTCCTCCTCCTCCTCCTTCGGCTGAAGTTTTTTGCCCCTGCAAAAAATAATTTACATAATATGCAAACGTTGCCAGACCTAAAAGAGCCCACAAAATTAGCAACGCTTCCTACTAACCAGAGCCCCTGTCACCTTCACCCGCCTCCCTCCCTCCCTTCATATTTCGTGCACCTTTTGCTAACTAGTTGAAGCTACTTACGACAGCCCCATCAAAGTGGAGCCACACAAAAAGGCCGCCAACAGAGTCAACTAAACTAAATTTAACTAAAGCAAAGTAAACTATCATCGTTCCCCTTCGCCCACGTTCCTTCATTCCTTTTTCCTGCAGCGTGTGAAAAATTGCGTTGAATGAAGAGCGTGGCTCCAGCCCCAGACTGGGATGGATCCCAGTCGCAGTGCCAGCCTCAATTTCAGTGGTGATAATAAAGCGGCGAGGGGCTGAGATAATTTATCTATAAAGACTTTGCGAAGGCAATGGAATAACTCGGCCATGATCTGAGGCAAATCAAATCTAGCTTAAGGATTGTTTATAGATATGGGATAGGAGTTAGGAAATAGATGGAGATAGAGAGTGATGTGAGATGTGAGAAGCTCTCTAAAATTGTGAGAACGTGAAAGGAAGAGAGCTCTAAAGGAGCGAATGGAAATATTGAGCGAGTTTGCAGTAGAAAAATCGGGCAGCAGATCATAGTAGTACATATATAGGTGTACCTAGCTCAATTGAATGATTTCAATATATTTATATATAACCGTATGTATATATATATGTATATATATATATATATATATATATAATCAATTCAAAGGTAATCTAGAATCGCAATCTAAAATACATGAAAGCATGAAATACTTTCTATGCATTCGATTGTGAAATGCTCTTAAACAAGCAAATCCCATCTAGAATACATCATCTAAAAATCTCTTTGAAATTATTATTTTACCCTAGAAATTTGTGCAATTTAGTCGAGCTAGAGTTCTGTTCGAAGAGAATTAGCTCTGAACACTCTTCATTATCTACATACATGAGTCATACGTTTGCAGTAGATTTTCCATATCCACAAGCTAATATGTGTATCACAACATCATGATAAAGCATCCCCACTTATAGCATCTGTACAACTCTTTCAAATCTACCGAATGTCATCAAGTCACACAGTCAGCCAGTGGACGTAAGCTTCGAATTCCCAACTTGTTATAGCTCAGCGAGAGCAGCAAAGGCGATGATGACGCAGCAGTCGCTGGCAAATTCAGTTAATACCAGAACCAAGAGGTTTTGCAAAATGCTAGACAAACAGCTTTTGTATGCGTGTGTGTGTGTGTGTCTATGCCTTGTTATTGTCGATTAGAAATAATCAACACTAACGTGACCTCAAGCCTGTTTAATTTACAATACTCACAGAAGAGAAAGTTCGCTGAAAAGCATATGTAATATGCGAGTATGCTATGTTATTGATGATGATATATATATTTGTAAATAGACATGTTTATGGAGACGTACATATATATTTTAGTATAGCTATCTTATCTATCAAAGCCATCAATCTTAGTGCTAAATATTAAAATAAAGTCACAAACTGCCGTCCAAATTCCCCCCTCAATAGTTGTTTCTTTTCTTTAGTTGAATTTTCCATCATTTTGGAAGTAGAATTAGCCCTTCTTCTTCCCTGATTCGGCTCGGTTTTTTGGCTTTATCTTTCTCAGTTCCAACCAGAGTGCTTCAAGCTCAGTAGAAAATAGTTCGAGTTCTGGCTAAGACGGCTAAGCCAGTTCTGTTAGCCATTTCATGATCGCACATGATATTCGCCTGCTCAAGTTGGGTTTTCGGCTTAGGCCCATTGAAATTCACGGCAAACAATTGAAGAATTTCACAGTCGTCTCTCCGGCTATAAATGGACTGTCCCCAAAATAAAATATAAAAAACAACCGCAAATATCCGTCGAAAAAAAAGCAGAAATTACCAACCGGACGAACTACAATAAACAACAATTTTCACTTTTTTTGTCATTTGCTGTCTTGACTCTTCTCATTGCAGTTGTTGTTGTTGTTGGTAATTTTGTAGTTGTTAATTTAATTTGACTGTGGCCAACAAGCGATCAACGACCACAACAATGAGCCTCCAGTCCGCCTTTCTCCCCTCGGCGCTCGCCCCCCCCCCCTCCCTTCTCGCTTTTCCTCGTGCTGCTTAGTTTTTCAGTTAACGTTCTGATTGTTATTTGTCTCTCTTCTGTTGTCGTTGTTGTTGTTGTTGTTGTTGTTGTTGTTGTTGTCTGTCTGTCTTCGCATTGTTTGGAATGAATCACACAAAAGGCAACACGCTTATGGCTATCTGCCGTCTCTGCCCCACCCTGCGTCATACCCCTCTTTCCCTCTCTCTCCCACTACGCCCACCCATTCCGCCTGCTATTTTGCCATTTATCTGTATTCCTATTCTAATGCGTTATTATACCCTTTCTAGGAATCGATAAATATCGATCGCTTTTGTTTAATTTCATATAATCACAGCTAGAAGTTTAAATAACATCAAATTGAGGGATTTGTATAAAATACATGCGTTAAGTATATTTCCCATTGGCTCGAAGTCGCTATCTTGATCTAACATGATATCGATTTTATCGATAATTCTTGTGATTGCTACAAAGTCAACTATTCTTAACTTTTAGTTATTTTTATATTGTATTCCAAGTCATAATGTCACTAATTCTGTTTAGATATCGATTTTATATATCATCGATAGCTAACCATATAGTCAGCTTTAGTTATGTTGACATTGTATGCTGACTTGGCATAATGTCTATGAAAAATAATAAGGACTTGGCACTACATCTATTTATATATCGGCTTTATACATCATCGATAACATACCATATCGTCAGCTATCCCATCAGATTCGAATTGTAATTGATTATCGATACATTGGCTCATTGATAGCTAAAGCATAGTTTCTGTTATCGGTATCATTTGTATTATTTTCTGATTATCGATAACGCTTCATTTTCATTGACTTTAATCTACGGCTTAACGTTATATCGAGGCTATATGCATGTCGATATCAATTGATTTTGTCTTTATATCGATAAGTTGCAATAGATTATTGCTATGTTCGTACTGTTTGCAGGGTAGGGCATTGTGCAGTCGCTTAAGCTCGACTTTAGTTGTACTTCCTAACTCCGTCTCTCTCTTACTCCCATCTCTCGATCTTCGTCTTTCTCCTTCTCTCTCTCTCTCTCTCTCTCTCTCTCTCTCTCTGTCTCGCCCTCGCTCTCTCTCTCTCTCTCTCTCTCTCTCTCTCACTCTCTCACTCTGTTCTTCAATTAATTCCTTCTCCGTTCTTCTTGTCATTCTTCTCGACTGCGTGTCTCTCGGCTGGGCTTTATGTATGTCGCAATTATCGCCGCAATCATCGTGGTCCATTTTGATGATCATCGCCGGCAAAAGTCAATTACCCGACCGTGCAAATATATAGTTAAAGATATATATATATATATACATGTAATGGAAATCATTTGCTGTGTGATCCGCTTGCTTTGTTTATATCTCGCATCTTCATCAATCCGCCAATCCAGCGATCTGCCAATCTGCGCCAATGCCAACGACCTCTCGCTGGGATCTATCGAGGTCTTCCAGAGCCAGAGTCACATTCAGAGGCAGTCTCAGTTTCAGTTTCAAGCCCAGGCCCAGACCCAGACCCAGACCCAGACCCACAAATTGCGAGAGGCGTGCCCCGTGACTGGGCTTGCATAACGCTTCATCATATGGCCGACTGCGTTTGCGCCGACGCTGGCTGCGACGTCGGCGGCGACTGCAACGTCTTTTGTTCTATGCGACAATGCGGCAAAGTTTCCCACGTATCCAGCAGTAGTTGGCGAAGAAGAAGAAGACTGACAATGACTGCGTCGAGGCCCCCAGCAGGGGAAGGCCCATTCAAATAGACAAAAAAAAAAAAAGAAACAAAATTTTGTTTTTACTTTTGACAGTCATAAAATGAGGTTTATGATGATCTAAGGTTCGCCTACGTGAGATGCGGATAAACCGATCTAGTTGCTGTTTGTAGTTCCATTTAACATATATATGTATATGTAAATATATATGTAAATGTATGTGTGTATGTATGTAAAGGTATTAAAATATTAGCAAAAGACCCAAAACTGCAAATCATTCTTGAGTAAAAGTCGAATCTCTGCAGAACTAGATGCAAATCAGATCTATTTTGAACTATATAGTTGAGTAAACCTAGATAATATCTTATATATATCATATATATTATTACTATATATATTGAAATATGAATTGTGTAAGAAATCTGTTTCTACAAAAGATTTGGCTAAGACAGAATTTGGTTTTGAGGCGAAACTTTAGCTAGGCTTTCTTGGCCCCACTGAAGATACTTGACACATGAATATATATTACTATATATATATATATATATATAATTTATGCATGTCATCAAAAATGCCTAAAGTTCTTTGCACTTCTATATTCATATTCCCAGCTTATAACAGGTCTAGCAAAGTCTCTAAGTTCGTCTTTTTTCAAGCAAAGACAATTCGCGTAGTTCTCATGCTCGCAGAGAGCGTGCTCAATCGTGTGCTGCCACTTTGCATGTGCAAGGTTGCCACTCTATTTTGGTTTGAAAGCTCATTGTTCATATGGCAAAATATGAGACATTTAAGTTGATGTCAAGTTAACTGTCTCGTAATTTATATTTTTAGTACTCCTGCTCTGTGAACTGAGCAAGGTTACCAGACTGCTGACACTAAACTACGTAACTTCAGTAAAAATTTATTTGGTTTTCAAATGAATCAGCTATAATGAAATAAGTGTCAAATCGAAAAACCAATTCATTGCTCCATAAAGTGGCAACGCTGTAACGGTGTAACGGTGTTGACACCTAAGAAACGATTCTTACTGTAAATAAAAAGTTGCCAACGAGTTTGCATAGAGTTGCCACACTGTTGAAATGTTAGCTAAATAGCTCCAGCTTTAATAACGGTAACGAAGTTAGTTTGAACTTTTTTAAATCACAGATTTGATTCAGTGTTGCCACATCGCTTAAAGTAGCCAACTTTCATTGCCCAATTGCAATATCGTGCTGCGAATTAAGGTAGAAATATTCGACAAAAAATATGTATATATTCGAATGTCAAGAAAATGGTAAATTGTTGGTGTATTTATCATAATTTTTTATTTTTTTGATAATGCCTTTGCCGTGATGTGAGCTTGTTTGGAGTGCTCATTATATTGCTATTATATATAGTATATCATTCATATGACTATGGCCACGGCTACGGCAGCGTATTAGCCAAAATGAGGTAATTGTGAATAGGTTTTACGCTCTTGCATTCACAATTATCATATTGTTTTAATGCGCGTAATAAAACTGATAAATGGAACTACACTAAAAACAATGATCAGCTTCTCTTCTCTTTATATATATATATATTTAACTCTTAACTGTTTACTAGGTGAGCTGTAGAAGCAAAATCAGTGATCTTAAAACTTTTTTTGAGCTTTAAAGATTGTACATTCGAGATATGAGTGAATATCCAATGGGCTCTACGTGAGTTGATTGTAGCATATATTGAATTTGCGTTGACTTCAGTTTTTTATCAACAGTTCAATGATCGTTTCACTTTGTTTATATATTGTGCTGCACTACTATTTTCATGGATACAGCTGTATATGTAATCTAAAATATATATCCAGCTATACTTTATTATATATGTATGCAAATCAATTACAGATATATATAAATATATATTGGTTACACATACAGAGTTCTCCAGCGTCTACGGCGTATAGTGCCCGTCTCTGTCAAAAGGTGTAGGGCAGTACTACTACTAAAACTGGGTATATGCGCAAACCTATCAGCTCTATATTGGTATATCAGCTCTATATTGGTATATAGAGAGCTGATAGGCTCGCGCATATACCCATTTTTCAAGTCTCTAGTTTCAATAATAGTGTTTGAATTTTAATAGATATATAGGAATTTCCTTTGCTATATTGTTTGTATATATATGAATTCCCTTGGGAAATATATATATATATATGAAATATATATTCTATATTTCCATTGTCATGGTATCAAAATGGAATGTCATGCATGCAGCATTTTATAATAATATAATATTATATACAATAATATAACGACGGTCCTTTGAACGAGCGTAGCGAAAGCCTTGATACAGCTCTTCAGGTTGTGAACTACTTTTTTAGCTGCCCTCGTAACTTCATTTGTGACGTCATCGGCGTCGTTGCAGTCGACGTGCAAAAATGTAGCGCTGTCAAATTGTGCACAGCCACCGCAAACTCCTGCAACCCCTTTTGTATGTACGTACGTGTATGTGTGTGTGTGTGTGTGTGTGTGTTGCCATATTGTTGCATTAATCAGCATTAAGTTGGCTGGAGCTGAAATGCAATGATTGCCGTATCGTCGCATCGTGTCGCATCGCTTGGTTGCTTTATTTGGCGTATCCGCTGCGGCGCTTTGTTCTTGCACAAACACATGCACACACACACCATACACACACACGCATACCCATACACTTGCTGCTGCTTGTCTGTGCAGTCATATGTTTCTTTGATCCCATGACCATATGCGCACGTATATCAAATTCTGTCCATTTCTGGCCATTGGCTCGCACTTCCGTTCCGCACATACACAGCTGAGAGTCCTGTGTGCATGTGTGTGTTCAGTCGCTTACAGGTGCGACGACGACGGCGTCGGCGTCGGAGTCGGCTTCGACGTCACGCTTCAGCAACAGCAGCGCTCGAGAACAGCTGCGTCTCTTGTCTCTGTGGAGAAAGTAAGACGGCGAAATTTATGTTTATCGCTATAACTATAACCATAACTATATGAATATATATGTATAAGAGTGTGTGCGTGTGTGTGTGTGTGTGTGTGCGTATGCTTGTTTGTGTGTAGTCATCTCTATATAGAGCGACCTCATGCTCTGCCGTTTTCTTTTTGGGCTCACGCAGCTCGCAGCGCTAGAAGCCAAAAGGCGTGGAGTAAAATGTTTGTGGAAAAGTGTTCATGGCAAAACGCACGCAACTTGGCTTGGAAAATTCATTAACCACAGTGGCAACAACAACAATGGCTGAAGAAAAACCCGCAGGCGTCGAATGAAATAGAAGAAGACTGCGAAAAAAGCGGCCTAGAATTCAAATGAAAATGTCTGTGCATAATTTTTATGCGTGAAAGCATTTGAATTTCAATTAGAAACACAAATCCATAATTTTTCCTCTCTTGTCTGCTGTAATTATCGATAACAATTTGCTGCCATAAAGCAGCATATCGATAGCCACAATTAGCATAGTCGCTAAGCACTGTGTTTAGCTGTAGATAGTTGATTTGTAATTGCAATTGACTGTTGATTAACGAGTTTCTTAACAATATATTGGCATATCGATAAATGCTCGCTTTGGCAAACTGTGCTAATAGATAGATAGACACTGATAAGTATTTAATGTATGTGGTTATGTCGATATATGGCTAATTTCAAATAAAAGACTCTTATCAATCGAATGTCCATTCTTCAGAAGCAAGTTCAATTACATGAATGAGGCCCATCGATAAGTACATATATCGATAAATGTTAGATTTCAACAACAATCTCTTAAGCTACATTAAACTTGTCAATAACAATCAGAGTACTTCAGAGAAAAACGTGTTGATAATACTTTACATGCACATATCGATAAAATATCGATATTCCAACATAGCTCCAATGTTTAGCTAAACTTGGCAATAATAGAGGACGGAAAAATTGTCTTATGTAATTGTGTTGATAATACTTAACATTCAAATATCGATAATTTATCGATATTCCAACATAGCTCCAATGTTTAGCTAAACTTGGCAATAATAGAGAACGGAAAAATTCTCTTATGAAACTGTGTTGATGATACTTTACATTCAAATATCGATAAATTATCGATATTACTAAGTAGCTCCAATGTTTAACTAAACTTGACAAAAGTAGATAATGGAAAATTGTCTTCTGATAGATGTATATTAATAAGTCAGTTTGCAGTTAGCCCATCTTCCTCGCTCACCGATAACATATTGAGCTCAGTCAAAAAAAAAAAATATATATATATGTATATATAAACCTACCACGCCCTCAGCCGTTCCTATTCAAAAACCATGCAAATTGCTATAAAACTATTTACAAACAAAATCTTAAGAAAACATTGCAATAATTATCGATAAGCTGCTAAACTGGCTCGCACAGTAGCGTTCATGCATGCCATGGAACAACGACAAACGTTTCATTTCATTACCATTCCATTCGTTCCAACTCGCTCGCGCCAAGAGCCAACGAGCGTAAAATTGTACAAGTTAAAAGGAAATTTTTGGGGCCGACTGCGATGACGATGACGATAAAAATTTGGTTAGCCGAAGTGCGCAGTCGCGCGTGTGCGAGCAGAGAGAGAGAGAGAGACAATAAAAAGCAAACAAAAAGTAAAATTAGTTAACAATTTGCGGTGCACAACACACACACACAGAGACAGAGAGATAGCTGTCATAAGGTGGACTGCGGGCAAGAAAGGGGTTGCTAGGGCCTAGAGCTAAGACTGCGACTGCGAGTGGGTCGGGCGCAGTCAGGGTCAAAACTTTAGGGCAGCCAGCACGCCATGACCATAAATCTTAATTGTCGACGCAGGCAAGCGAAACCGCCGACGCTGGCGCCGCAGCCGGCGTGTCAGGGCGACAGCGTTGGCCAGATTAGCTAGTCAGTCAGTCATATAGTCAGCTCTGGCCACTCGGTGGGTTGATTAGTCTTGCGACATTCGCTCTCATTGACAACAAATCAGCAATTGAAGGTTTTCTATAAGTGCTGTGTGCTGTCACTCTCCACTCGCTGCTCGTTACTCGTTACTCGTTACTCGTTACGGCTGAATTGTGTCCGGCTGACTAAAGCCACATTTGTTTTATTATGATTGATTTTGTTGTAATCTGAATATATCCAGTACTCAGTGCTAGCTGCAGTCACTCGTTACTGCTCATACATCACCGCATCACTCGCTACTCACTACTCGTTACTCGTTACTCGTTACGCGTGTTCGCTCTAAATCGTGTTCACTCGTCACTTGTTACTCGCTATTCGTTACTCGTCGCCAATCGATATTCGGTCTTAAAGAACTAAAGCAATGAATGTTCGCTCAGTAGAGTTTAAGCAGCGACTCGATACTCGCTACTCGCTACTCGCTACTCGCTACTCGCTGGGTGAGCTCAAGAACTAAAGCAACAAGCGTTTCGTAACAATTTCCAGAGCAAGTGGATGAGAATCAAGCCAGGGCTAGGGCAAAGAGACTAACAAAATGCAACGCAAACCAAATACACAATAATCTAATTAACAAAAACAAAACAAGAAAGCCAACTGAATATTCAATTCAAATACCAAAAAAATACCAAAAATAAACAAGTCTTAAAACGCAAAGCAACTCAAATCCTAAGCAACAAGAGGAAGCAGCAGCCGCAGCAGCAGTAGCAGAAGAAGCATGAACTGCGGTGCACTGCGCACCGCCAACGACGACGCGCAGCTGCAGTCGACAGCAGTGTTGCAGCAACAGCGCAGCAAACAGCGATTGCAGCAGCAGCAGCAGCAGGAGCAACAACAGCTGGAAGCACAGCGCAAAATGCACTCAATGCCGCGCACGCCGGCAGCGCAGTCGCAATTGCAGTCGACGTCGACGGCGCAGTGTCGCGTCGTTGCCATGGAGCAGCCGTTGCGGCGCAGCACAATGCCGCGTGGGCGTGGCCTCGCCTCCTGCTTGCGTGGAGAACGCGACGATGCGCCCACACCGCCCGTGCACGAGGTGCACTGCGAGCTGCAGCAGTTCCAACTGCATCAGCAACAGCAGCTGCAACAGCAACTACTGCAACAGCAACAGCAACAACAGCAGCTGCAACAACAACAACAACAACAGCAGCAGCAGCAGCAGCAGGATCAACTGCAATTGGGCAGCGGCACTCAGGCCCCAGTAGCAGCGATAGATGCAGCCGGCAGGAGTAAGTAGTCGATCAAAGCGAACTGGAGAGTTTCAATATGTAGATATGCGCAGTATATATATATATATATATATATATGAATATCTAGCTGATTTAGCAAGTATTTATAGAGTATTCTCTTGGAGAGACTAGTATGAATTTATGAGTATATAGTTAGCTCCATATTACATACATCAATTGCACAGAATCTAGAATTGCTAGTAACTAACTAAAGATATATAAGAATCCATAAAGTATATCAGAATCACAAGTCATATATATGTATATACCTATATATTCAAGAGTACACCTGATATATCATAGACAAGTTAAGTATTTGAATTTGTAAATGGGAGATTATATTAACTAATTGATTATTGGTAGATCATAAATCATCTGGTACTAAATATATACACATCGACTTTATAAGATATAGAAACTACATTTATACGAGTCTGAGCCATATGCATCAATATTGATGCATTATAGCGTAACTAGTTCAATTGAGCTACTCATTATCATTTTAATGAATAATGTACTAGTTCATACTAGTCTGCATATTAAATGCTGCAATGAACGCCCATTTGTTCATGAGCGACTCAGTGCAGAGCTACCAAATTGGTCATAAGCGATTCGATCAGTTCAAAGGTTCATGGGCGAAATGCTTGAGTTGAGCTCCTCATGCGTTCACTTGAGCTATTTAGATGTTGATTACAAGATGCTGAGCATCCAACTGTAGAGCTGAGTAATATGAATAGTTCATGAACCGAACTGCGAACTGAGTGAACTAGTTTTTAAAGAAGGATTTGTTTTTTGAAGGAAGCTAGATATACGATGTATGATATGCGATATATGTATGATGATGTTCGATTTACGACGTGCGACATGTGTTACAGGATATGCAATATACGATATATATTGTTCAATATACAATTTAAGATTTAGCATATATTGTGCACGATATATGATATACGATATAATGCATATGCATGGCATGTACATAGAGGCACATATAAAGATATTACATATATGCGAGTTGTATTAAAATGTATATTTCCACATATATGTAGGTTATTGTAGCCTAGTTTCAATATACATATATGCATATATATGTTTTTCTATAGCCACAATGCGTACAGTTTTCCGGAACGAAATTGATCATAAAAAGAAACAAATGGGAATGAGAAGCAGAATGGTAATTAGAATGAGAATGAGAATGGGAATTAGAATTAGAATTAGAAGGAGAATACGAATGGGAATGTGAACTATATAACTTGACAAAGTGGGTTCGTTAATGTATCATATTTGATGATACGCACTCCATGATGCCAATGACATCATCGGCTACTGAAACTGAACTCGGGACGGGACGGGACGGGGCGGGCTGGTCTGGGCATTTGCTTTGATGTCATTAGTGTGCGGCTCCGCAGAATTTACAGTTTATGCGCGAGTGAGAAAACGTGCGAATAATAAACGCCAAGTGGCAGCAAAAAAGGGAGCGAACTGCCAGCGAAATGCGGCAAATTGAGAAATGAGCTCTTGCTGCTGCTCCTGCTTCTGCTGCTGCTGCTTCTGCTGCTTCTGCTGCTGCTGCTGCTGCTGCCACTGCACTCTGGTGCCCTAGCGCTAATCGATGTTGGCTAACGGTAACTGCCGTAACGCTGACCATGCAACATTCGAGCCAAAGAACTATCGCACACATAATCCGTTCTACTATGCGCAACCTGTACGGGCCAGATCCGCTGGCAAAGCCGAACGAACATTAAACAGCAATTAAACAAAGCAACTGAAACGATACGGAATGATCTGAAATGGAATGAGACGCGTTTCCATTGAATTGGAATTCTAGACAAGTGTAGAAACTTTATCAGAGGGATGGGGGAATGGGGGTGAGCGGCGGCAGCCTCTAATATTCTTAAGAACTGAATGCAGTCAATGAATATAGGAAATTCGTTGATTCATTGAATGATGCGCAGCTTTCGAGCTGCCTGAACTCTCCTTATATGCGCAGTTTGTAGCCGGCAGTTCCTTGGGGCGCAGCAGCACATGTTGATGACTAGCCAAATACCCTAGAAATTGTGTACATTAATCATAGATGTGATCTATAGGTAGATAATACCTTTAGTTTATTTAAGGTATTTTTAGGTATTTTTATGTTAGTTCTGTTGCCTACACGATTATAATGAACGATATATTTCCATTATCAATCATTATTTAACTCCATTTATTTACTATTTACTTTACTGTTTATCTATAAATGTTTATGCAATAAGTAAATCTAGAGAATAAAGCTTACTGCTACTTCTATGCAGTGAAATATAAAGGGCATGGGAACAAGACATACTTCCATTCACTGGAATGTGACTGGAGTGCTAAAAAGCTTCGCTTTCCAGTTTGCTCTTTGATCTCATGCATGAGGCTAACAGTGAGTACAGGGCAACTGTTAGTCGAGCAAATGAAATGCTTTCGCTGAGTTTGATCGCTACGTCAGAGCCTGCTCTCAATGGAAAGCAAATCCAATGGAAGTAAGGCGGGAAGGGTGTGTGTATGTGGGGGGGGGGGGGGGCTAGAAGGAATTGTCGTGGAGCAGACGACTTTCTAAGCGAATGCGCATTCACACACGTGCCGCTCCCCTGCCACCCCTGGCACCCTTTGGCCCCTGACAGCTTTGACAGCTGCTGCTACTGAGTGCGCGTATCTTTTGTGTAAATGTATCTGTAGCTGTAGCTGTAGCTGTATCTCTGGCTGTATCTGTAATTGTGCGAGGCGTCTTTGTCATTTGACGACACATTTGTGTATGCCCATAAATTGTGCTTGGCGCTGAATTGGCGCATTTTGTTGTTGCTGTTGCTGTTGTTGCTGCCGTTGTCGTCTCGCTGGCTATTCATATTTTGCATATTAATTGAAATGAATTCACAACAAGTTGACACTGCCCTGCAAATTGGAGCCAAAGCGAAAGGTCAACCCATGTAAATGGGTCGCTTTGTGGCTGGCTATCGCAACGGCTCACAATTCACAATTACCGTTAGCTAAAGACCCCTTATCTAGACATACAATATTGATAATGTTCTTGACAATGTGTTTAACCTTCATTCTCTCTCTTTCTCTCTCTCTCTATTTCTTTGTTACAGGTGAGTACAAGTCGAAGACATTGCCTCGAATACACTTTGATACGGCACTAAACGATACGTCATTAAATGAAGGTAAACCTTTTTTTTTTATCTCTAACGAGACGATATACAAAGTCGATATAATAATTTGTCTGACTTTAACGGTCTAAATTTTATTATATGTATGTATGTAAGAAGTAAAACTTATTACCCACTTTGCCACAATCGATAGTCATATTTTGTAATAAGCGAATTTTGAAATATGTATATAAAAACAATTTTGAGCATTACGCTCAGAACTTAATTCTTAATCGTGCTCTAATAACCATAAGTATATATGTATATATTCGTCACGCGCCCATCTCTAGCCGCGCTGCCTTTGCATACTTTGCAGCGCTTGCGTAACTGTTTTGCATTGCATACTTTGCGGCTGACTATGCTGTGAGACTAGTGGAAGGGGGAGAGAAAATAAACTGTAATATTAGTTGGACCCGCATTAACAGTTCGTTGTGCCGTTGACATACGCAAGTGTAACACAAATACAACTGAAAAAGGGCATGGAAATGGAAATGAAAATAGAAATGGAAATGGCTAATTCCAAGCTTCATAAATAAGTCGCACAGTTCCGCTAAAGGTGCTGAGGATAAAGGCAACGGCTAGGGCCGAACGTGTCACATACACGTAAAATACAAAAGTCACGCACTTCCGTTAAGCAGCCAACTGCTGTTTCTGCTGCTGCTGTTGCTGTTGCTGTTGCTTGAGCGGGAGTGAGAGGGAAGTAGTGAGAGAAGCATGGGGTGGGTTTGGAAATGTACGCCTCTAATTTGCTTATTATGCGCCGTCTATGTGTCCAAGTATGTTCCCAAACACACACACTAGTAGAGTGGATAAGAGCGTGTGTGTGTGTGTACCTGCGCTCAATTACATTCAATTACGAGCCACATTGCCGCTCGCGCACTTTTGCCTTATGGCTTATGCCTGCGTCTCGTTTCGCTGTCTACTTCTCCCCTTACATTCTTTGTCCACTTGTACTCCCTACCGATGTTGTTGTCGCTGCTGCTGTTATTTTGCTTTCAATTCCGTTTCTTACAAAACGCTGCGCTGCGCCTCAGACAATCGGGCATATTACTATCCTTGATACATATGTATGTATGTACGTATGCACATGCATAAATAAATAAATATATATTTAAGTGTGTGTATACATAAATATGTATGCTGCCAAAAGGCATACAGGTATGCAGATACCATTTGGTACATGCCTATCATCAGAAAACATGTTTGTGCATGTCTTTGCCTATTCCATATTCGACTTGTCACGGACACGTACAAACATGCATGCAAAATGTAGAGATACGATCGAAAAATTTGTCAAAACAATAGAACCCAATCTGCGGGAGGTGCTTGTCACACTTGTTGTGTGTTTAATAAAAAATTATCATGGACCAATTTCAAAAACCCTTCTGTTAGTAAAGTTTTTAATATTAATTGTATAAAAATATTATCTAAGCTGCATTCACAATTTCATCTATAGCATTAAATTCAACCACTTGCAGAGTCATATTTATAATAATATAATAATGCAATTGTTATTATTTAAAGCAAAATTTGTATTTACAGTGCATTTGTGTGTTTGCATGACTGAGTCGGGTCTTGCTCTCCCATACGCCTTGCACTTCAGGTGCGCCATCTCGCTCGCACTGCTGCTTTGTGTCGAGAATTCGGTGGCTTTGTCAAAGCGCATGGGCAGCACTATTTGTGTTTGGCAGCGTCGCTTGGCTACACTGCGCACTCTCTTACTTGAATCAAACAGGGCTGGGAAACTCGCAAATTGTGAACTTTCAACTCACTATTTATCCCTACTAAGAAATTAATACAAATTATGTTCTTTTATTTTGATTGTTGAGCTCATATATATTCAATGTTTAACGTAAACACTATTTTATATGGTAACAATTAAATACAACGTTAATTTAAAATTAACATAAACATAAACAACTCCCAATTGGTTGGCTGTTTTGTTGTTTTCCATCCCTGATGGATTTTAAGTGATCAGTGTTTGCTCGGATCGTTCTCTCGCTCTCTTACTCTGCTTCTCTCACATTTTTATCGTGGTCATGGCGCTGCTGTAGCAACGGCTGCGTCGGCGGCAGCGTCAGTTGTGAGAAAGGCGCGTCATCGAGTGGTAGCGAAGCGGGAAGACGACGACGACGCCAATGCGTTTTCTGTTTTGAGTTTTTTTTTGTTGTTTTGTGTGTGTGTTGCGTTTGCGGTTTAATTTCCAACATACAATGTATCATCCCGTGTGTGTCGCGTTGCTTTAGCACTTTACCGCTAATTTCACTCTGTGCGTGCGTAAATACTGTTTTTTTTTACGTGATAATAATTATGTTTCTTGCAAATTATTTGTTGCTGGAGCTTTTGTTTTCATGAAAATCGTTTGAAAATTCAAACAAATCGCTAAGTGCGTGTGTACGTGTGTGCGTGTATGCGTATATATAGTACAACACGCTCACATATTCAGACGCACAACAAAGCTGTATGAGCTGCGTTGAATGCAACGAAACGCAGCGAATGTGATGCAAAGTCGCGATAAAATAACAGCAAACAACTACTGCAACTACAACAACGACAACAACTGGCGACAACGACGCGTGAAAAAACTGTAAGAAAGCAGAAAAAATAAAATAAAACGTTCGCTCGCAAACGCGGAAATGCACTTGAGCGCATAATTTTTATAAGCCAAGCGACACCAGCGACAACAATAAAAACAAAATCGAGCAAAAAGCATAAAGAAAAACAGCAAAAACAAAAAGAGAAACAAAAACGGCTTGTCAGCAAATTGCAGCAGCAGCAGCAACGCAGTAGCCTAAGAAGCCACAACAAACAGGCAAACACACAGTTAGAGGAGAAAAAAAAGAAGAAACTCTCTCGCAAACATTGAGCTAAAGGAACTCACACACACATTTACATAAAAATACCTGCACACTGTGCTCTCTTCCTTGCATATGTGCCTGTACGACTGTGTGTGTATGTAAGAGACAGAGACCGAGCGAGAGAGAGAGAGAGCAATGATGAGCTCGGCGCCTATGCGCATCAGCAGCAGGAATAACAATTAAAATAAACGCGCAAAATGTTGCAGGCGCATAGCGACGCCAGCAGCACTTCGACGACAACAACAACAGCTAGAAACAGCGCGGAAAGTAACGACAGCGTCGTAGCCTCGACGCCAACACAGGAGGAAAAGACACAGCGCCGACGTTCCACCTTCTACGTTCCGTTGGTCATCGAAGACGACGACAGCGCTGACGTCCAGCCACAGCCACAGCAGCAGCAACAGCGCCATCTAGCGCCGCACGGGGGCAGCAGTTCTAGTTTGAGTAACAACAGCTGGAAAAAGGGCAACGCGCCTAAGGCGGCTGAGCGCAAATCTAACGGCAGCAGCAGCGGCGGCGGCAGCAAAATGTCACCGCCTTGCGGCTTCAATTGGAGCATTAGCGGCAGTGACGTCGCTGCGCAGTATTCTGACTCTGATGATGAGCAGCAGCCGCAGTTGCAGCAACGTCACCGCCAGCAATTGCTAAAGTCTGCAACAGCAACAGCATCAGCTGCGCCGTCAACAGCGACGCCAGCGTCGAACGCCAAGCTTAAGCGCTATGGCATTGTTTTGAATGTGATCAGTCTTAATGGCAGCGGCAGCGGCGCTGACGACAGTAGCGGCAGCGTTGAGCCTTTAGGTAACATGCCGCCAGATGGCGCCAGGTGTGCGCCACGCACTCATTTCAATGAAGATAACGATATTGTGATGGCAACGCCGCCCAAGCAGCAGGCACTCTCGCTCTCACCCGCACACTCACGTCAATCGTCAGCGGCCGTGGAAGTCGCCGCCGCAGTCGCTGCTGCCGACGACGATGACTCAGAGATAAGCCGCATGCAGACAAACACCTCAACGCCCATCAAGCTGATGAAGTCGCGTTCGCGCACAAACATTTTGGCTGTGCCGCTGCCCAGTGTGGAGCGCGGTCTGGCAACGACGACGTCATCCTCGGCGTCAGCGGCAGCTGGAACGACAACTGCAAAAACAACAACAACGTTGATCACACTACGCGCTAAGGCAAAAACACTGCCGCAGAACCTTTCGCCGTCAGTTGCACTGCGCGAAGCGGCTGCGCTGGACGACACGGCGCACTATTACAACAACAATAATAATAATAATAATAATAATAACAATAACAAACAGCAGCAGCAGGCGCTGCCGCAACGTCAGCTGTTTGGCGGCAGCAGCAACAACTGCGCTGGTTCCGGCTGTGGTTCCGGTTCCGCTTCTAGTTCAACACTCTCGACGCCCTATAAGCTGCAGAGCAGCGCCTCAGCCGCGTCCATTCTTACGCACAGTTTTCCGCCCAAGAATCTGTTCCTCTTGAAGTCGACGCCAAAGCTAACAGCGGACGCCACGCCTCCGCCCACGTCCATCACCTCGCCGCCAAAGAAGTCGCTGAGCTTCATTCGCCGCGCCCACTCCACGAAATTGTCGCGCAGCAATTCCCTGCTGAAGACGATCGGCAGCGGCGGAGCAGGCGCCGGCGCCGGCGCAGCATCATCATCGGCGCATCAGTCACTGCATCAGCAGCATTACGGCATGTCGTCCGGCACAGCACTATCGGCGTCGAGCAGCTGCGCCAGCGTCACCGACCGCTGGTGTTGGAACTTCTACACGGACTACGACATATGCCCGCTGAGCCTGGACGAGCTGGGCGACTATTTCCAGAGGGATCACTGCGAGCAGCTCATCTGCGAGCGGTTCATGCTGAAGGATCTCCACCCGCATTCGACGGCCAAGGCCGCGACTGAGGCCACTGATGCCTCCCAGTCGGTGTCGGAGCAGCAGGGTAACGCAGCAGGATCAGCGGCAGCGGCAGCGGCAGACGATGATGCGGGACATCATTCCGGTAGGTCGACAGAGCTGATACCCTGTAAAGGATATAGTAACAGCAGAGCAGCCCCTGTTTACATAAACGTGTATTTCCGAGGGAAGTACAGTAGAAAATGGAACTCTTCCAGATGGAATACTCTACTCCCCCTCTCTCTTTCTCTCTCTCTCTCTCTCTCTCTCTCTCTCTCTCTCTGTCTCTCTGTGTGTCTCTCTTTGTGCTGCACTTAAACACGTTCGGCACGGCTCGTTAGTTTCTCACTTCCTGTTACTGTTAATATTACAACGAACCCTTGATCAATCGATACCCCTGCCTACCTCTGACCCCGCCCCCCATCTTGTAACTGTTTCCCCCTAATATTTTTAGTGGTTGATATTCGCCTCACGGCCAGGCTCGTCCCATCCGTCTATTCAGTTAGTCTGCTTCTTGTTTCGTTCCCTTGCGATCGTGTGCATGGGTCGCCATTGCTTTTCTGCGAAAAAGAAAGACAAAGTAATGATAAGATAACAAAACACGATTTCGATTCCTTACCCCCTCCACCCCACTCCCCTGGCATTAACCAATAGCATTTCCATGCCTCCCTTCCAGACTTCCAATTCACAGTGTGCGTGTGAGTGTGTGTGTGTGTGTTCGTTCGACTATCGCTGTACTTCACACATTTTACTGTGTGCCAGCCATGCCCCCTCCCCCACTACACTTACTTTTTTTAAGCCTTCCTGTTCTTTGGCGTTGCCTTGCTACTATTTTTTTTTATTATTATTTACACCATGCCAGTCTTTTCTCTCATTTCGTGTTGTTGCTTTTGTATTCAATGCTCGATCGTGCGTCGTTTCTTTTGAGAATGTGTGAATGTATGTGTGTGTGTACCAGTAGTAGTAGTAGTAGTAGTGGTAATGGCAGTAGTCCAATTGTTTCGCTCAATTGTTGCCCATTTTGATGGCGTTGGCCCTGAGAGGGCACCGAAGCGTCGCACAATGGGCGTCAACAGCCTGACAGCATTAAAAAATATGAATATAATACAATTTATAAACTCTGTTTTGTTGTTGTACAAGTTACAATTGTTCTTCCCCCTATACACATACATATATACATATATTTATATACAAATAATAATTTTACTATGAACACATTTAATATCTATTATGTTGATGATGTTCATTTACCATAAAATTGTTATACAATCATACGTATGTACATATGTGAAAGAAAATACGTACATATATGCATAGATATGTACATATTGATGGATGCTTGTGCTAAAAATAGAATAGAGAAAAATATTTCGTTACTTTTAGAATATGCTTAAATCAGCTTGATAAAAAATATTGATAACTATACATACATACATATGTACATCGACTATGATAAATGATCGATGCCACTAAATACTGTGATTCGCAGCTTGGAATTGGTATTTGTTGATTTTTATGTTTTTAAATGTATTAAAAATGTTCGAAAAATAGTACTAATATTTATATAGAATAGTGTGATTTGTTAAAATAGGTGTAAGATTTAAACTAGAATGGATTATTGGGAGTAAATTTGAATGCAAGTAACCTACCCAGAACTTGCATTTGCATTTTATTTTTATATATATTTTTTTTAATCTAGATTTTGTAGAAATAGGATTTTGTTTATGCGCTGGTAAAAATAAGTTGTGGACCACTGTATATAGACTCGAAATTATATTTTGGACTTTCTTATCATTCTATAGACGAAAGAAATTAGCATGGGAAATTAATCAAATATTTGCAAATTGAAAGCCAGAAATATTCGAGTAGTGCTTCGATTATGCTAATGTTCTATACATACACACACATACACACACATGCACGCACGCGTGGCATGCAAACAAGCTTCAACACGTACTTATTTATGTATGTATTTAGTTCTCTCATACACATTGTTCCGTCTTTCGTCCAGCGTTCCCTGCTTAATAACTTTTTTCTCTTAGTTTTTGGCTACAATTTCAATTTCATTGCGCGTCGCTGCTGTTTGTGTTGTTTCTTTTGTGCTTTGTTTTTTTTTTCCTGCTTTGTTTTATTATGATTCACATATACGCACACTGACACCCGCACCGAAAACCAGTTTAGGCTCTGAACTAGCCAGCAGTTGGAGCATTGAGTGAGCTGAGAGCGCAGCAGAATGAGAAGAGAGCGCTACACACAGAGAGAGGGAGAGAGTAGTAGGAAACCAGTGAGAGAGCGGCCGAACAGTAAACGGCAAACAAACGAGCCGCTTTATTTAAATACTCTAAATTGTTGTTGGCATTTTTTTGTGCATGTTTAGCAGTTGCTCTTGTGTGAGAGAGCAGAGAGGCAGTCAGAGTGCGAGAGTGCGAGAGTGCAAGAGTGCAAGGAGCAGATTGACTGACTGACGCAGAGTGCAAGAGTGTGAGCGAGGGAGATGGAGGGAAGTGTACAGCAGTCAAGCGTTGTTGCATTTTATTTGAAATTTGATAAGACGAGAAAACGGTTTTGTAACAACGACTCAGCTGAGCGATTCTCGATAAAGTCACACACACATGCACGTAAAACTGTGATAGAACGACACATAGCAAACATTTGCTGGAAATGTGTTTTGAAATGCAAAGTCGTACACACACAGAGATAGAGAAAGAGGGACTAATACACATGTGCATATTGAAGAGTGTCACGCATGTGTGCGCGCGTGCGTGTGTATGTATGCAGTTTTCATAGTTATTGATTGGCCCCCGACTGTTTTCCAGCCTGCTTATCGGCCTGGATCGCAAGCGCAAACGCATCTGCTGCCGACGCGTACAGCCGGTGTGGACATTTTTCTTCGATAGGCCACGCTCTCGCTCTCATTATCTCTCTCACTCTCCCACTCCAGTCCTTACTTCTGTTTTGTGTATCTTTTCTACGCTTTCGACCATTTATCAGCTCAGGCTGACGGATCGTGTGAGACCCGAGAAAATACATTTGTTTAACGCGCCGTTAATTGAGTTGACCTTATCGGCGAGGCAAAACCAATCTCTATCTATTCATATATATATAGATATTCGGCTACGTTTTCGTTTTCCAATCCATTTCCCATGCGTTGCCATCAAACCTGACTTCTATTGCTGTTGCTGCTTGTTACTTTGATAGCTTTCACTGCCCCCTAACCCCCATTGGTCACTGGCCTCACACGAACTGAAATCCGTTTTGGAACGCATACCAAAATGTCGACGAAAGATGAAATCACCAAAAGCAGTCGAAATTCGTAATACGAAATGCGAAACACATAATGCTCAGATCAGAGATCTCTGTGGAGGTCGCTGCCTCCTCAAAACTTGGCTCATCTTCAGCTGTTGACCAAAATTGTCTTACAGTTAGTATCGACGCTGTAATAGGCCCTGGCCCTGGCCCTGGCCATATGCGGCAGTGATACCGATCTTTCAAATAGAATTGGCAAATACGAAATGTCCAAAGGCAACTGGCGACAAAACTTACGAAAGCGATTTCCTAAGCAAACTCTTTGATATCAGTCATCAGTTGTCTGCCATAAAATATTCTCAATATATATATGAAAAATATTGTAATTTTGTTTACAATAGATTACATTTACAATTGAAGGCATTAGTCTATATATATTTCATGTTGGGTTGATAACACACTCTCAAGATCTTCAATATTTATTTGAAATGTGCTTACTGAACCCATTTCATTTGAGCAGCATATCAGATCCGTCATAAAGCCATGATAAATAGCTCTCCTGCTGATAAGACAGTCTGAAACACTTTTCAAACTACTTTATATATATATATTGTATACATAGACGAACTGCCATAAATTCCAATTGAAATATGTGGAAATGTCAAGTGTGCTGAGATACGATCTATAAATATACAAACATTTCCTCATAGACGCTAATGTTATAAAAAAAAGTGCAGATAAAATATTGGAAAAAAGCTACAGATTGGAAAACACAAAAAAACGCGCGACTCCATGAAAAATCGTGAAAATGTCAATTTAAAAATGTACATAAATTGAAAGCACGTAAATTTCATAGATTATGAACACCGGAAACTTGTAAAAGTTCTTGAAACGTTTATATAAGAAGGAGAGAAAAATTTAAGAGCGAGGTTTATATTAGGTAAAGGAAAATAAGCTCCAGACCTGAGACATAATCCCCTAGTTCGCGGTGCAGGATAATAGAGTTTTTGTTTAGATAAATCCCGTAGATATGAATTACCAGGACTTGAATTTATTATTAGTTCTTACTGTACTGAAAGACTTTCCTTGCGTCTGTCACATGACATCATTTCACACTGCACATTCATATTGGCCATAATATCTTGGCTGATAATAATAATGATAACCAGAGACGACTACAGCTACTTCCTCAGTAATTATGGCTCACTGCTGTGCCTCCAACTGATCTATTGCAATCATAATCATAGCTGTGCCCCATCCACATCAGCTATTCATTAAGTGGCTCTGCCTCATTCCAATCGTTCCGTCTCTCTCTCTCTCTCTCGCTTGTAAACATAGCCATTTGTGCGCTTTTGTTGGGTGCGCCGTCGCTTTACATGGGCATTGGCCATTGGGTCGTGTTTTTGTTTAGTGGGCGTGGGCATGTGGGCGTTGGGTGCGTTATTCAAATCATAATCATAATCTGCACCATTTTTGTAACTAGGGCTATATCTTCTTGCTTTGTGCTTCCTCTTCTTTGTGCGGCCTTTGTATCATCCGTTTGTGGGCAGCGCCTATTCGGGGCCGGCCAAGAGTGGGGACTGTTTCAACGGGTTTTGATCTTGTATAGAAATTCTTTTATAAATAGAAGAAGACAACAACAGCAAACCCGACTAAATATGACACAATTTCAAAGCCGTAAAAGTGATACCCTAGAGCAGTTACAGAAAGTCTAGTTAGGATAGAGGACTATAGATTTTTTGAAAATATGATAAAGATGTATGATATGAGGCGTTAGAGCTAGATATGTTTAACTTCATTGATAAATCAGTGACTTGGTATATTATGTATTTCACCTATATCAATATATTCAGCAATAGATCATAGAGTTAGTTGGCTTCAAACTTAGAGACTTTAACAGATATAGCTTTGGTTCTTGGTATATGAACTCTATAAATGGTATTTGACAAGAGGATCTAACAGCTTATGCCTTACGGTACAGGGTATCTGGTAGTCGGGCTGGCAATTGTGGTTGTAGGGGTTCTTTTCTTTTGATGACAAATCGCTGTGTTTGCATCTCTGGGCAACTGGAAATGAATCAACGTTGCGGAAGAGTTGCCCCAAAAGGCGAAGCTCATCAAATATGAATAAATCACAGATGATGCAGGAGCTACGTGAACGAGAGAGAGAGAGAGAGAAAGAGAAGGAGAGGTAGAGGGCGCTGTAGAGCACACAAATTATGATGTTTGTTTTGGCTTGATGAGTCACAGACAAAAGCAACAACAAAACAAAACAGAAATGGAGATGAACAACAAAATAATAATAAGAAGAGAAAAAGGGCCCAAAGCTTGGCGAGCTGGGTGGGCTGGCAAGGTCGTTCCCATGTATTCACGACTCTAGAGGTTCTTTTGTGAGGGCGGATACGCAAAGCAGATGAAGAAGAACAAAAACAAGAACAGGAACAAGAAAAAGAAGAATAAGAAGCAAAATAATAATAAGTAAGAGAAGATCAACGGAAACCAGTTTTGCAGCAGCCTCGTTTACCTTTTTGTGTTTTTCGGGGCAGTTTGATGAATCATGAATCATTGGGCATTCAGTACCTGCAGCCTCTTGCTGTGGGCGTGGCACGCAGACAGCAGCAGCAGCAGCAGCAGCCAACCGGGGCAGGTGATGTGCAGCAGCTGCCACTTGGGCCACCTTTTCCACAGCCTTGCGTGTCTGTGTGTGCGTGGAGTGTGTGGCATCCAAGCTAAACCGGTTGCACGTTATGCGGGTTCGTTCTACACGGCCGTTGTCTGCCTCTCCTTTGTCTCTGCTCAATTGAAAGAAAGAAATATAAAAAAAGACAAATAATGATAAAGATAAAACCACAAACGAAATTCCTGCAGACAATGCCATGGATTAGGATAAGTATCCCAAATACCCGTAATACGCCTAATGCCCGACTAACGGATCTTTTTCGAAAACTCCAAGCTGCAAAAATGAAACGACAATAGGAACGTCATCTCGACATACGCCAGCAAAAAGATATGCACGACTCAGGAGACTGGTTTATGAACAAGTTTTGTCTTTTTATATAATATTTGAAATACCAATGATTTAATCGGGAATTATTAAAAAATAAACACATGCAAAGCCTTATAAATTATTTAACAACGAACATCAGAAACACAATAGCTGAATTCAAGTTGCATTAAATTGTAATATATTCATTGAAATGCCAATTTCTGTATATCATTAAATTATCGATAACCTCTGTTCGATAAACGACTTGGGATAGTCGTTGGAGCTCTGGTCAGAGTGCAATAAATGATAAATATGTGTACATATCGATATATATCGATTGTCGAATATTCATGTTGAACAGAAGAATTGAAACTTGGGCAAAATTAGTTTTCAGCTTTTATTTTTGAGATAATATTGATTGTTCATCGATAACTCTCGTTTAGTAATCGGTATTTGATTTCAATTTCTTTGATAAAATATATATTTTAATCGTCAAACTAATCGAAATTCTTTTTATCCTCTTGATCCACTTCCAGATACTTCATATGAGAAGGCCTGTCGACGCGGCTCGGCGCCCACAACACCCATCCTGGGCAACAAACAGCATCAGACGGAGCACAATGCCGCCTCGCGCTTTACCAATTTCTTCTCGAAGAGGTTTGTGTGCCGCCGTTGAGCTAATCCATGAGTTACTAACGTCGCTGCTCTCTGCTCATTCACAGATCGAATCCTCTCAAGCGTACAAAGTCAGTCACCAAATTGGAGCGCACCAAGCGTGGATCGGGTGGTCTGCGCGGCTCGCGCTCACACGAGAGTCTGCTCTCGAGTCATGCAGTCATGTCCACCATAGGTAAGTGTTCGATCAGCAATCGCTATTACCTCGGCTAGGCTTTGGGAATTCAACTGAACTCTCATAGGGAGCTTCTCGTTAGCAGCCCAGTTGTAAGGGCCTAGATCTGCACATGAATTTATTTCTACATGCACTTTTGTCTCGCTTACTTTTACTCGCTGCCTCAAAGATTTACTCGCTATGTTAATATCATAAACTTGAAGGAGTCACTCGACTAGCGAGAAACGAGATAAATCAATGAATTCTATTCTCTTCGACGAGTTACTGCATTACACTCTACTCGTTACTCTACTCTACTCGTTACTCTACTCTACTCGTTACTCTACTCTACTCGTTACTTTACTCTACTCGTTACTCTACTCTACTCGTTACTCTACTCTACTCTACTCGTTACTCTACTCTACTCTACTCGTTACTCTACTCTGCTCTACTCTACTCTACTCTACTCGTTACTCTACTCTACTCTACTCGTTACTCTACTCTACTCGCTACTTTTACTCTACTTTTATCGTCTCGTGATTTCAACTCATTCGATACTTGAGAATTCGATTCCTGACTACTAAAGCCTAACAAATTCTATGCATTCATTTTATTAACTCGTTGCATTTCAAACTTACTCGCTGCTCGTCATTGCTTACACTGCTTCAACTTGTTCGTTGATTGCCAAACTTACTCGTTACTCGTTAGGCACGCACATTTCTCATTTGCTTTTCCCTCATTCATTGAAACTACTCGTTGCTCTTGAAGGCAGCTCGTTAATCGAAGTGCCTGTTCCTAGACTCGCTTCTCATTTCTACTTGCTCGTTCAGTGAGTCCACTCGCTGCTCTTGAAGCTTGCTCGTTTCTCACCAAGCTCACACGATACTCGCCACGCCCACTTAGCTACTCGCAGGATATACTCTTTTGTTGGCTTCTTGACTTGTAGACGCCCAGCTCACTCGTTAATTTGCTCTTCTCGTTACAGATTTGTCATGCAGCGGCGCTGTGGGCGTTGCGCCCGTGCATCAGTCGGTGCTGGGGCGCCGGCACTGCTTCCAGGTGCGCGGCGGTCCGCGCGGCGAGCGCTACTACTCGTGTGGATCGCGGCAGGAGCGAGACCTGTGGATCTACTCGCTGCGCAAGTCGATCGCCCCGAATGCGGAGCACACACGCCGCATGGACAACTCGCTGAAGCTGTGGGTGTACGAGGCAAAGAATTTGCCAGCGAAGAAGAAGTACTTCTGCGAGCTGCAGCTGGACAAGACGCTGTACGGGCGGACGAGCGTCAAGCTGCAGACGGATCTGCTGTTCTGGGGCGAGTACTTTGATTTCCCCGACATACCCGAGATCAACGTGATCACGGTGAATGTGTTTCGCGAGGTCGACAAGAAGAAGAAGCGCGACAAGTACCAGTTCGTGGGCTCGGTGAAGATACCCGTGCACGAGGTGACCTCGCGCCCCTACTGCGAGGACTGGTATCCCATACTGAGCGACAAGGCCGGCGACAGCCTCGGTCGCGGCGGCATGGGCAAGGACAAGGAGAGGGAGCTGCAGCCGACGCTGCGCATCAAGTGCCGCTTCCAGAGCACCGACATCCTGCCCATCAATGTCTATGGCAACTTCCTGGCCTACCTCAAGGAGAACTACAAGCGCGTCTGCGAGACGCTCGAGCCGGTGATCGGGGTCAAGGCCAAGGAGGACATTGGGCAGGCGCTGGTGCTGCTGATGCACGCGCAGGGCCTGGCCGGCGCCTTCCTCACCGACGTCGTGGCCCTCGATCTGCTGCGCGTCGGCGACCAGCGACTGACCTTCCGCGGCAATTCGCTGGCCACCAAGAGCATGGAGGCGTTTCTGAAGCTGACGGGCGAGCAGTATCTGCAGGACACGCTGTCGGCGCCAATCAACGAGCTCATTCAGTCCGATCGCGACTGCGAGGTGGACCCCACCAAGACGAGCGGCTCCTCGTCCGGCTCGCTGCAGCGGCAGCAGGCGGCGCTGCGCACCGCTGTGCGCAATGCCTGGCAATGCATTTACGAGTCACACAAGCATTTTCCGCCCCAGCTGCGCGCCTGCTTTGCGACGTTCCGGGAGCGCCTGCAGCAGCTGGGCCGCCAGGACATGGCTGACAATCTGATCTCGGCCAGCATATTCCTGCGCTTCCTCTGCCCGGCGATCCTCTCGCCGTCGCTGTTCAACATCACCAGCGAGCTGCCGTCGGCGCGCGCCACACGCAACTTGACGCTGGTGGCGAAGACGCTGCAGACGCTGGCCAACTTCACGCGCTTCCAGGGCAAGGAGAACTTCATGGAGTTCCTCAATGACTTTCTCGAGCAGGAGGCGGCGCGCATGCAGCAGTTCTTGGAGTACATCTCCACGCGGCCCGACCACGCCACGCCCGACTCCATACTGGACTGGGCGGGCTACATTGACCAGGGCAAGCAACTGTCCATCTTGCACAGCCTGCTCAGCGAGAGTCTGGCCAAGCTGCCGGAGGCGCGCCAGCACGAGCTCGATCCCCTGCAGCACATACTGGACGACATCAGCCGTGCCAAGGAGTTGTCGGCGGGCCATGCCCTCGCCTCCGGCTACCTACCCACAGTCATGTCCACGCACAGCATTGCCAGTGAGAACCAGGAGAATCGCCAGCCGGATGCCAGTGCTGGCCCTGGCATGGTGCCCAGCAGCTCGAGCAGCTCTTTGCAGCAGCAGCAGCAACATCAGCAACAGCAGCAGCAAATGGCTCAGCCGCAGCATGCGGTGGTCAGCAAGCCGCTGCCCGCAGAGCGCGGCATTATGCGAGGCGTGCTGACGCCCAGCGCATTGGAGAAGAACATATTCCGTTACAATGATCCCACGGTGAATGTGCGCCTGCAGCAGCAGCAGCAGCAACTGGAGCAGCAGCACTCACAGCAGGTGCTATCCAACTCGCAGAGCTCCATTGCAGGAGGAGCCGGTGGTGGTTCTGGGGCTGGTGGTTCCGGCTACATGAACAGTCCGGTGCTGCAGCACGCCCAGTCGCAGAGCTCGATGGCGTCTTCCTCGCTGAATGGCAGCAGCAGCAATCTGCTGCATCAGCACCAGCATCAGCAGCATCCCGCCCAGCATCTCAATCAGCACTGCCCGCCGGCTCCGCAGACGAGTGCTGCCAGCATCATGGACCGCTTGGAGCGCATGGAGCGACTGGGCCAGACCTACCAATACGTGGTCAATCACAATGGCAACAGCAATGGCAATGGGGACTACGATAGCTCCACGGGTGGCAGCTCCCGGGCTCGTACCTTGCCGCGCAACAACAACAACAATGGCAACGGCAATGGCGGCGGCAATGGCGGCGGCAATGGCAGCGGCAATGGCAATGGCTGCAATAGCAACCAGAGCGGCAGCTACGACGATATGCACGGCGAGTTCATCCAGATCTCTGGCCTGGACACGAGCAGCGCCTTCGTGCGCAAGTCGCCCACGCCGCTGCTGAAGGCGGGCGCCGCAGCAGCGCCGCGCGGCACGCGCATCAATCGTCACAACTTGAACCTGAACCTGGGCATACCCGACCACTCGGCCCCTCACAGCTATGCGCGCGCACCGCTCAATCCCAACTCGAATATGCCCAAGAATTTGGAGGATCTGGACGATCTGTTCAAGTACGCCGAGGAGCAGGACGTGATTGTGGAGCCGCAGCCCAGCGGCAGTCACGGCCACGGCCATGGCCACGCCCACAACAAGCAGCAGCTGTCGGCGAAGAGCAGCCACTGCAGCTCCGGCTACCAGAGCATCTCCACGAATCCCTCCCCCGCACAGTCCTCCAGTCCAGTCGAGGGCCAGCTGCAGCAGTCGCAGCAGTCGCAGCCGCAGCAGCCACAGCAGTCGCAGCAGCCACAGCAGCAGTCGTCGCACAAGCTGGGCGCTCCGCTGGCCTTCAAGAATCCCTCGTACCAGCTGCAGAGCACCGCGCCCACCGCCTCGACTCGCGGCCCGCCCACGCCGCAGCAGCAGACGACGCCCTTTGGCGGCCGTGTGAAGCTGATGGGCGCTGGTCTGGTGGCGGCACGGGCCGCCTTCTTGAACAGCGGCGGTACACTGGATGCGGCCACCTTGACGCCCAGCTCCTCGGACGAGCAGCTGTCCACGGACAATCACTACAGCTATGCGGCGGCAGCGGCTGCCGGCGCCAATGTCGTCAACAAATTGGAGGCTCAGCGCTCGCTCAGCGGTGGCAGCAGCTCCTCCAACTCGAACTCGAGCAAGCCGACCCACGCCTACGGCCGGCTCAATGAACACATGGCCGTGTCCTATGGCATGTCCACGCAACAGCAACAGCAGCAGCAGCAGCAGCAACAGCAGCAACAGTTGCAGCAGCATTACCATCACCATCCCCACCAGCAACATCAACAGCAGCAGGATCACAAGCAATACACCAGCGGCGGCGGCGGAGCCAGCAGCACGGCGACATCCTCAACGGCGGTCGCCCAGCGTCGCCTCAGTCTCGATTCGGCGCGAACGCTCTCCGACAGCAGCACCGATACGGAGGGTGAGTTAAGAAGCAATCAGATGGCAGGAGTAGAGCAGGAGTAGAGTTAGAGACAGTTTGAAGTTGAGGTGGAAATTCAGCAGGAAGCTGCATCATGAGGATAAATGCTGCTTTATTAATTATTGATTAGCAAAGAAGAAGTTGAAGTGGAAATTTACCAGGAAGATCATCATGAGGATAATGCAACTTTATTTATTATTAATTATCAGCTAGCTAACAGATATGCAATTTTATTAGGAGCATTGCTTACTACAAAGATGAGATACTAATAGTATTGAGCTATAAATAGGCTGAGGATTAGGATAAGAGACAGAAAGCTACAATGAAGCTGTATCATGGGGATAAAGTTGACATCATTTTAATAGATATCAGAGAAGAAGTTGCATCTGTTCACTAAGCGACTGGCTTTAGTTGCGTACTAACTACGTCTACTACAGCCTTTACCAGGAAGATAAGCTGCATGCTAAATATTAAGATATTTTTGCTAGCCTTAAGTGTTACGTTTCAATTATTTACCAGGCAGATAAAGTGCAGTCAAAGTCTGTGCGATGCATTGTATAGGAGAGAGACGTTTGCAAAGTGCCTGGCAGATTTGCCATGAACATAAAACTAAAATGGCTTCTGCTTGCTTTCACAGGTCACTGCGCACAGCTGCAGGAGGGGAAGCGACGTCGCCAGCTGCGCAGCAACGCCAACAGCGGCCTCAGCGGGCTCAGCGGCGGCCCTGGCGTCTCGGTCTCGGTGTCGGACTCCTCGGGCTTGAGCCGGGGCTACGACCACAACGGCGAGATACAGCTGCTGCAGGAGACGCTGGATACGCTGCGTCACACGCTGGACCGGGACGAGGCGGAGCTGCGCGATTCTAGTGATGAGCTGTTCGCCCTGCAGCGGCCGGGCGGAGGCGGCGGCGGCGGCGGCGGCGGCAGCGGAAGCAACGGCGTCAGCAACCTGAGCCTGCAGTCGGAGTCCACCATGCGCAGCATCATTGACAGGTAAGTGTGTTTAGCAGCTTGTTCGCACCAGCCGGCCAACTAATATTAGGCAAACACTTTGCAGGCTCATCACCATGGAGGAGGAGCTGCGGCGCGAGCAGCTGAAGATGTCGCTCGCCCTGTCGCACAAGCAGCGTGTGATCGAGGAGCAGGGGCAGCAGATCGCGGCTCTCGATGCCGCCAACAGTCGGCTGCTGAGTGCGCTGACAGCGCTGCGTCAGCGCTACGAGACGCAGCAGCAGCAGCAGCAACACCAGCAACAGCAGCAGCAGCAGCAGCAGCAGCAGTAAGCACCAAAGAACCAGAAGCCACAGTGAACGAACGGTTGGAGCACAGGAGCAGGCGGAAACAGGAGCGACAGCAGCGGCAAGTGGGTGGTGGTTGCATGTAGAGTAGCTACAGTCCCAGCACACACACATGGACATACACACACATACATGCACAAGTTGGGCCGCCGTTGTCGTCGTGTTTTTTTATTGTCATAAGATACATTTTTGTTTACATTTTTTTTTGAGCCAATTTTTTTTTATTATTGCTATGCTACATAAATTATGCTACATGTTTAAAATATATATTATACACATAAACACACATGTATGTGTGAATGCATATATATGAAAAGATATATATATATATATATATATATATATATATATATATATATATATATATATATATATATATATATATATATGTAAAAATATATATACATAAATAATACATATAATAATATATAAATATTTTCTCAAGCTATGTTTAAACCAACTGATGTAAAAGAAAACGCAACTGTTGCTGCAGCGGCGGCAACAGCAGAAGAAGATTGTAAAACTAATATTAAAATGATATGAGAAAGAGTATGAAAGAAGAAAGAGGAAACGGGACGCAGAGAAATGCAGAACAAGTTAAGTTAATAAATAAAAATATAACCAAAGTTAGACAAATTTGGATTGTGTGTTTATTTTTCTTCATGGATTAGAGTAGATCGATGCAGCAACGAGCTGCTGGGAAGATTTTCCTATTGATGCGCGGAGAAGGTATTCGGCTTAATAGTTGACTAATAAATAATCAGGTATATATTTTGATAACTTTTACTACCTACGAGATGTGCTCTAGCTGCATAACATAATCTATGTTATATTCACACTTATCTTATCGCACGATTGCTGGCGCCATCTATTGTAAGGCGATCGAAGCTGCGCACAATGCGCAGAACAATGGCGCACCCTACATATACTATACGCCAGTGTGTACAGCGCCATCTACCATGAAAAGAGCAGAACCAGTTAACGTACGCCTAATGATATGCAATACCACTCCATCTATGGCTTCACAAGTGTATGCAACTGTGGTGAATTGCTAGCGTCATCTGCTGTAAGCAAGGTTCAGTTACGCCGTCATAAATTGATTTGTTGGTGGCGACATCTACAGCTCCTAATTAAGTGTAAGCCCCACCACGAGCCACAGATGCCGGCACGTGCACCACTTTTATGATCGTGGTTAAAGAAACAAAGGATTATCCGTTTATGTGTTAAGTGCGCATTACGCAACAATAAAAACTGTCACCAAAACTGGGTGACCCGAGCCACAGTGTGTGGCCGGCGCAGACCGGACAACGAACATGTAACAGGGAAGCGAGCCATAAAATCTCGCCGCCGATTCAATGAGCTGAAATTCCAAGGGATTTCCAGCGCTGTGGACCATTCATAAAATGTGGCTCACTGTGGCGGCGTCACGGCGTCATTGCGCACATGTGTTGTCAATTACCTGGCCGGATGCACAGGTAGCCGCCGTGCAGCCAGGTAGTGTTGCAGCCTGGGACTTTCCGCCCAATCGTTGAATGAACGGCCTAACGGCCTGCACCATTGACATATAAAACCAGCCGGGCACTGGCCAAACACATTTAGAAGCCAAGGCAACGTCAGACAGTCAAGCCATGCCGTCCTCGTCTTCGTCCTCGTCCACGCTCCCAAACGCAACCATCGTCTGTCTCATGGCGCTGCTCGGACAGCTCGTGCTAGTCGCCTCCACGGATCCCCTGCCACTGGCGCAACAGCTGCGCATCTGGCAGTGTAGGCAGCGCTGTTACCATCAGACGGACGTTTCGCCCTCGCTGTGCCACGCCCGGCCGGATTGCTATATGTGCCACGACTACTGCCGCGTCCTGGTCGTCGCCGAGTGGAGCCTGGCCAGATCCATGTGCGCGGATCGCATATTCTGCAGTCGCGGCTGCCGTACCGCCTGCCAGTTCCATCGGCTGCACACGGCCACGGCGGCGCCCTTTGCCAATGCGCTCCACAAGACGTGAGCGCCCAAACGACCGCCCGTCCGCCTTGGGGGTGGCGGCAGTGGGCGTGGCACATCTGTAAATATCAATCTAGTTGTTAGTGCATAGCGCGTAAGCTTCTACTTCTACTTCTAAGTTAATAAAAATAAAATTAAAATGCAAAAACTTCATATTGTCGACTATCTATCTGTCTTACACACTCTCCACCTCTCTCTTTCTCTCTCTGGATGCAAGCAAGCAAATTGACCAGGCTGCTGCTGCTGCTGCTGCCACAGCAGCTGTTGCCGCCGACTCGCTTTATTAATCAGCAACGATGACGCTTCGGGCTCAACCCTGCCGCAAAAATAATTTCAAAAAATGTGCAAAAAAATAAAGACATTAAATTTTGAAAAGAAAAAAAGATATAAAAAATGTTCTGCCCGCGCATAGAAAAGCATGCAACAGGTGGCACGCAGCAGAAGCAGCAGCAGCGATCAGACTTTGGGCCGGATATTGGCTTTGCCTTTAACTTATTTTGTGTTCGCCTGCCTTTCTGCTTCTTCTTGTATTTGGGCCAACATATGGCGCTCTCTTGGCCAAGCTCGATGCCAGCGCCGCGATAAGGCCAACAGCTCCCGCCTAACGGTTCACACACACACACACACGCACATTCAGCTGACAAATATTTGAATCTCCACGCATATTGTTTGCTTTAACACCTAATTACATAATTGCAGCTCTGCCGCGCCCCCCTTGAGTCACTGACTTGGAGCCGTCCCGCTGTCAGCTGTCACATAAACCAGCAGCAGCCTCAGCAGCAGCAGCAGCAGCGGCGAGCGCATAAAAACCAGCGCAATGATCGTAAAAAAATCGATTTGAAGTCTATAAAAATCATATCATACAAATTTTTATACGCCAAGCACATTTAAAAAACAACAAAAAGAACGAGAGGAATTGGGAACGGGAGAAGGGAGACGCGAGACAGGAGACGGGAGAGGGGAGAGGGGAGAGGGGAGATGCTGCGCGTTAACTCTATTGACAAGCCAACAATAGAGATGAAAACAAGCTACGATTATATATAGTGTGTATAATATGCATAATATAATAGTATAAATAATAGTTAAAATGTCTACGACCCAAGCAAAGGCAGCAGCAGCAGCAGCAGCAGCAGCAGCAGCAACAGCAACAGCAACAGCAACAGATCAATGCTCTATCAAGATCTAGAGGCTGGATGAAGAAACCTTTTCGTAATGAAGAATGCTAGAGAATGGAGGAAAATATTTTGTGATGGGCTTTTCAAGAGGCGAGTAAAAGCTGGAAATGAAAATAGATCAAATCAATCGAGAAAAAGTTACATAAATACTCCTAAATATATAGTAAGGATAGTTGTAGACATTGAGAGTAACATATTTGAAATCGTTAAAATTAATATGAATTTCCTTTAAATATAGAAATTGGAAGATGCATTAATAAAAAATATAGAATATTTATTCTTTTATTTATTATTTGGATATAGAAATTGATAACAATTCTATCAAAATTAAAATTAATTCTTATATACAGAAATCGAAAAATACATTTCGTATTTATATGTTAATAAAATACAGCAAAAAGAGAGACTTAAATTCAAATTCAATTCGAATGTGGAAATCAAAAGAGAAGAATATAACGATCAAATCTAGATATAGAAATAATTGAATTAAAATATCAGATGTAGAAATTATTGCAGAAATAATTTTAAAAAATGTATTTATAATAAAATAAGTGAGCTAATTAAAATATAAAATAATATAAATATAAAATTAAAAAATAAAATATATGAAAAAAAAACAAATTGTATTCAAAATTAACTATTTTTATTTTTAAATATGCTATAAATTTATAGCAAAGATTTTTGGTATGAGCCATTACTTATTGTATTTATAAATGTATTATATATTTATTGTATTTATATATTATAAAATGTATTAATTATATTATTAGTTGTAAAAAATTTTATTATATATTTATTGTATTATAGATTTTTTTTTAATTTCCTGAAATAATTTTATATATTAATCTTGGCTTGGCGTTTTAAGGAAGCAAAGCAATATGAGTCTAGAAACATTTGAAATTGAATGCAAATTAAAATTGCAATCATTTGGTTCTGTGCAATGTCTGCCCTGATCTCCATCCGCCCACTGGGGGCGTGGCAAATCGGAAAAGCTCAGAAACCATGGTAGTTGAAGTGCAAGAAAGTTGAAATTTAGAATGCATACTCGGGTTGACAGCAAACAATCAATAAGATTTGGCACCCTTTGGGGCGTGGCAAAAGAACTGGAAACTCGCAACTTAACGACTAAATTACTGATATGTAGTAAAAAATTGTAGACGTGACAGATCGGAAAGCGGATCTATCAGCGCTCGCGCCGTGAATGAGAATTCTGCAGTCGGCAATGCCTGCCTGTTTGTATTCAGTGCATTTGAAGCCAAAATGAACAAAACTAATTTCTGAACTAATTTCCTTAAATATGTCTGTGTTTCATATAATTAACTATATTTCGTATTGTCCCAGATTAAAATTGATATGCGTCAAGATGCCTGAGAAAGTCTGGCGACTTCGAGAGCAGCTGGAGATCGTGTTCATGTTAGAGTTCGAGTTGGAGCCGAGGGGAGGGGCAAGACGGAAATCATTCGAAATGAAAAGCTAAGCCGCGTTTTGAAAGCAAATTAAAAGCCACGACAAATGGTCCTAAGAAAATAAATGACAAATAAATTTTCCATTGAGCAACAGGTGCTTAAAGGGGCTCTACGTCTAAATGTCTAAACGTCTCTCGGTTTGTCTACCTCGCTGTCCCTCCGTCCGTTCGTCCGTTCGTCCGTCTGACTGGAGAATTGAAAAGTTTTCCGATGATGCAATAAATTTACAGATAAAATTTTTATTTACGATTAAGCTGGCAAAGCTGAGCACAGAGGGCGAAGGGAGCGGGGCGAGGGCCATAGAGCCACGCTGTCTAGGCTGGATTCTGGGTTACGTTTCGAGCTGGGCATGGGGGGGGGGCGGGGGTGAGCCTCATTGAAATAGTTGCCATCGTGCATCACGACGACTCAAGAGCTGAGCCGGCGATATACATAAACAGAAACACACATAATATGTACAGACATATATATTTATATATATATTAATTAATTATAAAGCAGGCACAAAGGCGGAGCGGGCGAGGGTGAGCAGGAGCCGCAGAGGATCAGACAGTTGGACAGCCGCCCGGTCATAACGTGCACGAAGGTGAGAAATCAATTTTCAGTATCTCGCTTTGTGCTTAATACTTTTCCAGTGAAATGCGCCGCGACGAGGATGAAGATGAGGATGAGGCTGAAGCTGAGTCTGAGGCTGAGGCCGAGGAGCTGCGCAGCGCCTGGGGCCATTCAGCAGAGGGCAGGCAGTGGCAGCAGCAGCGGCTGCGAGGCTGAGTGAGGCACAGGCCATGCTCCGTTGTCGTCAAGCCTCAGAAGCGAGGCCACAAATGAGGTTCAATGGAGAATGGCTATGAACTGGACCTGGCTCTGGCTCTGGGCCTAACTCTGGGTCTGACTCTGGGTCTGGGTCTGGGTCGGGGCAGCCCTGGCACGTAAATTAGGATAACAACGTGAAACATAATTATTACTTTGGACAGATATGGCAACCTCGACTGCGCCTGCGCCGAATCCTGCGCCGCTGACTCTGTGCTCATGACTAGCTGATCGAATTTCTATACCCTGGCCAGACAACCAAATTCCAGTTTGTCTAAGACTCAAAGCGACAATTTTCTAGTTCACTTTAATACTAATAAACTACAATAAAAAAAAACTTTAATACTCTAATCATTTTTTAAGATTTATTTTAAACACGATTTTATTTTATTTTTTTATTACTTTATGAACTAGCATATCGATTGAGCTCAAGAAATATTTTAAAAAAATATTTTCTTATTAAACCACAAATCTGACTGATCTGAAATCTGAAATCATTTTTGTTTTTTCTTAATTAATTTGTTTGTTATATAATATTCTTTTGTTAAAATATATTGTACTAATCTATTTATATATATTTTTATTACTTATATAAAGTTAAAAAAATGTTTTATGTTTTTCTTTTTAAATGAATTTAAGTAAAAATTAAATTAATATTCATTTCAACTTAATTATAAAATAGAGAAATATTAAAAGAAAAAAAATAAATAAATAAAAAGTGAATTGTGCGTCGGCCGGGAATCGAACCCGGATCAACTGCTTGGAAGGCAACTATGCTGACCATTACACCACCGACGCCACCTGGAGGGAGGGTGCACATTACCCAAATTAAATGACAGACGCCTAGCAGAGCTTGAATTATGGTTCAATGAAAATATAAATTCTATAAAGGCTTTCCTTACCTACATTCCAAAAGCGAATACAAATAATAGCACTCTTAGCATTATTTGTTTTTTTTTTTTAATTTCCTATATATATATATATATATATATATAGTCTTATTCCCCCAGCGAGGGTAAAGTGGAAAGCTGTCTTCTTAAAAAAAAAAGTAAATATTCATAGCCATTAAAACTACAATTGCAACTCAGTCAACATATTCCATATTCAAATGCTCCATTTTATTTATTCCTAACGATTTCTGTTCTGGTCGGCACATGCTATACAAGAGACAATAATAATTAAAATGCGCTGCAATGGTTGGCCATTCGCTACAGCTGCTGGGGTATCTAGGGTATCTGCAAGTCGCGCTCTTCCCCATTGCTGACTGCTGAGTTGTTTATTTTGGTTTTGTGGCCCAAATAAATGTATTAAAGTTGGTTAACGCCTTCATTTCTGTGCCGAGACGCAGCTCGGCTCAAGCCTCAAAGTAGGTGTAATAAAAAATATGAATTGTTGTTGTTTTAAGCTGCAGCAGCAGGGCAGCAACAACAACAGCTTGCAGCAGCATCCAAGCAGCAGCCAAAAATCATTCAGCGCTTTTTATGAGCCAAAGCGCTTCGACTCCAATCGGATTGGCTTGGGCATCGGGCGCGGGACTCAGCTGGAGGATTCCGTGTGAACAGCAAATTGGCAGGCGAAATGTGTGAATAGAAGTGTGAATAACTGGCTGACCGAATGGCCAATTGAATGCGTCGAAATGAGTGCCAGGGCAGCAGCAAGTGAATAAAACAAATGCATTCAAATGCAGCGAAATGAATGATCATGCCTAGTGCCTTGCCTTTGAGTGTATTCATTGGTTGTATCTATTGTCGGTCAGTGTTATATTCATGAGTGTTTTCACAAAATGATTTCATTTTTGTTTTCTAAATTATATCGAATATCTCTCTCTGTGTCTCTCTTGCCCTGTATTTATAAATGTGAGTATATTCAAATACATTCATTGGCATATTCACATTGGATTACCTATATTACGGCATATACACATATACTCATAGATAGACTATTGAGCGCTTGTGAATATACGAAAGAGTGTATATTCACAAGCACTCAATAGTCTATTTATGAGTATATTCTTGAGTGCACTTATGAGAATAAACCATAATTATTTGATTACATAATGCATATATTTATTCAAGTGTTTTTGGGCATATATAATAGATTCATACTACATATGCAAGTATTCGTGAATACATGCATGAGTACATGTATATTCATTTTATTCATTTACTTTTTATTAAATTATTTCAAAAATATATTTATATTTATACATATATATTTAAAGAGCTATTCATATATATTTCCGAGTATTCACAATCCATATCTGGTCAGCAATTTGTTCATTTGCCCATGTGAGTGCATTCATATTCAAATTCATATTTTATGCTGTATTTAATGGCTTTATTGATGAGCATTAAAACTCTAAATTGGCTAATAAGCCGCACACTGAAAATAGATTTAATTGGGATTCGAATTAATTTAGAAAAAAAAAAAAAACAGACGAAGATGATGAATAAATGAAAAAACATAAACAGAGCCGAAAAGGTGTAAATTGGCATTTGATCCTTCGGCTCATCAGGTAATTAACGCACAGCGGTGCAGCCCGACTCGGGCTCAGGCGATGGTAGGGGCCGTACTAGGGTGCGGGCAGGAGCAGCAGCAGGGGCCATGGGGGCATGGGGGCATGCCCACCCGCTGTTGCTGCCTGGTCGAAGGAAATGCCACAAAATTGAAAATGCAAAACGAAATTGGCAACTGGCAACTGGCAACTGGCAGCGGCCAACGGAGTGGAGCGGAAACGTTCGCCGTGCGTAATGAAGACGTTAAGCTGAGGCTGAAGCTGAAGCTGAGGCTGAGGCTGAGGCTGAGGCTGAGGCTGAAGCTGGAGCTGAGGCTGAGGCTGAGGCTGAGGCTGAGGCTGAGGCTGAGGCTGAGGCTGAGGCTGGAGCTGAGGCTGAAGCTGAGACTGAAGTTGGAACTGCGACTGCGCCTGGGACTTGGACTGAGACTGAGACTGGGATTGGGAGTCGCGACTTGGCATCTGCCTCTGTGGCTGGCAGGCATGCGTTGCAGTCGCAGTTGCAGTCGCTGCCGCAGTCGCTGCCGCTGTCGCTGGCTGCGTAACTCTTTTGCGGCGGCTCGTTTTGGTTCCGCTTGCATGTTAACTGAAAATTCGTATGAAGGCGAGAAATTAATGAATCATTCACACCTGCATGACGGATTGTCGGCATTACTCGCCGCAGCGCGCTGGCTCCATTTTGTACGACTGCGAACGAGGCAAACGAACTGGACGGGGGCGCGGCGCTCCTGACGCTTCTGCCAAAGGAGTTGCCTTCTAATTTATTTGCCTGATGTGTGTATTACATTTGTGGGCCCCGACCCCGACCCCTGGCAGTCCGCAGTCGGCAGTCGGCAGTCGGCAGTCGACTGTTGCCTGTTGGTTGTTGGCTGTTGGCAGTCGCAACGGTGTCCCGATTCCGGACGCGTTGCAATTCGTAAATTGCCTCACGGCTATGCAGGTCGCAGTTCTCGAGACGATGATGTTGCTGTTGCTGTTGCTGCTGCTGCTGCTGCCTGATGATGCGTTCAGCTGAAAGTATCTTTCAGATACAGTTGCCGCTCTGCAGATACAATGGCCGAAATTCGTTTGAGCGGCAGCGAAAATCCAATTCATTGCGGCTCGCCACGCACGTGTTGTGGGCTGCCAGCCCTTAACACCTGAGCACTTGACGACCTGCGACCTGGCAGCACCCTAAACTCGATCTCATTGATTATTAATGACAGCAGCTTGTTCTGCCAGCAATGACAGACGCTCACGATCGAGGCTATCGATACATCGATAATCGATACGCATTATATATCATTCTACTGCAATCACCCAGTTTGTATTTGGATATTGCTCTTGAACTACCGATAATAACAACGATAACTGAAACGAGAATGAGCTGTTGAGTTTCTAAATGATCGATAAACAAGACTAAGTTATCGATAAACAAGTAACTATATTATTTAATTCCATCGAATGCGCCATAGCAACACTATATATGATTATTGCGTAACCATTCCATTAGCTTCCACTTGAATTACATTCCACTTCAGACGAAAATGCTGGAATAATCGATAGACTAATCGATTGCAGTCCCATGCTAGGCCATCACTGTCGAAATGAAATTGAAGTCATGCCAATAATGAGCCGTTATACATTCCTAGCATATCCTTTTTAGTGTTAGACAACAATTGTTATCGACAGACTACATTTTCACTGCAAGAATAATCGTAATTGTTATCGATACTTGGTCTTGATGCATCTTATATATTATATCAATATTATGGATATGAATATAAAATATATGAATAGGAAATAATATGTAAATTGTCGATAGTTATCGAATTAAGCTTTCGATAGTTGCATAATTAGACCCATGGTTGTTGGAGCTGGCCCAGCTTCAGGCGGATCTTGCGGTCCAGGCCCATTGCGTGCTGCGTGCGAACTTGATGGATGCACTGCCTCCGCCTGCCACATCGCACCACTGCACCGCTGCACCGCTGCACCACACGCAGCCGCCGGGCACTTTGCTGGAAATTAAAATGCATACTCAAATTCGCATTCACATTCGCATTCACATTCACATTCGCATTCACATTCGCTAGTCCGTTCCTGTGCCCATTCCCATTCCATTCCGTAACCCTCTCGAAGCAAAAGTCAAAAGTCAGAGAGAAATGCAATTTGGAAATTAAAAAGAAATTCAATATAGTATAGCCAAGGGAAGGCTTTTACCACATAAATACCCTGTAAATTGAATATGTTAGCTAACCCACCCAACGTCTGCGCGGATGCAAGAAATCGAGCCCCGTAGTTCGATTAATACTGGAATTCAGTTGTCAATTTATTTAGTTCGATTCGTTTTCATTCAGTATACCCTGTAATATTACCAACATACATATACCTTAAGCTAACACACCCGAAGTCTGTGCGGAATAGAATAGGACCGAAACGCTAATCGATGTCAGTTTTAGCCCTCTCAACAGATACATATGTATGTATATTTGCACAACTTCAATACACCCCTCGTTCTGCACTCCTACTGGGTATTCCTAGAGCTAAAAAAAAAATTGAGTTATACAAAATAAATGTTTCGTGTTGCAGTTCGCTTGGCTGGGACGCGTGTTATGTGCCCAGCAGGGACTCGATGCTGAAGGATGAGTTGTACTGCGGCTTCTGCTGCAGCGGCGGCTGCTCGGGCAGCGCCGTCAGACTGGGTGGCTCCAGTGGTATCGGTGGCTCCAGTGGCTCCAGTTTTATCACAGGGCTGCTGTCGCAGCTGTCGTCCGGGCATCCTCTTTGGTTGCAATTGTCCAAGCTGTCGCCGCCCACCACATCGATGGCCAGCTCATCGTCCAGCTGCTCGCCTGGCTCCTGCTCCTGCTGCAGCTCCGTGTCGCTGGACTCGTGCCGATGTGCCGCCAGGTAGTCGGCGCGCAGCTGCTCCACATTGACCTCGAGTCCCTTTAGGCGCAGCTTACGCGCCTGCCGCTCGATCGCCTTGGCTATGCGCTTGCTGCGCTGCGCGCTGCTCGAGAGGATTGGCCATTGGCCAGTGAAATTAATTACTGGGGCCAACTGTTGCTCGGCTGTGCCGTTCACTTACCGCTCCCTGGCTCGCAGCTCCTGCAGTGGAATCGGCGCACCGCTGCAGCTCTGCGGCTGGGCATTGTGCGCCGGCCGTCCAGGACCCTTCTTCGTGTGCTCCTTCTTGCGCCACTTGGCGCGACGGTTCTGGAACCACACCTGCAATGATGGGCCGAGATGAGGGGTATATGAAATCAAATGATAGTCTTAGAGCACATCAACTACAGCTTAGGCTAGGCTAGATGACATAGACTCAAACTGCATCAAGGAATGAAGATCGAATATCCAGTATGTGATGTTATTAGATGGCCATGTTTTGAATGCTACGGATATTTCTATAGTTTGTATTCATATTAAAGTTGTTTAGTTTGATATATTTCTGTATAATTACAGGAAAATCTGCCTTCACTCATCGAGTTTTGGCGCATCTGCAAATAGATATGGCGTACTCCTTGAACTCTTTGAATGAATGATACGAAACTGTGAAGGTTCATATTGCATATGTCGAAGGACAGAAGCATTCAACATATACAGGCAAAAGTTCAAAGCAAAAATCGTACTTATATATATAACAAATGAGACTGTTTCAGTCGGGTACTACAGACCGCATAATACTACTTCACGGTATAAAAACAATTGAATCTATTTTGATAAAGAAGTCAGGAGCTACAGTAACTTAAGTAATCCATTTTAGAAAAACAGAACAGCTTACGAGACGAGACGAAACAGAGGGATGGATATTCTACAAGCCCCATATACTCTTTTCGCTTTCTTCACACATATATGTATACATTTATAGTATAAATGGTATTTCCATTTAGATCTGTTTAAAATCTTATGAAGAGATCAAGTCGACAGATTACGCCACACAGAGAAACGGATGGACAGCGAGAGGCAGGGATACGTCATGATTACGTAATCATTTAAGCTCAGCTCATTGCACAGATTAAACTGAAAATATGTGGATTATATAGAGTAGAGTTGATAATAATCCATATTATACAGATCTCTATGGCTGTGATAACGAAAAGAGTTATATAATTATATCAATAAACAGAAGAGTCATCATGATGAGGGCAACAATGGTAGTACTCCTGCTCAGAATACTGTTAACAATATCTTCGACTTTCGCAATTGATGAGTTCGCATCAGCTGCTGAGTGGCTGAGCGACGGCAATAGTAATGAATATTATTATTATAAAGTCGTTATCGTAATTTAGTTATATTATTCTCAGGTTCAGGTTCAGTTTCAGTTTCGGTTTTGGTTTCGGTTTCGGTTTCGGTTTCAGCTTCGATATGCGCTCGTTCGTTATGCATGGGGTTAGACGGCGGGCCGTAAACAAAATGGCGTCCCTAATTGGGGGCAGTTTGAGGAGCGACTCAAGCGCAACGCAAACGCGTTTCGAGTGGGCGTTCGAATGTCTCTGTGTGTGTGTGTGTGTGTGTGTGCGTGTGTGTGTGCGAGTGTGTCACTTCAATTTGAAGTCATTTGCATGCATTGTGCATTTTTTAATGTGCAGCAAATTGTTTTTGAGTAGCTGCATGCCATGCTCACGTTGCCTGCGCTTTAACGAGTGCCCAAACCTCAACCTGAACCAAACCCAAGTCGAATTGCACCGCCCATCAGCCAGCTGGCTCACCTGTCCAACTGCTCGTCCCACTGTCTCTCTGTCTGTCCGACTGTCGCAGTCTTGTCTCGTCTTGTTCGCATTGACAAATTGATATGTCATGTCAAGAAACAATTTCTGGCTAAGCGTAGACGCAGACATAGAATAATGTCCCGGGCCAAGAAACCGACGACGATAATCACGCGCCTGACATGCAACTCGGCAATGGCAATGGCAACAGCGACGCCGACGCCGACGTTGACGTCGACGTCGACGTCGACCGCGTCAACTCTTTGGGCAATGCAATTGAAATCATTCCAACAGCAGCGAGCGGCACGAAACGCAATTCCAAATGAAATAAACTGAATTATAATGAATAAAAATAGTCGGGTAATTGGTTTTATTGAGTAATTGAGTTGCAGTTGCAGTCAAATTGTTTTACCCAGCAAAAGCACGCAAATGCCGCTGCAATCAGGTGCGATCGAACTACGGGAGATGCCAATACGAATACCAGAGCCATACATGGGATTATCGATGACGATTACATTGCAAAGTGGAATTCTGACACTGCTCACATGAGTTGGTTATATTGTTGAATACAGAGTACTAGATATCGATATGTGGCTCGATTACGGCATATCGATGCCAAAGGGATAACAGCACTACATTCATTTGAATCATATATTTATGAAACTCAGAGCTTGAACTCGTTCAGTTAGTACCATAAAGTCAGCAAGGCGTAGATATCGATACACTGATCAATTGCGTGCAATCGATATAATATAGGTCATCGATGACGATTGTATGGGAACTTGAATCGAAAATATAGTTGACATCATGAAATACCGTAAAAGTACACATATCGATATATTTATTAATCGAATACGTTAAATCGATACCTCTGTTCGATTGACGACAATGTCATGGGAAAACAGACTTCAGCAACTTTTGCCAATTAAATTTAATATGGTAAAAAATAAGAATATCTGTGGATATCGATATATTAATCGATTACATAGGCAATGAACTAAAATATATATATTTAAAAATTCGCAAATTATATAAATATAGACTTGCTGTGTGGGATACACCAAACCGACTACTTGTTTAATAACCAAACGATAATATTGCGATAAATAGAATTGGGAAACGTGTGATATGAAAATGTTGAGTTACTGACTTCAAGAATTATATACCTGAACGTATAGCTTGTTAATGATACTCAGTTTATGACAAGCTATACATATATTAATTTAAGCTATATATATTTATATGTTACTCAGTTTATCAGCTGAATGGTCCATAACATATCGACTGCTAGATCAGTCAAAGTATTTAAGAATCATTAAATCATATTAATTGGGACTATTTCTCCATCTAATTAGTTATCGATTGCTCAGCATTTTCTATATTTGCTAATTATGCTTTCATTGCTTATTGATATGTAATTGATTTTACGATGTATATTGATGGCAATTAACTAAAAAAGTCGCGTTGCTCTGAGCCCTATATATTTTTAAAGGTTACTTGACTGGATGTTATCGATAAGAACCTCAATTAAAAATAATGTATTGCTTTTCGATTATATTTATAGACCCCACTTCATGCGTACCTATTATTAACGGTACTCACTACTATCGATTTTTATCGATGGAGCATCGATATTCATGTTCATTCATTTCATTTCTGTATCGATTCTGGTTTTTTAATTTTTTGGCTTTTGTGACTTACCGCTATGCGTCCCTCCTTCAGATCCAGCCGCATGGCCAGCGCCTCGCGCATAAACACATCCGGATAGTGGCTGCTGAGAAAGGCCCGCTCCAGCTCCTCCAGCTGCCAGGTGTTGAAATTCGTGCGGCTGCGTCGCCGATTGGCGGCGGCGGCTGCTGCGCTGCTCTCGCTGGCCGTCTCATCATCGTGGGCGGAGGCAGAGGCAGAGGCGGAGGAGACTGCAAAAGTCGATAAGTCGTTGGCATTAGGCGCTCAGCTCTAAACGCAAATCGCTAATGGTAAATCGCAATTGCAAATCGCGAATCGCAAACGGCAAATGGAGCTGCTGCCAACAAGCGAGCATAATTAACTGACAAGCGCGTGGGCGTGGTGCAGGGAGGGAGACAGAGGCAGGGGCAGAGGCAGAGGGAGACAACACATATAGCCAACATGGATCTACAGAGCCAGAGAGAGAGAGAGAGAGGGAGAGAGAGAGAAAGAGAGGGAGACTTCTGCTCTTGGGCTCTTTGGCTGTCTATGCGTTTCGCTAGGCTCTATAATTGCAAACAATTAAAGTCTATTTATGTAAATTTCCAAGATATGCTAACGGCTAACCGCACACAGGAACACAGGAACACAGGAACCAGCCGGCAACGCCAGTGGGCGTGGCAGGGCTCTGCCGGCTGGATGGTCGCTCCATGCCCACACGCCCGCCCAGCCCTCAAGCAGCCAGCCATAGTTGTCCCTGCCCCCAATTGGCAGCCAGGCCCCGAGTGTTGGCTCGTCGACCTCTCCCTGCTCCCGCTCGCCCCCTTTCTTAGCCCCTGGCTCGGACGGCAGCATTGCATTTGGCAATGTTGTTGTCGGAGCCGTTGCCGTTGCCGTTGCCGTCGTTTGTCTTTCTAATTTATAGCAGCGCAAATTGGTTTTCACAATTAGGAAGTGGTGGGTGTTGCTTGGGCCTGGTGCCTCGGATATGTTTAAAGCGCCGCTGCGGAAGTAAATTACATGTAGCGCGAACCCAATTCGCTCGCCCCAAATCGTCCCGGCCGCCTCCTGCGTGGCCCAAGGCAAAGTCTGTGTTCAGTTGCAGTTTTAAGTGAAATTTAATTGCAGAATTTGCTGGCTAACCAATTAGAGCTATGGTAGGGTAGGGGCGAGATCACTTAACGATTCACAAGTAGAACTACAAGAGAGAGAGAGAGAGAGAGAGAGAGATGCAGAGAAAGGCTAGACGAAAACTAAAACTAATCGAATTCACATTTCGATGCGTATATGCGATAGCTCCACGTAATGATGACAATGATGCGGCCGACCCCAAAAGCAAAACAAGAGGAAGAAAAAACAAGAAGGGAGACAGCCTCAGCCTCAGCCTCAGCCTCAACCTCAACCTCAATCGCCCCCCTCCTGGCCTGAGTTGGCACTACGTGATATTCATATGTTAAAATGCACACAGATTTCAACAATTTATAAACACATCTGCTACCAAATCGAAGGAGTGTCTCGAGGCCCGTTCCAACCCTCGATTGACACAACAAAGGACCCAGAGACTTCATAGATACAAACACACGCACACACACACACGATGATGGGACGGGTGAAAGGGGGAAGAGGGAGAGAGCGGGTAGAGGTCCTTGGTATCGCTTGTCCATTCGTATGGGTCTCTCGGCTCTTGGCTCAGCGGCCTCATCATCACACTTGAAAGAGTAAATAAAATATAATTCCTCAAGGGTGTTATAAATAAAATTATCTGAATTATGGTTGCTGTTGACTTTCTGACTTTGTTCGAGCACGCTCTCTGTCCCACTCACACTCGCTGTCTCTCTCTCTCCCTCTCAGTTTCAGTTGTGGCATAGTTGTGCTTGGGGTCCATGCCCCTAATTTGCTGCAAGGCGCCTTCATACATTAACTCAAATCGATAGCAAACTGTGGCCCAGCCAGGCCTCTGCTTGGGAGGGGGCGTGTCGGAGACGATGGAAAAAGGGCTGCTTATAAATCAGATAATGGACGAGCATTTCGATAAGAGCACAAAAATTATGACAGCTACCAAATCAGTTAGTGAAACAATCAAGCAGCGCCGAAGAAAAACAGCAAAGGGTACGGAGCGGTTTCCTTATGGGAAAGTCTCAAGGAAAGAGTTACAGGAGAAGCTTTAAGGAGTATTTCATTTAATTTGAGATTAGCACTCAGACAGCGGAAGCTGTGTCATGTCATTTAGAGTATATAGGCTCGATCAGGTCGGGGAGAGTCGAGCTGACTAGGCCCATTTACTCCTCTGGTTGAGCCGCCACACGACCTCTAATCGTGGAGCTCTCTCTGTGGAAAGAAGTTATTGATAGTAGGTGATTCGAGATATCCTTGACTTAGATTCTCAATATGCATATATTTCACTTTCGTGAATGAGTATAAAAAGATATAGCGGATGAATCTACGCGTGTATAACTATATATTTTAACTATATATTTTATAGTTTAAGAGTAAGAAACTGTTGACTTCCCAAAAATGATATACATGTATATAACAATTAGGGATGTGGCTAACTGGAAAAATCTATATCTGGGAATGCTTTTCACAGTGAGTAGGTATTCTGCAGTCAGTAGCGCCCGCCTCCAATGACCCTAACACCATTTGAAGACTGTAGATCATCGTCGTCATGCTCTGCCAATATTATTTAATTTGTATTTAAGTAAACTCATATCAAGTGTTACCAAACATCATATCCGATAAAAATTTTACAAATTGCCAGCAATCAGACATATAATCGAAAAATCGATCGAAAAAGACATTTCAGTGCTGTAAAGGATCAATTAAGTTGTGAGGCGATACATGAGATTTAATAGAATTAATGCCATCGAGGGCTTCCTTAGCTCCACTCGACAGTTGATTCTGATTTATAATAGAGCCGTCAGATTCAAACTGTGTGCGCTCTCTTCTGTTTGCGTATATCTTCTTCTTGTTCACTAAAAATAATCAAGGAGGAATCACTTATCCATCACGATATTTTGTGAATCTCCTCAGGAACTTTTCCGATGTGAATATTGAATTGGATTTCACTTATCGCCAAGGCTGAACCCCATCAAAATTTTCATTCCCCAATTCAATGATCTTCCTTTCCGTCCCCCTTATTTGAAAGTGCCTTCATGCATGCACATTTCGTTTTGTCCGTCCGTCTGTCTTTGTTCATTTCACATTTTGGCCTAATTAAAAATGTTAGCCCTATTTTAATTAGGCCAGCAAATGGTGCACAGTTGCGAGGCGCTTGCAAATTTGCATATAAATAGTATAAATTGTTATTGTTGTTGTTATTGTTGCTGTTGGTGTTGTTGTTGTCGCTTTGTCAGACTCTGCGGACAGCGTCTAATCTACGGGCTGCTGCAGTGGGTCCATCTAACGCCTATTGCCCCTTAGCTTTGCCTAATTTCAAAGGTCGTTAAGCAAACAAACTCAAGTGGAACAAAATGCAGCGACAAGCACCCGAAGAGAGAGAGAGAGAGAGAGAGAGAGAGAGGGAGAGAGAGGGAGAGGCACAGAGAGACTGTGTACCCTAGGGGGAATAAAGAGCAAGGCTCGTGACCATAACGCTGAGCGGGCAAAACTACCCGCCCGGGGGCGAGTCAAATCTGCGAGCACGGCCAAGGCCCGTGCCGGCGCGCAGTGGCTGCAAATCTGCTCCGTCGCCCACAAAAAGCCGAACGACCCACAAAGAATTACCCAAAAACTCACCATAAAAATCTATAAAAAAAATTAACTTGCAGCAACAACAGCAAACGGCTACAAAAAACGGGCATAAAACGAGGCCTCATTAGCATTTATAGGCCACACAAATGTCAGGCGCTGGGCTGGCAGACACCGCTGAGCGGATCGTGGCACCTTTTGAGGTTCATTAGAAGCTTGTCACATGATTTGATTTGTTTTGCATCACTTTTTGCGTTTTGCTCACAGCAAAAAAATTGAAAAAGTGGAGAAAAAAAAATAGAAAAAAAACTGGAAAAAAAACTAGAAAAAAATGAGAGCCAAATAAAGTAAGAGTCACAGTTAAATAAATAAAAAAAAACTGTATTCACACACACTCGCACACACACCTTTTATTAGGGCTGCTAATTATGCGACCCTCACGCAGCATCCCAGAAAAAACAAAAACTACAGAATCAGGCCACGCGCCCCTGTTAACGGGGTTTTCTATTTGATTTTCCAAATGTTTTTTGTTTCCTTGCTCTGCCTGCTTTGCTCTTTCCCTGTAACCCCTTTGCCTTGGCTGGGTTTTCAGTGGCTGTCAAAGTCGTTTAGCTGCTTGTTTTTGCTGCTCTGCCACTTTGATGAATTGTTCGAGCGTCCACAGCGCCGTCTCTAACTCTGGAGTGTGTTAAATTGTTGCACGCCGCACGCTAAACGCTCCGAGCGTGCCCCATGAGAATCTCGAGACGTGAGAATCCCGAAATCGTCAAAGCATTCAACTGCATGTGAGCGGCTAACATCCATAGGAAGCCCTATGTGCTCTACAATTACCCAGTTAGCATCTCCCCTCGAGCACATCTTACAGACCAGAGATATCAAGTGGACTAGACTGGGAAGTCGTCAATCTATCAAAGCCTTTAATATTATCCATCTTCATTCTGTTTTCAATGTTTTATATTTGATATATTATAAATCTATTTATATTTTATACATTATAAATCTATATATTTATAATGTGGTTGATCAAATTACTTAAAAAGCGAATAGAGTTCGGATCAAGAGTAGCAAATTCAATAATAACAATTCCAAAATCAATTTTCCTTCCTTTCGCTCAAACTTGTTTCAAATCTGAATCGAATTTTTTACTGAGTGAACTTATCAAGACTTTATTATTATTATTATTTTTTATAGATGGACTAGATGGATTATCTCAATTCTAGCTTATGGGATATAAATATCATCAGAGATACCGAAGACGAAATGCCTCTGTTTAACCATTTCCGTTGTGTCTCTTTCTTCCATTTTGTCTTTTCTATATATATATATATATATATATATATATCTATATCTCTCATTCTCTCTCTTCGTCTCTCTCTCTCTCTCTCTCTCTCTCTCTCTCTCTCTCTGTATGCCTCCGTTTATTCGTATCTTACTATCAGGTTAACATATTTTCCAGTATTTATCGCTCACTCTCTCTTTCTTCGTCACTCTCTCCTCCGTCTTTACATATGTATATCTTTCTATAGTTTTCTCTCTTTTTCTCTCTCTCTCTTTCTCTCTCTCTCTCTCTCTCTCTCTGTATGCCTCCGTTTATTCGTATCTTACTATCAGGTTAACATATTTTCCAGTATTTATCGCTCACTCTCTCTTTCTTCGTCACTCTCTCCTCCGTCTTTACATATGTATATCTTTCTATAGTTTTCTCTCTTTTTCTCTCTCTCTCTTTCTCTCTCTCTCTCTCTCTCTCTCTGTATGCCTCCGTTTATTTGTATCTTACTATCAGGTTAACATATTTTCCAGTATTTATCGCTCACTCTCTCTTTCTTCGTCACTCTCTCCTCCGTCTTTACATATGTATATCTTTCTATAGTTTTCTCTCTTTTTCTCTCTTTCTCTCTCTTTCTCTCTCTCTCTCTTTTTCTCTCTCTCTCTTTCTCTCTCTCTCTCTCTCTCTCTCTCTCTCTCTCTCTCTCTCTCTCTCTCTCTCTCTATCTCTGAGTTTTCTATCGATAATCATTTCTATTTTTCTCGAATTCCTTCTACTTTCTTTTTGGGTTCCTCTCCTTTTCTTATTTGTCTCACTTTTTTATGTGCATGTCTTCTTTTCTTTCTTTTTTCTATTTCTCCGACTGTCTGTGTTTTTAAGCCTCGCTGTGTCTATTTCTTTGTCATTTTCTATCTAGCTTACTTTCTCTCTCTTTCTCCCAGTCAGTATAGCTTTATTTTCTGTCCGTCCTCCGCTTTTTATTCTATCTCTCTCTCTCGCTCTCTCTCTTTCTTTACATCTCTTCGTCCTCTTTCCCCCTGTACTCCTTTTTGAAGCTTTTGCTCAATTCTTCCATTTAGCACTTTCTTAAATGTTTCACAGTCGTAGCGCTCGTCCCGAGATTCGTAGGTTTCCCTGCTCTACATCACGAGCTCTAAGGTAATCGATGGCATTCGTGTAATTGGCCTGGTTAAGAAGATGTTGCTATTACATTTGCATTACGTTAACACGCCCATTTCCTAAGCCCAGGGACGAGGCTGCAGAGACAGAGATAGAGACACGGGATAGAGAGAGGAAAGGGCGAGGGGGCAGCCGCACAGTGGGCAACAAATGTGTGGCACTTAAATTAATGAATTTCTTTGCACTTGCCACGACGGTAATTGGAGAGAGGAGCCCTGGCCAACTGAGTGGCTGACCCGAGTGGATACAGAGCAGAGCCAGCTGGGGTTAGCGGGTGAGTGGGGCGAATCGTGGGGATCCTCGCATTGAGGCCACTTCAATCGACCGATCTGTCGATCTGGCGTCGAGGCTCGAACGGGCGCATCGCCTGCTGCTGCTGCTGCTGCTGCTCCTGCCAAGTTGCACATGAATTTATATGAGTTGTTTGCATTAAAATGAATTGATCGACACGACGAGCTACAGTGCCTGCCCCTGCCCCTGCCCCACACTGCTGTGCTCGTGTGCTGGGTCATTGCTCATCTGCCACGCCAGGCACGTCAACGCAGCAAATTACTTGCTGCTGCCGCTGCTGCTGCTGCTGCTGCTGCGGCTGCTGCTGCGATGCAAAATTGAAAATTCAAGTGGTTAACTTGGCAACATGTTGCCAGTCCTCCTCTTCTCTCCCCGTCCCCCCTTTCTCGCCCTCTCTCTCCGTCTGTCGCTCGCTGGTCTCGTGTTGCATGTTATGATTAAATTTTGATAGCCAACAACAATCAAGTCAAGGAAAATCAATAATTTTTACGCATCTTGTTACGTTGCCAGAGTCCAGAGCCAGAGCCAGAGCCAGAGCCAGAGCCAGAGCCAGAGACAGAGCCAGAGCTAAGGCTGGATGCCTGCAGCTGGACTCTTGACGAAAACCTCTCAAGCGAACGAGAGAAACTAGCGATCGCTGCCTGCGATCGACCTGGACATCGACATGCCAAAGCGGCGCATAAATGTTTTGTTGTTTTAATGAAGACGTCGGGTCCAGCTCCAGCTCCAGCTCCAGGTCGAGCTCGAGCTCGAGAAGAAGACATCAAGGCGTTGCATGCCAGCAAAAATGTTTCCTCTTCTCCTTTTCTCTACTCTGCTCTTCTTCGTCTCTCCTTTCCATTTTTTGTTGCTGTTTTTTTTTTTTTTTTTTTTTTTTTTTGCATTCTGCTTTCGAGGGGCGCGTCAGCGTCTGCGTTTGAGTCGTCTGCACGCCATGACTATCGGACCTTTATACACCATCTCTGTCTTATGCGCTCTCCCATTCCCGCTCCCGCTCTCGCCTCGGCTGCGTTGCTGTTGCTGTTGCGGCTGCATTACGAATAGGGTCTAATTATTGTGGCAAGCCCCTGAGCTATAATTTGCCTGATTGATTTACATAACGATCGAAAATGATCAAGACATTAATTTCTTATTAACGTCGCTCGCTCGCTCGCTCGCTGGCTCTCTTTTGCGCATTTTCGCGCTCACTCGCTCGCTCGTTAGGCGTCGGCGTCGCTGCCACCGCTTCCAGTTCCAGTGCCGATTCCAACATTGTTGCTGCCCGCCTGCAGCCGCATCACTGCTGCGCTTACGCGTCTGGGGCGTAACTCTGGAGCAATGCTTCGTATGCTGCCTCTGCCTCAGCTGCTGCCTCAGTCGCTGCTGGCGTCCACCTTCAGCTGCTGCACATTGACTTTTTCAATTTCTTCATTTTACTGCCATTTGCGTGTGTGCTTGGCAGTACTCGGCTTTCGTTACATTAGCTGCTCGATTTATGCAACAGGGGGCGCCAACGTTTTTCTCTTCAATAATAGCAACAACAGCAACAATAGCAATAACAACAACAACAGCAATGCACGCTCTCATTTCTGATTGCCCATTTTCGCACTCTCTCGTGCTCACGCGCTCTTGCGCTCTGGCGCTTTCACGCTACGTTCACACTGGCTCTCTTTGAAAGCTTCGCCCAATTTGGTTTGCTTTCGTGCACTCCGTTTGCGCCTCTTCGGCTCTCGCTGATCGTTTTGTTCGTTTCGGACATAATTAATGTTAGTTTTAACGCTGCTTGAAAATGTTATTTCCCTTGATTATAGCAGGGCACAGCGGACAACTGCTGCCGTAGCGGCTGTTCCACGTTGCTCTTGTTGTCGTTGTCGTTGTTGTTGATGTCGTTGTTGTTGTTGTTGTTGCTCTTGTTGCTGTTTACTGCCGCTGATTGTTGGGTCTTGGTGTTGGGCAGTTGTCCGGTTGTTGGTTGGCGTTCCCTCGCCTGGTTTGCTGTAGGCAGTCATGGGGAAACATTTTATGACGATTACTGTAATTCGTTGCCGCAAACAATAATTACTTTCCATTACGAAAATGGCGGGCATATTATCACCTGAATATCACACACACGCACACACATAAAGGCACACAGACACAGACGCACATGCAGCGGCTGGCTGACTGCAAGGCGAACACAGGTGTTAAGCGTATGTGCGCCAGCAGCGCAGTCAGCGTCGCAGTCGGACGTCAGCGTCGCCGTCCGCCTCGATCCCAATTCGGCACGGCAAATGAAACGTTTCGATGCGGTTGCGAGTCAAAGTCGTTGTGGCGTTGTCTAAAATTTTCGGTAATAAAATATGACAACTCAATCAAGGCCCATAAAAGCCAAGGCACACCAACAAAGCATTAACAACAACAACTGATGATCAGGGCGGGTCCGGTTTCAGTTTCGGAGCAAAAGCTCAGTAATTTGCAGAGGCTGCAAAGGCGATCAAAATTTACGATCATTTTGTTTTCAAAATCAATTTAGAAAGGAAGCGCGGCAAAGATCAGCCAGCGCACGACAGATGCTCGGCCGGAGCGGCGTGGCGAGTGCGAGCGAGAGCGCTGCAGCCATCGCCTGCTGTTGGAGAGAGATGGCAATCTAAAGCTTCAAATTGAGTTCTTAAGCTGTGGCAACGTTTTCCCGTTGTTGTTGTTGTTGTTTTACTTTTTGTTGTTGCTGTGCCTTGTCCGTGTTGGTTCCCTCCTTTCACTGATCGCACGATCCGTTTGCGGTTCGGGTTCGAGGCTGCCAGCTTATCGAAGAGGCGTGGGGGATGGGGGGATGGGTGAAGGGGAGAGGGCGATTCGTGTTGGTGCAACTGGTATATGGAACTTTTCCTTTTCGGCAGTTATTAGCCAGGTAAAACACGAGTCTTGCACATTTGAGAGCTTGTAATTTACTTAATTTGATTACGAACGACGTCCAGCACGAGTGGGCGTGTTCTTCGGAACGGACTGAGCCGAATCTCAAGTCGAAACTGTGTGCTAGTGTGCGTGTGTGTGTGTGTGTGTGTGTGTGTGCTGTTTGTATTGTAGGAACAACAGCTGCAGGTGCAATGCAAATGCAAATGCGCTGCTTAGACAAATATGCAATTTAAGTGGGCGGATGCATTTGATTGGATCGTTAGGTAAATCGAGTCCAAGGGAACCAGTAAAAGCAAATACTGTCTATGTATATAGAAGAAGAAGAAATCAATAAGCAACTGAAATGAACTAGTATCACGGTAATGGTACAAATCAACTGAATTTGTTCAGATGAACTGGATCAATTTGTTACTGCATAGGGCCTAAGGAATTTCAAATAAATTTGTAATTTAGAACCAGCTCAAATTGAAGCTCTATTTAGTGTAAGTTAAATTTGGAAATCTTAATTATGGTTATTTTCGTACAGCCTTTTGTATTATGTATGAACTAGTTCAAATGAACTGAGGCTCTGAACTGATTAGCAAATAAACTAATTTTCATATGAATAGGTATTGTGAATATATACATCAAGTTTTAATTGATCAAATTAGCACTCGTCTCACAATAAAAAAGCTAGTTCATATGAACTGACTCAACGGGAGTGAAGATCGTCAGACACTTTCAATTTTTTTGTTTTCGTTCAGGAATTGCATTCTCCTGTCATGTGGAATGAGTGATCTAGCTCAAATGAACAATTATTTAAAATAGTTTTGAAGTTGATTGTCTTATAACAATGTTTTTGCAATGTTCAAATGAACTGACTCAGCTGAGCGTCTGCCATTTCACCAAAAACCAATAAAATCATATTTTTTCACACACATGCAGATGTGAATAAAATTAATTGAGCAAACAAATTAAATTTATGGGCAACAAGAAATCTATTAATATAGACAATAGTTTATTAATTGAAAGTTATGTGTGTTTGTGTGTGTCTGGGTTGTGGCTTATGATTTATGCTTAAGCCCAACACAACAACAACATCAACAACAACAACAGCGGCAGCAGAGGTGAAGAAGGCCACCAAAAAGCTAAAAGCAACAACAACAAGAGAAGCAAAATCAAAGCGAAAAGCAGAGCGCAAAAATAAAGCTGAGCATAAAAATTGATTTCTGCTGCTGCTTTAATAAATTCTCAGCTGCCGTTGTTGTTGCCTTTGTTATTGGCCCGAGCCAGAGCAGCAGCAACAACAACAACAACAACAACAACAACACAATCTCAATCAATTTCAAGTCGCACATCACATCAAAACAAATTACCAAGGAATTAATTTGCCATCAGAATCACGCAAGCGCAGAGACTGAAACCGAAATTGAGACTCGAGCCTCAATTCCAGCGAATGGAAGGGGGAGGAGGAGACGATGCAAAGCGCTGCACGGGCAGCTGGGCAGCTGGGCGGCGGGGCGGCGGGGCGGCGGGGCGGCGGGGCGGCGGGGCAGCGACGTCGACGTCTGAAGAGAGAGCAAGAGAGAGGTGCGCCAGGATGAGTTTGTTTGCGGCGATGGCGATTAATAGAGCGTCATGAAGCTGCAGCAGCAGAGGCAGCGGCAGAGGCAGTGGCGGCAACGTTGTCGGCAGCGACTGCGGCCGTCCGATGATGGTAGGTGCCGTGATTAATACATGAGGATTTAATTAACTTGCCGAGCTGCACACGTACGCTATCTCGCTCGCACTAGCACACTTGCCGCCCACTTGCTCGCCCGCACGCCCCTACGCTCTCTGCCTTTAGCACGAAACTATGGCGACGTCGCACGCCGACTGCGACTGCGACTGCCACTGTGACGCGTCTGCTCTGCAGCGAGCAAGAGAGAGCGAGAGCGAGAGAGAGCCAAACGGAAAGCTTTGGCAATTTGCTGTGCGTAAAGCAGAGCCTGTATTTAAAATTGATAAAACGGGGAGGCATATTCGAATCTATAAGCGCTACAGCACATAACAAACACATACATATATACCTGTACATATATACATATATATACATATATACACATGTGTACGTGTTTAAGAAGAGCATCAAAGGTTTTTATTGAGCATTAAGTATGCATCATGCATGCACAAACACATGCACGTGTATGTATGTATGTATGTGTGTGTAATTGAAACGTGTTTCCTTCTTTTTGTTTTAGCTGACTTGCTCATGGTTGTTGTGGTTGTTGTTGTTGTTGCTGCTGCTGCTGCTGCTGTCGCTGACGAACGCCTGCAGCGCGAAAATCGGTGGCATGTATAATTTTTATCACCTTTAATTAACTTTTCAATTAATAAAAAAAAAAAACAACGTAACAGCCACTGCCTCGGCAACAGCGGCAACAACACGCTCTTCCGTTTTGGCCAATAAAATGCCGTCGGCATTTGAATTACCTTTCGCATGCACGCAAATTTGATTCGCATCGAGTCGGAAACAACGAAACAACTTGCCCCAAACGGTGGCAGATGCAAAAGCATTGCAGACACCGAGGCGCAAAGTGTGCTAAAAGCGCCACTAAATAATAAAATGAAATTGAAGAAAACAGCGAAGGAACGAACGATGCATATCTCTGTTATATATGCATGTGTAAATATGTGTGCATGTGTGTGCGTGTGTGCTTCTATATGTATGCACCAAATGGACTATAACTAGATGCGTACGTGTTACAGTTATAGCCCGCTCGAGTCGAGCTAGTGCCGTATGCGTGCACATTTCTCATATAACAATTTATACGTCTAATGCCACATAGATCAACTCTGCATATACTACACACATATGCACATACACACATACATGTGTGTGATTAGAGGCCTGCATCGCGATTGAATAGAAGGTTGGGCAGAGCGGGCAGCTGTGTTGGCAGTGTGACGTCATTACTGCAGAGAATGCTGCGCGCGCTGTTAAATTTGCATGAAAGCTAAGTAATTTTGGCACTGTTCTCTCTCTTACAAGTTCTATACAGATATACACTCATGATGAAAATAATAGGTACACCCCTTAAAATTTTATTTTATTGAGTTTACTTCAGCATAACATTTTTTCTACTGCCCGAAACATCAAAATTTAAATGCACGTTTCTGTATTAGGTATATATTAATGAAAATACGAAAATTTGGAAGAAAATAAAAAGTTTTTCAAAAGTTACAAACAAAAAAGCGAAAATGCACTTCATTGTGCTTGACTAAAATAATAGGTACACTTTACTTTGGTAAGATGTATTTCATTTTTTGATTTTCAAATCATTCAAAATCTTTTGTTATTTTATTTTTGGATTAATATCCGGTATATCCCCCTTTATTTTTAATAACTTTTTCTATCCGGTTAGGCATACTCCTAATTAAAGCTTGGCAGAACTCAACCGGAATCTTTCTCCAAGTTTCTTGGACGCAGTCCCATAATTGGCGTTTGTTTTCACACTTTTGCTTTGCCATCTGCTTTTTCACTTCACTCCACAAGTTTTCGATTGGATTCAGATCAGGAGACTGACTGGGCCAAGCGAGAGTATCCACTTTATTAACCTCAAACCAAGTTTTTACGATTTTAGACGTGTGTTTCGGGTCGTTATCCTGTTGAAAAACCCAGCGCAGGGGCATATTTTCCTCAGCATAAGGTAACATTGTATTTTCGAGAATATCCCTGTAGTCAGCTGTTTTCATAATTTCAGATATTAGGAAAATCGGACCTACTCCATACCAAGAGAAACAGCCCCACACCATAATATTTCCACCGCCATGCTTAACTGTTTTTTTTGTGTAGCGAGGATCAAATTCTTTACCTTTAGGGCGTCTTACATGTCTGGAATAGTCATTTCCAAAAAGGCAAATTTTGGTTTCGTCGCTAAATAGGATATTACGCCACTTTTTTTGACCTTCAGATCCTGCCCATGTGATGTGGTCTTTAGCAAAATGTTTCCTCATATTTAAATTTTTGGTGCGCATCAAAGGAACTTTTCTTGCGATGCGACCTGGTAGTTTAGCCATTTGTAGTCTTCTCCTAATTGAAGATGCGTTAATAATATTATCCATTTCGGATGCAATGGTCCTTGAAGATTTGAAAGGGTCGGATTTTGCAATTCTTATAATGCGTCGGTCGAGTTCTGGTGTGGTTTTTGATGGACGTCCACGTGTTTCCTTTTTATTGTGCACCTTTAAAGCATTTTGCACAAAATTAAGAGATCTGTTCATCAGTTTTGCAATTTCACGCAAAGATTTTCCACTCCTTCTAAGGTTTTTAGCAATTCTGCGTTCCTCACTCGAACAATTAATATTTCGACCCATCTTCATAGATATTGATAATAATTTTTCTACTCTTAATGTCTGTGTGAAGAATACTTACTATTTATAACAATAACAGAATCCTTTCGTATTCAAAAAAATTTTTTTTTAGGCAGTAGAAATCGAGTGTACCTATTATTTTCAGCAGGCTATTTACAAGGAATTGCAATTACTATAAATTTAGGGGGAAATACAAATTTTTTTTTGCGTAGATCTCATTGCTAGATTGTGTTCTTAAAGTTACCATCAAGTTTTTTTTCAAAAATATCAAAAATTAATTAGTTATGACAAAAATTCCAAAATTATTTTGGTGTACCTATTATTTTCATCATGAGTGTATATATATATATATATATATATATATATATATATATATATATATATATATATATATATATATACATATAGTGCGTTTCCCATCGATCCGCATAGTTATATCTACCGCCTTCATTGATTATATTCAGATTATGATGGCCAAGCATTATGTTTCCTTAGTTCTTAATACTTGTACTCATTCTCAGTACTCGATTTTTTAATGAATATACCTTCATTGGAACCATATTTGAATATGTATGTAGGTAGATTAGATAGATTCCACGTTGATTATGTTCCACAAATAGGGATTGACCTATTTTATTATTGCAATTTGCTAATATAAACCTAGTTTTGGCGCGTTGCGAATCGAAAAATATATCATATCATAAAGATATCAGATATCATATTAGTTGAGTAGCTAGAAAACTGAAATTCGGAATGTTTACTCGCCTGGACCAAAATGCTTTGACGGATATATCCACGGCTACAGTTTATATTTGGATAGTTGAGTTACTGGTAATCTCCTCTATCGATGACCCCTAGGAATTGTTTCGGTGTTTATCGATCATACGAATATCGAACGACTTATTATTATTCTTTTTCGATAAATTTGATAGACGTCTATCATATTTGCTTTTATTATTAAACTCAATGGGACTTTTCCTTTCGAATAATTATTTTTCATACTTTTTTCACTTATCGGTCAAAACTATCGACATTCAATTACTTCTAGTTAACAAATTGCCAACCTAGATTATATATTTCTAGATGCATACCAAGTTTTGGTATGAAAAATAAATAATTTTTCCTAATGTTCGATAAAAATCAATAGCTCAACATAATTAATAACTTAAGATATTTGGCCTTATACACAGATGTCACAGAACACACACATTTTCTGATGTATACCTACACACACACACACACAGATATACACCATATCGAGAGAGCTGAAATAGAAAAAGTTATGGCGAAAATGTTTTTTGAAAAATTGATTAAAAACCGCACGCAGCCAAACGAGGACAAGCAACAACATTTTCAATACCAAATCAAAGAGCTGGAGAGTGTGTGTGAGAGAGAGAGAGAGTGAGGCTGATAGTGATAGAGATAGCTAGCAAAATGGCTACAAAGTCAGCTAAAAGTGTCATTACAACTCACAAAAATCCAACAAAAGTTCAGACAAAAACAAAGCAAGCAAAAAACTTTCAGGGACGTCTGCGTTGCTGTTGTTGTTGTTGTTGTTGTTGCTGTTGTTGTTGCTGCCTGTGCTGTGGCATAGGGCTCAATTCAATTTTATCGTTTCAATATTAACCCAAAACAACCCCACAATATTGCCTTCATTTAAGGTTTATTAGATACAGCGAGGCAAGCAGAAGGCAACAGGAGGCGTTGGAGACGCGGCGGGGGCTCAACGAGCGGAACGAGCCAGGCGATGGATACAAGAAATATGTACCTACAACAGCAACAACAGCAAGGCTGGGCAAGGCAAGTTGGCAGCCAACACACACACACGCACACACACAACAACCACCCACCCACCCACACACACATGCGAGGCAAAAATTTTCCAATTTACAAACGTCGCCAAAAGCCAACGAGCAGGCAGCTCCAAAGTTGTTGTTGTTGTTGTTGTGGCTGGGTGTGTGTGGCAAGAACTGTCGGAGTGTGTGCGTGTGTGTGTGTATGTGTTTCGTGTAACAAGGATAAATGCCGCGCTGTGATTGTGTGCGTGTGTCTGTGTGGAACGGCATAAACATTGATCCAACCGTAAAACTGGCTGACAAACGTGGCCCGCCTTTGCCCCTGCTGCCGCCTCTGCTGCTGCTGCTGGCTCTACCACTGACTGTGCCATGTCCTGGTACAGGACTCCCGACTCGGACCACATTCGCCAGGCGTGGCAGTGAGCCAAACCGAAACGACGCCAAGCCAAGTGTATAAATTGTATTAGCCCCAAAGTGTCGAGCGGTTCGAGCAGAGCAGGCGCCGTGAAGGGGGAGGGGGGGGGGGCAGTTGCTTGGCCAATTGCTGGCAAAGAGGGAGGGAGAAGGCGTTGGGGCTGTTGCGGGTGTGCTGCGTGTGTCCTGCCTGGCTGCCTGGCTGGCTGCCTTTTGGTGGTTGATGCGCATCGCAGTCAATGCGTCGCCTTCGCACGCACGCACGCACGCATGAAGCGGGCAGTCATGTAGAAGAGGCCAACATGGCTGCCAGGACCAAGAGCTAAGGACGCGTCACAGGACAGGAGGCACAGATGGGAGACAGAGAGGCAGAGAGACGGAGTGGCAGAGAGACCGAGAGACAGCGAGGGTGCTCACAACAAGTGTCATTTGCAGCAAATTGCAAACCGCAACAATTTCGCAGAGCACGAGCGACAGGACGAGCTGGCAGGAGCAAGGAGCAAGGAGCCTGCAGAGCTCCATCGGCTGGTGGAGCAATCTGTTTCAATATAAACGCACATGAGGCATTTACGAGCGCCCAACAAACGTCCTCCTGTGGGTGGCAGCACAGGCAGCGTTTGGCTGCTTGACTGCTTGACTCGCTGCTGTTCAGAGAGTGCTCTCTCGCTCTCTCGTCTTCTGCTCCTCCTCTCTGTTTCTCTCTCTCTCTCTCTCTCTCTCTCTCTTTGTGTGTGTGTGTGCATGGGCATGCCACTTAAATGCCTCATGATGTAGTTTTAGTTTAGATTTGATTTCTGCCTTTTTATGTTTGCGCTGCTTCTTTCCTTTGGGGGAGGGGGTTTATTTGGGGCCTGGGGACGTTCTGCTTGAATTCGGGCGCACAGCTGAAGCTTGATACTTAGTACGAAAATCAGCCATATCAGGTATACCGCTTACTCATACAACTATTAGTTTGAGTCAATTAATCGTCACCCTCCACTCAGCTCTTCCCTTGTTAAGTCCGACTTGACACTCTCGAAACAAGTCAATCGCCACTCGCTACTATTTACTCGTTACTAGTTACTCGTTACTCGTTTCATTGCATACTCTTCAATCAGCAAACGTCTCGTTTCTTCTCTTACGCCCTTCTCATTTCAATTTATTACGCTCTCTATACTTTCTATTCATAATTCTTGACTTTACTCGACATACTCGTTACTCGTTACCCGTTACTTCTCACTTTTTAATACAATCTAATTATTTGTCATTCCTTACTCATTTCTCGTATCTCTGTAGAGATGGCAGAGACACATAAGACTCGTTTCTGATCACTCGTTACTCGTTTCTTCTTGTCACTCGTCGTTGTTGGTCAGTAGCAATTTGTTTTTGTTCTTCGTCATGCCCTTACTCGTTACTTTGTTTTACTCGTTATTTTGTTTTACTAGTTACTTTGTTTTACTCGTTATTTTGTTTTACTAGTTACTTTGTTTCATACTCATTCATCGATACTCGTTACTTGTTACTCGTTACTTCCTTCGTGATTCTATACTATTGGTTTGTTACTTATTGTTCATCACCCGTTACCTACTTTATTACATGGTTTGCATTCTTTATTCTTTACTCGTTGCTTTTTATTCGTAGCTCGTTATTCGTTCCTTACTCGTTACTCGTCATTCATTTCCCACAACTTCTTACTCGTTATGCCTTACTCCTTACTCATTATTCATTATTCGTTACTCCCTACTCGCTGCTCCCTATTCGTTACTTTCTCTCTTCTTATGCCTCTCGTCGTATATAACTTGAACTATACTCAAAACAATTTTTTTCCACTCGCTACACAAACTTGGCTTCATTTGGATTTTCATAGGGTATTTGATGTTCCTGCATGCCCGTTCTCTCTTGACTCTTGGCATTATTTTGGGGTTGTTTAAACAGTGTAGTTATTTGTGTTGTTGTTGTTGTTTGCTTTATTCACTGTTGCGCTTTGCACACATCTTCGTCCCTTGGGTGTCATAATTCTTGACGAGCTCATCTTTTACTTAAGTTTTACATAATTTTCATGTCGTTGGCCGTGCAGCGCTTCTGGGTGGTTCGGGTGGTCGGGTGGTTCGGGTGGTTGGGTGGACTGAACCGGGGCGTATCGCTTGGTAAGCCCCATGGAGATAACATAAAATCGAAACGTGTGTGCGCGGGCAGACCAGAAAAAGGACGACACAACATTTGAGTAGCTGGCAAAGAGGAAGCGGAAAATAGGAAATGGGAGAGGGGAGAAAAGAGAAGTAGAAGGAAAAGGGAAAAGGGAGAGAGGCGTTGGTTTTTGTGGTAAAACGCTTAACTCTACGTGTCTGCGGCTTTTCTTTTCCGCCTGGCCTTTCGCATTTATATCAACTGAAGGAATTTTCTACGGAGTATTGGGCTTCGAGTGGTTTGAGGGCAGAGGGGGCGGCTCTCTCTATATATCCAAGTTTTAATATTCATCATCCATGAATGATGTATCTTAGATTTGCCTATATATACATAAGAATCTCTCATTCATCAATTGAAATCATTTTTATTATATTTATGCTTCCATTCTATTCATATCGTAATGGTAGTTGAATTATATTTACGTATTTCTATATATGTGCCATTATCTTAAGTTCTTCTCATTTTCCTATACCTTTCATAGGTATTATTGGGCTGATTTTGATTTGATTTGCACTGAACATTTTCTAAATTTTATTTTGATCCAAAATTTGAGTCAGTTTAGAAGATAGAAAATACTTTAGTATATGGAGATAGAACAGATAGAAGATAGACTGTAACAGATAAAAGATACAAGATGCAAAGATAAAGGACAGAAGAAAGATGATCGATGATAGAGTACAGAAGATAAAATATGGAAGATAGATAGAACATATCAGGTATATGAATAATCGATCATAAAATATAGAAGATAGATAGAAGATACCAGGTATATGGTTAAAGATAGAAGATACAAGATAGCAGATTAAAAATAAAATATAAAATATGGAAGATAGATAGAACATACCAGGGATACGAATAATCGATGATAGAATATAGAAGATAAATAGATATATGGTAAAAGATGGAAGATAAAAGATTAAAGCAGATTAAAAATAAAATATGAAATATGGAGGAATAATCTCTATATTCGTTATTTAAGTTTGTTAGAGAAACAGCAGAGCTTATATTGAGTTGTTTACCTCAATTGAATAACAGGAAACCCCAGGAACAAACTCTAAATTCATTCGAATCTATAGCCCAAGTAATTATCAAATGTGATATGGTATATCATTAGATAATACTTATCTCAGCTGCATTTATAGAAATGCCTATAGATCCATACACAGTTCACATCTTGTAATTTCATAGACCTCCACTCATCTCTATAAATGATATTATAATAACAGCAACAGCAGCTGTTCTGCTATGCCATGGACTATTCCAATTCTTGAGAGAGATGAAACAAGTTTTTCCCAGCAGCCAGGCACCCTTTTCCACTCGAGTTTCCACTTGACAAATTATGAAAAGCGAATAATGCAAATTGACAACGAGCGAGACAGCGAATGCGGGCAGGGGCGCATAGGCGTGGCACTGAATTCATTTGCAATGTGCGCTTGTGCTTAATGGGGACTTCTTGGCTAAACGGCTAATCTCGAATGGCCTGGCCAATTTGGCTGCCAACTTATTGGCCATTTGCTAAAGTGGGCGTTGGGGCGTGGCGGACAACAAAAAAGAATAACGCCTCAAAACTGTAAATGGCCAACAACAGCAACAACGACTGGAACAACAAAGAGAGTTAACCAAACGCTAGACTCGAGTCCAAACCCCACCCCAACCGCACTTGATGTTGTTGTTGTTGTTGTTATATTTTTTGTTTCCTTTCTTTCTTTTATTTCAGCAAATTTCATTATCTGCAGCCGCCATCTTTGTACTAAACGGCAACACACACACACACACACACAGAGAGAGGCAAAGGCAGACAGAGGGAAATTTTTTACTTTTTTGTGAGCTTTATTTTACCTAAGCCAAATCCGCCCCTTGAAGTGTTTATCCCTTTCTTGTTGTTGTTGTTGCTGCTGTTTGGCTGAAGTGTTTTCAATTTAAGTTTAGCGAACAAAACGCCTTTCGATTTTTATTAGCTAAATAGCAGCACACGCCCACGCAGTGGGGGCGGCTTTAAAGAAGGGTTTGGGGTTGGGGCTGGGGCTGGGTCTGGGGCTGGGACTGTGGGGCTCATTGCCAAAAATTGCGCTGCTTGGCTGTTGGCCAAAACGGACACAAATTGAGTGAATTTATTGGCCCAGCCAGGGTTGTCGCCCTCGTAAATTATGCAAGGAATATGGCGCCCCATTTGCAGCTGTTCCGTTTCGTTTCGTTTCGTTTCCTTTCGTGCCGTTTCGTTCCGTTTTCTTTCACGTATTTTCTTTCGCTCGATTTAGTTGGTTTTTACTTTGTTATTTTTGATTTGATTTGATTTTTTTTGGCAGCTCTTTGCTTGCTTTAAATGAGAGTCACTTAAATAATTATCATTTCCCGAGGCAAAACGCTCGTCAAAAGCTCATTTGGAGCGTCGGCGCTCATCGTCTCGCTGGGCATCTGACGAGCGACCAATTAGCCAACGAGACGAATGACGTCTCTCAATGCTCAGCGGTTTTATTAATTATGGGGAAAATCGGACTGTGGACTCCGGACTGCGGACTGCGGACTGCGGACTGCGGACTGCGGACTGCGGACTGCCGACTGCGGACTGCCGACTGAGGACTGTGGAAATCGGACCAAACGCACAAATGCGCATTAGCCGCTGATGTTGATGGCTTCGCGTGGCTTCCAGTCTTGTTTTTGGGTTTCCATCAAATACCCTACACAAAGGGTTGACCAAACAGTTGCTTGCAGTTTGAAAAAACCTTTCGAAACTTCTCATTACAAATGGTAAATGGTTTAAGTAAACGTGTAGGAAAGCGCTGCGAGGTAGTACAGATAGATATGGGAAACTTACGAAGTCGTTTACGAATGCCACTCAATGAGGAATAGATTAAAATGGCAGCAAAGCGCAAGGGAAAGCGCCAAGTGGAATATAAGCAAAATCTGAAACAAGGCAACATTTAAGGACAAAGCACAAAGGGGAATTCAAGTATGCCTGAACAATGAGTTACAGATGCTGCAAGCATTGGATAAGGATAAGCCACAAGGAAGAAACAAAAAGTCATTTCACAGAATGGTAAGCGTATCTTGGATTCGTCTTAGGAATCATCCATTGGCCAGTTTTCTTTTTGGTTTGATTTTTAGAAACATTCAAGCAATTGACTAACTCGCAACTCAGCAACTTCTCATTTCTGGCCCCAACTCCGGTTGCAGCTCCAGCTCCAGTTCGAGCTCCACTTCAATTAATCTAGGGTCTAGGTAGCCCCATAGAAATGATGGCAATTGCTAGACGCGCTCGCGGTCGGCGAGGCTAATGAGCAGTAGGAGATCAGCTCAATTCATTCATCACTGATGATCACTGTTGATGATGATCAGCAGCAGCAGCAGCAGCAGAAGCCGGAGCAGCAACAGCTAATAGGGAGCATTGGATAGGGCAACTCTGGCGTTTTACGGGGCGTGCCAATGGCGTTCTTATTAATTTGCTCAATTTCCACGAGAGAAAGAGTCAGAGAGAGTCAGAGAGGGAGAGAGAAGGTCAAAGCGAAGTGAAGCGGCCGAAGAGGAGGAGGAGAAGAAGGGAAAACCCAACGAAAAACTTAATTAAAATGTCGTAAACGAAAATTGTATGTTTGTTGGGCTTGTCGGATTCTCGGATTGTCGGGCAGGAGGCGGTTAGCTCCCAACATAATTAAGACATTTCACTTCGGACCGCGGACCGAAATGGAAAAATTGTTAATACAAATTGTTTGTTGCCCAATTTGGGCCATGCCAAGTTTTTCCTTAAGCCATTGTTGTTGTTGCTGTTGTTGCTGTTGTTGTTGTCGGGGCCGCGACCGAAAACAATAAAAATGACTAATGGCAGCTAATTTCCCGTCCAAGTAGGATGAGACGAACTGCTTCACTTAACTTGGCCCGTTTATCCAACAGCAGCGCCTCGAATTCAAGAGGCGGCTTAAAAAGAAAACAACAACAACAACGACAACAACAACAGCAATAACTGAATATGTATGCGTGGGCGTTGCCGCATGAGCAATGGGCAGTGCAGTCGCCTCTAATGACAGGACTCGAGACTCGCATCGGAAATTTTGGCATTGTGGCAATTGGACTAGCAGAGCGAATGGAAAACAAAAGCATGCATTCACCTGTCCGTACCACACTGCTGCACAGCTGCCCTTATGCATGTCTAATGAGTTCCATTTCCATCCCACAGCAGGAAATTCTCTTGTTTTCGAATTTTTGTCAACAGCCTGAGAGTGGAGATACGTTCGCTCAATCGGAGCTGAAGAAGTTGACTACTCAGTAATTGGCTCCTAGTTTTAGTATTAAACAAACTCAATTCTAGTCGAAAGTCTTAATAATTTATATTGTAAATTCATTTGTATAAGTAAGTCTTTCTTCTCAGTCTCAATAATATCATAAGACTCTTATTATCATAATATCAATATCATATCATAATATAAATATGAAATTGAGAAAATAATAATGAAGAGTCCATTGGAAATTCCTTAATCAGTGTACTTTCTCATATGCCATAACCTCAAAACATCTTCAATTTCATCAGCAAATTATTGACCACACATACACACGCACGCACACACACACACGCGCGTGACACATGCTTAATTGCGTTCGATTTCGTGCGCTTTGCATTGCCTAGCCTGTCTGCCTGCCTGCCTGCCTGCTCGCTCTGGCTACAGTTGCTTAGCTAAGCCATTCCCTCTCTCTCCCTCTCAGTGGGTCGGCCGCGCGCAAGTGCCAAATTATTTTTGCATAGCTAAAAATAAAACGCACAAAATAGCCAACCAAATTTAATTAGGCACAACAAGCAACAAGCAACAACAACAGCAACAGCAACAACACTAACGGCAATTCTCTGCCGCTCTCGCACACACAGAGCACGAGCTGGCAAGAGAGCGAGAGCGAGAGCGCAGAGCGAAAAAGCAACAACAAAAATTGTCACAAATGGCCGCTGCAGGCGTCGCGGCGCCAGCGAAAAATTTTGCTGTTGATTAAAAATTGATCAAAAAACATAACAAGCAAATTATGCATAGTTGTTGTTGTTTGTTGGCGTGCGTGTCGCAGCGAATTGATTAAAAAGAGCAATGCGATTGAAATTTTATTGGTAAATTGAATAAAGTGCGCGCCGGGGCGCCAACAACAATAACAAAACTGGATTTCGTTTTTCGCAGTTGCTGTTTTGATTTCGCTTGTTTTGTTCCTCTTGTGTTGCGTCGCTGTCGGCGTCGCCGTCGTAGTTGGCGTCGCTGCCAAAATGCTTGGTACAAATTAATGAGTGTGCACAATATGTAGGTATGTATATATGCGCTTTATGCATACAGCTGTGTGAGTTAGTGTACGTGTGTGCGTGTGTGTGTGAGCTGACTTACCATTGGCTGCTGTTGTTGTTGTAATGCTGGCTATTTGGCTTGGAGCGTTGTTTAAAGTCACTCAACGATGAAATAATTCAATTAGCGCATGGCTTACAATTTCTCATAAATGCAAAATTAATAAATACTTGTCTAACTATGTATTTAATATATATGTATGTACATTGCTAGGGCTTTTCGGCTGATTAGATAAGAGCTTTGCAGATTAGAATTTGCAACGAAATTCCAATTGCGTATATATTGTATATAATTGCGATAATTATTAAAGTCTTACAGTGGACTGGAGCTGCCAGTAAAACGTTTACGAATGCCATTCACAGTAGAAAGCAAAAAGTCATTATAAATGTTTGCAAAGTGAGCAAAGTGATGTCTGCAATTGTTGGGATCAGCCCGTAAAACGTTTACGAAGCATAAATATGGAAATCAGAAAGATAAAACTACTGTTTAACCATAAATGGCAATTTATAATATCATCAATATATATATATATATCTGTGATAGTTTTTTGTAATTACGCATCTGCGTGGAGCAGCCAGTAAAACGTTTACGAAGGCCATTTAAAAAGCCAAATTTAAGAAGTCAATGAAATGTTAACAGACGAGTCATTAAAACGTTTTTGAAGGCTAGTGGAAGTTGCAAGGATAACAAAATTTCAATTATAATTAATAAATTAATATGTAATTGCTAAAAGTATTTAAAATATAGAACTGAGTGGCGCAGCCTGTAAAACCTTTACGAAGGCCTTCAAAAAGAAATCATTCAGAGGCATTATTTAAGTACTGAACTGGGCTTTAGAGTTAATTCAATCAGTTAACATAAAATAACTGAAAAGATCAGTCAGTAAAATATTGACGAAAGGGGAAAACCGAGAAGAGCAGAACTCCTAAATTATAGAACTCACAAACATCCCAGTAAGAGATGAAGTAGCTGAACAGCGCCGACAGTAAAACATTTACGAATGCGAACAGCAGTTGATTCACTTACCCTCATTGGCCTCCGATTGCATCAAGTTGCGGGATGTTGGCTCCATTGCTGCTACCTCCACCTCCACATCCAGCTCCTGCTGTTGCTCCTCCTCCTTCCGCTGCTGGTCCTGGAGCTGCTGTAGCTTCGTGGCGGCTGCATTCGCCCGCTGCAGCAGCGCCATGTGGCGCAGCATGTGCACGGAGGCGCTGCCACTTGTCGCAGCCTGGCAGCCTGGATAGCTCGAATCGTTAGCATTGGAGCCGCTCAGCTGATTCATGGCCAGAAATGGCGCCCAGCCGGCTGCGGCCGCATACAGCTGCAGAGCGGAGGCGGCATGCGGATGCGGATGCGGATGTGGTTGTGGATGCGGATGTGGGTGCACGCCATCGAAGTGGGGCAGGCGCTGAAGTGGAGGCTGGGAGTGCGCCTGCGCAGCGGCTGCCAGCTGCTTGAGCAGTTGATCCATTTATGTGGGGGGCAGGTGGCAACTGTTGCATCACACACACACGCGCGTCACTACGACAAGCGCTACGATAAGGACGCTCGCGTCGAGTCCTTTGGCTGCTGTGAGACTCGGCGACCCACTGTGCGGCGGCCGCGGCGGCGACAAACAAATTGATTCGAATTAAAATTACGCTCACAGCTTCGCAGCGCTGATTTACGCGGAAAGCAACAACAGAGCGAGAGCGAGCGAGACAGAGAGAGATAGCGAGAGCGAGAGAGCGTAATAGACGGTAGGAGAAAGAGAGCGAGATGGAGCAGAGGCGTGCGACGACGCTTCAAAGTTGACGTCTAAATGAAAATGGCAAAACGGCAGCGACCGCAGACGACGCGACGTTGACAACAAACGACGACGACGACGACGATGACGACGACGACGACGACGACGACGCTCGTTTTGTGGCATTTGTTTAATAATTGCGTACCCTCAAGTGTATATGTGTGCGTGTGTGTGGGGGGGGGGACTAACAACAACAAAAAGTGTCGCAGCTTTGCTTGGCATTGGTGGGTTTGTGTCCATGCTAAAAAGTGAGATGGCAAGCGACACCTGCAAAACAGCAGCAGCAGCAGCAGCAGCACCAGCGCAGCACAGGCAACAAACAACAAACAGCAAACAACAAGCAGCAACAACAACAAGCGTGAGCATTTTTCAACACTTGTGGCCAGCTGTTGTTATTGTTGCTGTTGTTGTTGCTGGTCGCATGCGCGACTGCAAGCAAAAATCATTAACGTTCAAATTTATGTGCGCCAAAGCGAGAAATAACAAAACGAACGCAGCAGCGACGGCGGCAGCGCTGCCAACTGTCGCCGTTGCCGTTGCCGTTGCCGTCGCAGTCGCTGCTGCCGTTGCAATATAAAGAAAAATGGTTTCACTTAACAAACACGCCAAGGCACTGGGCTCTCTTCCACTCGCCATGCTGCTCATTCCACTAAGCACACACACACACACACATACACAGCAACGTACGCACACACTCGTACAGTCACGAACACAATAATGGTATTTTTCTGGCTCAGTGCGCGCATGCTAAAGCGAGAGAGCTAGTGAGAGCGAGGCGCAACAGTCAACGATGAGAACGTCGTGAAAATGAAATGAAAAACGCCAAAAAAATTGATTTAAAGTGAATATGTGTGTGTGTGTGTGTGGCTGGCTGGCGCTTTTGTATGCGCGCGTGTGTGTGTGTGTGTGTGTGTGTGAGAGAGAGAGTGAGCAGAGCTGGCTGGCAGCTAGCTAGATGCTGTTGCTGTTGCCGTCACGGCTGCTGCTAGCGCGGCAGCCAGAGCGAGACAGCGCTACAGACACAGGCGTGGCCAAAATAAATACTGGGAAATTTGTGCATGCGTCGCCCTGCGCTGGCGTTATGATTATGGGCAATTGAGGCGCAAGGCAGCGTCGCTGCCAGCCGTTACGACGCTGCTTGGCGCAGTCAACTGACATTTTATTGATTGTTTTATGCGATTATAATGTAATAATGTCTTAAATATGCAGCAGGACTGGGTGCCCCAGAGCAGCAGCCCCACTGGCTGCTGACGTAGCCGCCGCTGCTGCACACTGCGCAGCTGCGACTTTTGCGTCTTTTAAATGAATTATGCACACACACAAACACACACACACACACACAGATGCATGCCCACACACAAATTGCCGCCCTCGCTGACCATTTGCTGTGCTGCAGCCCAGCTATTCGCCCCGTCTTTCACTTCTTTCGCTCTTATGATTGGCAAAAAAGGCAAACACAAATGCACACACACACACACACACACACACACACACGCATGCATATAGACGCTCTGCTGCTGCTGCTTCCTCTACTTGGGCTTTTGTGTGTAAAGTGTTTCGTCTTCTTCTTGCTCATTGCCAGAGTTTTTATCGGCCAGCAAAAATCTATAAGCGGGGCAGCGGCCGCCGCACTCAACTCAATTCAATTAATTTTCACTTGATTTTTCCACACACAAACAAATTTTCATTTAATTTGCTGCGGGGCGTTTCGTTTTTCTCGTTTTTCTATTTTACTTCTAGCTGTTTTCTGCTGCCGCATCCTCTTGCTCTTCTTCTTCTTCTTCTTCTTCTGCATTGTCTTCTTCTTCTGCCTCGGCAGCTTATCGTACGCCATTTCTTGTGCTTGATTTTCTATTAAGTTTACTGTACAAAGTTTCATACCACCCACTCCCCTCTCACTCACTCTCTTCCTCTCTCTCTCTGACTCCCTCTGGTGCTCACACAAATCTACTTTGACATTTGGCCCGCTCTCATTTTATTTATCATTATAGAACTTATTCGCGCATCATCATAATTTAATGTATATTGTTTTTGATTTGCATTTTCATTTTCATTTTCATTTTGATTTTCGTTTTCGTTTCAATGTCATTTTCTTTAGGCTTTGCTCGTGTTTCCCCCTCCCCGCCTGTCTCCAGTGATAAACGTAATTAAAAGTAAATCAAAAATATGCATGATATGAGCAAATTGGAATTCATGCGAACTCATCTACCGTGGGTGTAATGAGTACAGCCCCAGCCAGTTATTTGGGTTCTATGCCCAAGTTAACTCTCGGATGGACCAAATGAATTCAACTCTTTAAAAACGAGACTTGCCCAAGAAGAGTCTGTATATAATGCATATAGACTATATGATATATGTATATATCAAATGTAGAGTTTTAGAATGTGAAAGATTTAGCTGAGAGTTTCGGCACTAACGGGACTATTAATGGAAGTGTTTGAGCATAACTCTCTAACTTTTTTGATCTAGATACCGATCTTGCATATTGTTTTAATAAGAATATGAAGCTATACAGTTGAATATCGTAGATTCTATATGGTTTCAAAGGGATGCACTACCGGGCCTAGGACTGGAAGTTTCTTACTTCTATGAGTTAGTGAGACTATTATCATATCTGCATAAGTCCATAATATTCCATTTGTTAATCAAATTGCCTTATTTTACGAGAATGTATTAGTAAATATTTTGTGTGCGTATTATATAAATCTATTAAGACCTAGTACTAAGGTATATGTATATATATACGTATGCACAGTATACACGAGTACTCCCAATTAGATCAAACTCACTTCTTTAATGTAAGTCAAGCTCTTAATTCTCATTCAATAAATCGCCTATTGTAGTTAGAACTTGGAGATATTAATACTTTAAATTTGTATGATCATATTTTTATTTATTTTATTTTATTTTTAGTTAATTATCATAAGAACAAATACTGTATTTTTCTGTTAAAATTATTTCAATTATTGCAAGTCCTCAACAAAATCTCAAATAGCCGTAATATGTTTAGCATACACATACTATATAAATATACCTTTATATATGAATATTTATCATATATGATGATGCTATACTAAATACATAAATACTTGTATATATTTCTTTAACAGTTGCACGAATATCTAAAGAGATTAGTAGATTGATATGGTTATTAGTTATTATTATAGATGAAATAAATAAATAGAATTATTTATTCTTATTCTAAGTTTTTGTTTAAAAATAATATAGAATCATTGAGAGCTATTTAACGAACTTAGCCTATTAAGTTAAGTTATTTAAGAACAAATAGATGAACAACAATGGGAATATTTTTAAGAGATTTAACAATTAAAATATATTTAAAAATTTAATGACAATTTAAAACTATATATACATGCTGAACATATTATATATAGGATAATATATATATATATATCCATATGTTTATTTAGTATATAAACATTATTAAAGGTTAATTTTGAAACGATTTCCATTTGCCGTTGTCGTTCGTGAAATAGTTCTTTTATCGCTTGGCTCCGATCAGAAATCAATTATTATTAAAAGCGCATTAAAAACAATAAAAATGGCATTAAAATAAAAATCGGCAATTAATGAAAAGCAAAAAGAAAAACAACAACAACAGAAAAAAAACAAAGGTCGAAATGAATAAAACTTTGTAATCGCTTTGCCATTTGAATGAATCAAGTTTCGAATGCTTATCAATGGCTGGCTCCATATCAAGCACAGCCCAGGCCCCGGCCCTCCCTCTTTGATTTGTCTGTGATTTTTATTACACTTTATTATTATTTACCTACTGTCGACTAATTTGTTTTTAATTTGTGCTGATAAAATTGATGAATAAATAAAACGAACGTCGAGCAAATAACGAAATTAATAACTCGGTACGTGGGTGGGGAGCTATACCAAAAAAACAAAAACAAAAACACTATAGATAAGGGGATGGGGCGGTTGCTGATGAATAACATAAAGCAACCCCTCGCCCATCCCCCACCCCCCACAGTATGTATATGAGCAGCAACTAAACGACAGAACATGCCACAATAATAATTATAATAACAAATATCAAATATCAAATACTCACACTCACACTCACACTCACATTCATATTTGTATTCGTAATGCCCGCCAACAGGCAACAAATAATGTCATTATTTGCCCCCGATTGATTTGTCAATCGGTATTATTTGATATTTCCAATTGGAATTGGAACGCGCTTTGATATTGTGTAGTTTTTTTCTTTTTTTTTTTTTTGTTTCCTATAGAAACTTTGGAGATACGACACCGTCAGGAGACCCTACAATTATAATGAGAACACATGCTTCATGCGGGGATGCGAAAAGAGCGAGGGAGACAGAAAGAGAGAAGAGACAGAAATTGAGAGAGAGAGAGAGAGAGGGAGAGAGAGAGTGAGGGAGGGAGATAATGGGGGATTAGTGTCTCTCGGGAGACACAGAGACAGGGAAAGATAGAGATATATACATTTATCTGAGATCGATATTGTGAGAGAGTGAGAGATATAAAGATAGTGAAAGTGAGGTAGTGAGACAGTGAGAGAAAGAGAGAGAGAGAGAGAGAGAGAGAGAGAGAGAGAGTGACTGAGAAAGAGAAACATAGAGAAAGGACAAAGAAAGATATAGATAGATAGATAGGCTTTACGAAAGAGAAGAATAGAAAGTAAGAGAGAATTAAAGAAAAAGATATAAATATAGAGAGAGAAGGAATTAGAGAGAGTTAGATAGCGACATCTCTCTTAAAGATATTTAGAGATAGTGAGAGAAATAGAGATGGTGATAATGAGAGAGAGAAGAAAAGAAAGGGGTAGAGGGGAAAATATTGATAGAAAGAGAGAAATCAAGAAAACAAAATATAGAAAGAGAGAAATAAGAAAACAGACAACGAGCGGGGGTGAGAGAGAGAGAGTTAGAGTAATATTGGGAGACAGAGAGAAACCGATAGTACAAGTAAGATACCGAGAAAAAGAGAGAAAGTGAGTGAAAGTTAGATACTGAGGGAGAGAGACACAGAGAAAAAGAAAGAGAGAGAGGAAAATGGCAGAGCCTAAAAATCCATTTGTTATTACGTTAAATTATCCGGCAGTTTTATGTAAATAATTTCGCTAAATATATTTAAATGCAACATTTACCACTAAAGAACATATGAAGTAACATTCTGCAAGCTCTATCTGTAGGGAAACAAAAACTAAAGAGTTAAAGAAATACAAAAAGATCTAAGATCAAAAGATCTACACACTAAATGCTGTCTGGCCTTATACAAGTCAAAGAATCTGAAGCATCCTTTCCCACATATCTATGTGACTTGAATTAAATTGTCTACAGATTCCATAAGAAGAATCTCTAGAATTTCAGAGATAAACTCTCCGCGAGCGAAGCCCAAACGAAATGTCTTCCCCCTATTTGTATCATACAAGTATATAGTAAACAAATACTTAATATATATATTCAATAGTCCTTAGACTTCATTCATTCATTATATTATGGATGGTTCTGAAAGGCCTGCTGCATCGGTGTAGGGCATTGCGTGGAGCGTATATTAACGCAGTCGCTGCCGTTTCGCCCCTGAATGAAATAATACCTTCTGTTTGCTATCACTGAAGTGTGGCAGTGATTTGATTGGTTGCAGGGGGGGGGGGGGGGGGTGTGTGTGTGTGGCTAAAATAATGACTTTATTGGCTAAGTACAATTCGTAAATGTAACACAGGTAGACAGGTGTGCCTGGGCAGGTGGGAGGCGACGGTGGACAGGAGATATGTCTGCTGCGCTACAGATTTGCTTGCAAGTGGCCCAAAATCGAAAATCATCTAGAGTGAGCGAGCGAGAGAGCGAGCGAGAGTGAGAGGGAGGGCGGATTGTCATATTTTGTTGATTTGTTTTTGGCGATAAGCACTTAAATGAAGTCTTAATTCCTAATGCCTCTTGTTGCACACGTGTCGCTGCGACGCCCTCCGAAATGGACATTTAATTATTTGCTGTGATTAAACACGCAGCGCACCAAATCACAAGCCACCAGCCACAAACCCCTCGTCTCCTGCGCCTAGCTACCCGCCGCAGCACCCCCTTTCGAGCGCCCCGCGAGCTGCGTCACACGTCGTGCGTCAATTTTTATTTTATTTTTATTCAACAGAGGCAGGGGCTGGGGCAGGAGCAGGGGCATTGGCATTGGCAGGGGCAGTACAAGGCGGTAAGGGGGTAGGGGGTAAGGGGACAGTGGTAGAGAGGGCCAGCTTCATATTCCAATTATTTATCTTATCGGCGTATCTAGTTTTGATTTTTCATGCAGCCCCGTAAATAGTTGAACCACAATCCGGAACCCGGAATCCGGAATCCCTCGTTGCACTGCGCTTTTGACAGTTGACAGTTGCATCAGCGTGGTGGGTGGGGGGCGTGGCATATTTTGTTATCCTTTTTGCAACTTGGCGGCTGCTGCGGCTCTAATTTAGCAACTATCTATGCATCTGTATCCCCTCTCCCCCTCCCCACCTCTCGCACTCTCACTCTCGCCATGTATCTCTCGGAAATATTTATCTTTCCCAGAAATTTGAGCCCTACTCCGTCCGTGTGTGTGTGTGTGTCTGTGTGCGTGTGTTTGTGGTGTGTTTTGTGCGCAATGCTTGTCAAATTAATGAGATTTAGAGTTTTGATTTCTGATCGATCGACTCGAGATAAAAATGCGGTCGTTAATTAAGCCAGAGCTTAGCAGCAGCCGCAAAGAGGAAAAGCTCGAGGAAAATGTGAGAAAACATGAACTAATCTCTTCTAAATGCAGTTACTTTATCTATGGTAATCAAATGGTTCCCATGACAACTAAATCATGGTGTAATATTACCAGAACTAGTGGAAGATGCGAAGAAAGAGCGAGAGAAGAGAGAGCGAAAAAGAAAGAGAAATATATATAAACATATATTGAGGGAGAGAGATGATACCTCTTATATGGCTGAAGGAGAGATAAGATCTCCTCCTTAAGACAAAATAGCTCAAAGTATTCAAACTATTTCGGCAAACCCTTCGATTTCGCCTCTCAAGGAACATGGAGGAATCAAAGGGCTCCTGCCTAATGATGCATCTGATCGCCCAGAGGCCCAAAAGCAATCAGCGGGTCAGCCCATTTGGTGGCATTAAACCTTTGAGTCGAACCCTTCACTCGGCCCGCACACCTCAGACGTCCTCACCCCTGGAGGGGATGGGGCATGGCAAGTTGTAAATATGCAAATGCATATGTTAAGTAGATGACCTTTTATTGTATTGTTGGCGTAAGCAAAAGACAATCATAACACAAGTGTAAAAGTTGTCACATGGTCGAGGGGCAGGCGGAGGAGGAGGAGGAGCGGCGGGGGTGCCAGCTCAAATTGACTTCTAAAAGCAGCAAAATCAGCACAAAATTTGCATTTCAATAAACGATTATCGTAACTTTGCGTACGGTTTTTGGTTACGGTTTACGGTTTACGCCGTATTCTCTCCCTTTGCATTCCTTCTGGCCCGCCAATCTACACCTATACGGGTTAGGGGTCGTGTGTGTGCGTATGTGTTTAGGGGTCGCAAAAAGGTTGCCATAGGCAGAATGTTATAGCCGCTGATGTAGGTGTCTGTGGAGAGGGATTGAGTGGTTCTTCGCTTTACGACAGTCAACGGGCAAATTGTCGTTGTAAAAGTCAAATGTGGAAAATTTATTTTATATTTTTAGCTTTTAAATTAAATAAAGTTTTTGTCGCTGTCGTTTTATTTGCATTCGAATTTTGTCACCTTTTCGCTACAGAGCTTCTCCCTCCCCTGCGCGAAGGCTGCTCCCAAAATCCGCTCACGTTCGCCAGATGCAGCTATCTCTTTCTTTCTTTCGCTCTCTCTCTTGTTAAATACATCTCTTTGGCTGTCTGTGTTTATTGTTTAGGCTTTTTACAGTTTGGGTGGGTGCTGCGCTGGGGGTTGGACTGGAGCATTCAGACAGGCAACGCCACAAATCACTGGCTCACGTACGATGCTTAAATATGGCGCTCGTTTCGATGTCCGTGTCCAGCAAAGCAGAAAAATAACAATAATAATAACATCTACGGCAAAAGAAGCAATAAAAGAGAGCTGAATGAGAGCGAGAAGCGGAGCTGGAGAAAAAATCTCGTCCATTCTCTCTGTCCATTCTGCATGCAAACGCAATTTGATAACGAGCGAACGTATTAATATCATTGAGCCCCATTATTTCAGAATCGACCCCATCCGCAGCCCTGGCCCCCAGCTCGGGCTTTTCGCTCAGTCATTCCCAGCGGCTACCAGCCAAAAAAATTATGTTCATTTTAACTGGATCACAAAAACAGCAGATAAAGTGTGTGGAAAACTGGAGCAAGTCGCTGCCAGAATGCGCTATAGAACACGCTCAATTATATAATTATAATACTATAAACATAAAGAGAGAGAGAGAGAGAGAGAGAGAGAGAGAGAGAGAGAGAGAGAGAGAGAGAGAGAGAGAGAGAGAGAGAGGGGAAGAGATATGGAGATAAAACTTATGCGACAAATTTAGTAGTGAAGAGACCTCAAGCTATATGAAAGACAAATGGAAAGTTCTTGTTAAACTGTCTGTCAAGCGTATATAAATATATAAATATATAAAATATATAAGTATATAAATATATAAATAATAATAATAAATAATAAATAAAAGTAGATATACTAATAAAAGGAAGCCCGAGAAAGCGAAAAGAAAGCGGAACCTATAAATGACAGGAACAGCTTAAACTGGCTGTCAAATGATTGTCAGGAAAGTAGATATGTATGTGTATATATACATATATAAATATGAAAAAATAATAATAATAATGGAAATGAAAATGAAACAATGAAATAAAATATAGCGATATACAAAAGAACAAAAACATAAAGAACTTGACATAAGGAAAGCCTAAAAGTGAAAAGTTCGTGTTAAACTACCAGTCAAGTGACTGTTAGGCAAATATAAATCGATTGAGTATAAATAAATAATAGAAATTAAAATAAATAGGCTAAGAGAAAAGAACGCACTAAGTCCATATAATACAAGTGCATGTTAAACTGGCTGTCAAATAAAAGTCAAGGCAAGCAGAAATTTATAGTTCAATATCAGAAAGAGATTACAATAAGCGAACAACAAAAGAGAACCACATCGAGTATATCTCGATGGCTATATAAATAAAAGAAATGTTAAGAATGGAAAAAGAACAAAGAGAATTGTCAAACTAGATGTTAAACTGACTGTCTGGAGAGTACACTAATATAGATCTAGAAAACAATCAACTAACGAAATGCAAGAAGATAGAGGAGCCCCAAAGCTATGCTAGAAAACTGCACGGCAAGTCTCTAGGTAATACGTATCAGGCAAGTATAAATATATTAGTGAGTTATGATTGCCGGTTCTTTATTCGAGTTTAACTCTCAATAGAGCTAATGGTGTTTAGTGTTATCAAAACCAAAAGCTATTTACAGACTCTAAAGAAAAGCGACTCGAGAAAGGCTAACAAAAGACAACTTTCAAAGAAACTCAACAAAGCTCAACAAAGGCGATGAAAAGCCACCTGACTGACAATCGGATGACCGTTCACGAGTGCAGCTCCAAGAGAACCAGGTGAAGGAGAGCAGCAGGTGTGCATGCCAAAGCACAATATTCATTATATTATATATATTGATATTAGTATCACATAAATTGAGCTCCGATTTGGGTTGGTTCAGCCGGAGACTCCTGTTCGAGCAGCTCGGATCTGTGAAGAGCTGCCCTGTGAGCATATCTGGGCTGTGGATGAGTGCAAATGGAAATGGAAGCACGTCAAACGATTTCAAGTGCGTCGTGTTTGACAGGAGGAGGAATGTGGGCAGGGGGAGGTGGGGCTGGCCGCTGGACAGGAGCCACGTTGCCAGACCTAGGTAGTTTTGGTGCGCTTTTATTTTTCGACTGTGGCCGGGGCTTATCGGGGCGCGTGTGCAACATATTGCCACAATTCGTTGCCACATCGCATTGGCAATTGTGACTGATGGCCAATAAATTTTTACAGTCATGCACTGCACATGGACGTAGACAGCGGGCAGGAGGAGGGGGCGCGAGCGGGGGCAATTCATACATGTCGATTTCTTTATGTGAACGCGCGCCGAAGCTTATTAAATAAATCACACACAAACAAAAAGGGGTCTGCCCGAGGGAGGGAGGGAGGTAGGGGCGGGGTGCCTAACAGGTTATTGGGCGAGGGGCGGGGGCAGCTATAGGGGCCCTTCACTTGTCATTCGTTGGAGCGTTACGGAGCTGCGGCGCCATAAATCCATGTGCCCAATTATCTCGTTTGTCCGCATAACGGAAATGCGAGACGAGCCCAGATAGACCAGAGCTGGGGGCAGATCCGCAGCGAAATGATCTCGCGAGTGGAGATAGGAGATCCTCACAGACATTACATTTCATTTCATTTCATTGAATGTCATTTCAATTTCTCATCTGCATTGCGCTCGAAGTTGACCCCGGGCCAACCCTGTCTGCTCCTCGACAAGTCCCCAAGGGAGGGAGAACAGAGAGCGAGGCCTGTTTGCTCAGCTCAGCCCCGGTCTCAGTCTCAGCCTGGGTCTCGGTCTCAGTCTCAGTCTCAGTCTCAGTCTCAGTCTCAGTCTCAGCCTGGGTCTCGGTCTCTGCTATCAGCGCGTTATCAAGCGAGTGCCAACAATGCATAAAATATATACAACTGAAGAGAGAGAGAGAGAGAGAAAAAGTGGTGGGAGGGGGCAGGTCACGGTGGGGGCGCAATGGGCGCTCCGAAACTCTCAGCAGTGAACGATGCTCGGCTTCGCTTTCTGACAAGCGGCTGCCTTCAATAATAATTTGTCCATGACTAATTGGATTTATTGGAATCGAATTTATTATGTTATGCTTATTTAATATTAAATTTATGCGCTGTTTATTTTGTGTTTACACAACTAGCGCACACCCTGCACGGCAGTGCTGCAAAGAGGTTAATTGGTGCGACAGACGAGAAAAGCCTTCTTTATTTATTGCTCGCATAGAGCTCGTGTTATCTATAGGTTGGAAGAGCTCTTAAGTGTCGCTTGAGTTTACTTTCAAATCTCTGGAATTTGTTCAGATCTAATTGGCATATACGGCTTTATGCACATATTCTTAGAATGGCCGTAATGCCAATATACATCCTCATGAGCGTACGGATCTAGCCATCATGATATAGCTAACTGTGCAGGAGATAGGCATATAATACAAATTTATATATAAATATTACGCATTTGTATTTATATATCAGTGTAAGATGTTCAATATAAAACTGATCGATTACGAATTACACAGGGATATAGATTGGGCGTGATTTAATGCAATCATTTTTATTTATTTATTTTGAATAGATAAAATTTTGCTTATATACATATTTATACAATAAATAAATAAGAATTTTATTAAAAATAAATAATAATTTTGTGCATATAATGAAAATATATAATAAGTAATCTAATGCTAATTTGTATAGACTATTTTGCTGACATATGAAGGACTTCATTATTTATTAAGTTTATTGGAAACTAATTCGCTAATCTTTTTCAAGTTTTTGCACTCTTAACGCGTTGAAAATGGAAAATCGGGGCTATAATGGGTTTGTTGAAGTGTACATAATGAGCAAAGGAAGGCGTGGCAGTTTCCATATAGTATATGTATTTTCGACCAGCTTAACAAGCTGAGCCTATTTAGCCTTGTCCATCTGTCCCCTGTCGTAGATTGCCAGATAATCAATAAATATTTCTTTTTTGATGCTATTGATTGAAAATCGTATTAAAGCCCATTATAATTCAGTTATTCTATTATACATGGTTTTCAATATATTATTATCCTCTATTAGCTTCCAGTTCGATTCAGTTGCAAATGTCGGCAATATGTAAAATAATTTGGATTATTATTCAATTTTCGAATATTTACTAGAATATGCTGAAAAGTGCAATAAAATCAAAAAAGATTTTAAATGAAACGTCTGATCACTTGCCAAATCACGTGCCAATCAGCGATAAGCTTTCTCTCATACTTATATTATATACTGTCTATAAAACGATATACATCTATATATTATATATTGCAGCGATTGCAGTCCAAGTGCCAGTCCCAGTCCTAGCAGGATCTATTAGCACCTTCCAGCAGAGATGACGTTCCGCTTCCGCATTTATCATTCCCTCCAATCAACATTCAACATTCAGAGCCGACTCGTCTAGGCCAGCCGTTGGCTCATATCTAACACCTGTCCAGTGTCTGGTGTGTGTGCTGTGTTGTGGCTGGAGCGTTTAAGTGTGCTCCAGTTACAGAGTTACTGAGGCGACTCCTGCCAGTTGCTGCCAGTAAGGCAAAGTGGCCGAAGGCCGAGCTCAGAGGCGCCGCTAATGACCCTAATAAACAGCTTTGTGGGCGCTACGCATACTAATGAGCATCCGGACTAGCTGGCAGTTAGGCAGCACCACCAGCAGCACCACCAGCAGCAGCCACAAGCACACCACCATCGACAGCAGCCACAAAATGTGGCACAAAGTGCAGGACGTCAACACCTTGCAATAGCTCTTCCTTTCACGCTCTCTCTAACACAGTCTCCGTCTATGGCGCTTCCAAGTCCAAGTC